>ML681973.1:27855810-27933599 GCA_007922195.1 Podocnemis expansa
TTTCTTTCTTTCTTTCTTTCTTTCTTTCTTTCTTTCTTTCTTTCTTTGTCTTTAAGTGCCATAGGACTCCTTGTTTGTTTTCCTGAACTAGACTAACATAGCTGCCCCTTTGGAGCTTTCCTGTGACAGCACATATCTCGAGAGAAGTGCCTCTGTTGAATTGTCTGCTCTGGCACGAGGACACAAAGTCCTCAATGAAGTCTTCAAGTTAGCCCCACATTAGGATTTGCAGAGACCCGCTGAGTGTACTCACCAGAGTGCCATAAAAATTCAGACACAGCTCCAAGTTTCATGCTGAGGCCTGGGGCTGCAGAATGCTTAATGTGGATTCTGTGCTTGCTGCATAGGGGTACTTGTTTTATTTTTGGCCACAGAATTGTACCTGATATCTGTGTCTGCTTTGGAAGCTCTTTATTTGTGAATAGAGGCCTTGGTGAGTTGTAGTCAAAGTTACAGCAATTCCTTTGACTAAGCCAAAGTCAGCTATTATAATGTTTCAGCTGAAGAATTAAATAGTTTGCACAGTACACAGCTGGCAGATTTGCTCCAGGAAGAGTGTTCTTCCTCTTAATTTTTATCTAAGGAAGCACAATATTTCATGATTAAATCAAATGGGCATGAGACTATCTTTCTGAACAGCCCTTGTTAATAGGATTTAATACACAAATAATTTTTTAAATGCTGCACACTGGTAATAGAACAGGGTTTCACTTCAGGCCAGATATTTAAGTTATAGTTTTTCTGTTCACATTAACACGTTGAAAACCTGACAAATGGTTATTACAGAAAGCCACTTGCATAAAGCACATCTGTATTTTATGCAGAGTAATAAACAGAGCAAGTAGCTCCACTTGACTTATTTCAGCCACTAGCAAATGTATAACGTGCACTCTCAGAAGCTGCCTCACAGCATGGGTCAGGAATGTATTTCTTTCATTGCCTGCACTCATTAAAAATAAGCTCCTGAGTTTTCAAAGTATCAAGGTGCATAAACTATGTGGATACAAAGCAATGAAAAGGTGCTAATTATGGGATACATCATGGCAGGTTTTGGAGTGTTGCCAGATTATACAATGTATTTTGAATGTCTCCAATTCTGCTGTTTTACCTTGTGGTGGGAAAATAAAATTAGCATAAATATCCTCATAATTACTTTTCTTGTGTATTAGATCACATTGATGTGTCCCACAGGGGAAAATAACTCACTTAAAGAAACTTTGGGAAAGTGATAATCATTGTGCTTGTTCTTGCTGTTATGAATTTGAACTTTCAAGGGCATAGTGCATCTTATATGGCAATTTATTTGCTATATACCAGGGAAAGATCAGAAGAGTGCCAGGGTCATTTAATGAAAAGCCAAGCAGCAGATAAGTTCAAGTATATATTTTGTTGTCCTTTGATTAGAATCCATCTCAATGAAAAACATTCTCAAGGGTTAAGATATATAGGGCCAAATGAAGGAACAGCTCCCACTGACCTCAATGAAAGTTTTACCAATGTCCACAAAGACCAAATTTGACTCATCTTTTTTAGAATATTTAAAATGTCAGCAATTAAGCCTTAAGTATTAGTTAAGTATTAATATGAGACTCTTTTAATATGAGGCTTGGAAACCCGTCTGGACAGACCATGTTTCTTTGTAATTCTTTCAGCCTAAGCTGTTCACATATGTTCACACTCTCTTAAACTGGTGCAGGCACTAAGACCTTGGTTACAAGCTCATCTGACGAGGTGGGATTTTCTCCCACGAAAGCTCATGCAATACATAAATTTGTTAGTCTTTAAGTGCCACAGGACTCCTTGCTTATTATGTTGTAATGCTGCAGGCTTTCAAACAGAGATCCTCAGCTCGGGGCTGGCTACTGATGAAGAGAGGTGTCATTGTTCAAGGTCATTCTGATCTCCTCTTGCCTATTTTTTTTCCAATGGAGGGGCGGGGAATCATCCTCTTTGAGAGACAAATCCTCTTGCCTTGTTTCATGGTGAAATCTGCTAACTTGTTGATAATGCTAGAAGTCTGAGCATCTCATGTTTCCTGTGGGGAGTTACGCTCATGTTTAAAGGCACCAGCTCTCAGATCTTTACAAGAGCTCTCATTTCCACAAATTCTTAGGTCTTCAGTAATGTTGCTCAGGCCAGAACTGCTCCTCCTAGCTGAGACAAATCTCTCTCTCTCATGTCTAGCACCATACTCTGTTAGTTCACCAACACAACCACTCTACCCAGTGCAGCAGACTTCTCTGCAGAGCACTTGCTCTCTGGAACTGGTGTAGTTTGGGACCCATTTCATTTCAGTTCTCAGCAGTAAAGTCTCTTTTCTCCTTCCACTTCCTTCTCCTACAGGTACCTAGTCCTCTCATTAATTCTTCCCCTGAACAAGCACCACCATGACTGCTCACTCCCAATCAAGGCCTCTTAAGATCACCACTTGCTGCTCCATCTTCCTGCCTCCTCAGAAGACACTCTCCCCTTCCCACATATGAAGCAGTACAAACGCAACAAGCCAGTCTGTGAGTTTCTGGGCTGTGTAGTTATGGAGTGGCTGACTCTCCCACATCTGGCTGAATAGGGAGGGCCTTTCTCCCTTTCAAAGGACCCATAGATAAAAGTGGTGAGACTTGTAGGGCAAGCCCTCTCCAAAATTAACTGGTGGAAAGGAATATCTATTTAGTATCCTCCCAACTCCCAAACCTTAGAGAAGTCTGCTGGCAGTGTACGGGGAAGTCTCCAGGTCTTCCACCCCCAAAGGTATCAGTAGTGTTCAGGGTACTGGGTGTAAAAGAAGGTGATGGGAGACAGACTGGATGGGTGGGCATCATGGGGATTCCAGGCCCAAGTGGAAAAGAGTGTAGGGTCTATGCAGCAAAGCACAAAAGAGGGGAAACTGATGGGTTTAGGTGTCAGTAAGAAAGGAGTCTGAGCTTGCTTTGGATCTTTTTTTTTTTTTTTTTTTTTTTTTTTTTTACTACCTGTGTTCTTCTATTTTAATATAACCTGGGAAATCTGAGGCTGTTTTGCAATAGATTGTTCTGTGTTTATCAGTAATGCAGAGCAGAGAGCTGTCCAACATGATGATGCCATGCAGTACTCACATTTATAACATTGGATCCAATGTTGCATGTTTTGAAGTTTTGCCTTTCTCCTATTCCTAAAAGTGGAGCAAACACTTAAGGAGGGAAAGAGAGTTATTTACTTGCTATTATAATTTTCATAAGTGCACTGTGAGAATTTAGAAAATGACTGAGTCCAGATTCCCATTATCCAAGGGGGTAGCCATATTAGTCTAGTTCAGAAAAACGAACAAGGAGTCCTGTGGTACTTTAAAGACTAACAGATTATTTCCATTGGCACTGAAACCAAAGCCAAACACAACTTGGTAAGAGTATCTCTGCTTAGTTGTAACTATGCTGCCTCTCTCTGTACATAGTCAAGGATATAGCTGTGTTGTACTGGAGATAGAAATGACTTTACTTGAGCAAAAATATATGTATATTGATAGCAGTTGTCCTGTCACATTGTCTTGGTCATCACTATTCCCATAGGGGAATGAACTTGGCCTCGTCTTACCTTAATGTACTGTTTTCAGATTCTGTTTTGATCAGAGCTCCATGGGCATACACTGCTATATGTCTACTACAATAAGTCACCATACATGCATTTTACAGCAGCATTTACAGGAAATTCATTGATGTATGACCACATGCTCTATTCAGGTCCTTAATAATATTGGGCTGTGCCCTGTAAAGAAAGTGTAGAGTTCTTAGGGTCTAGGAAAATTACATTTTTCTCTATACTGTTTGGTGAGTGTTTCCCTTGTTGTTGTCTGTGGACAGGACAGAGCTCATGGTTGTGCTTTAGCCCCATTGTAAAGACAGGCGGGCAGTAATGAGTTGGTTGTAAATCAGGGCAAGACCACAGGAGCCATTCCTTTGCACTGAAAAGGAAGAAGGAAAAGGAATATGATGTGAGTGGAAAAAATGGCTGTAGAGATGGAATCAATGGAACCGTAGGAATCAATGGCTCCATGTCAAGTTGGCAGGCAGTAACAAGTGGTGTGCCCCAGGGGTCGGTCCTGGGGCCAGTTCTGTTCAATGTTTTCATTAATGATCTGGATGATGGGATAGATTGCACACTTAGTAAGTTTGCAGATGATACCAAACTGGGGGGAACGGTAGACACCCTAGAGGGCAGAGACAGGATTCAGGGAGACCTAGACAAACTGGAGCAGTGGGCCAAGAGGAATCTCATGAGGTTCAACAAGGATAAGTGTAAGATCCTGCACTTGGGACGAAAAAACCCCATGTACTGCTACAGGCTGGGGAGTGATCAGCTAAATAGCAGCACTGGAGAAAAGGACCTGGGAGTCATGGTGGATGGGAAGCTGGATATGAGTCAGCAGTGTGCGCTTGCTGCCAGAAAGGCCAATGGCATACTGGGCTGCATCAGAAGAAGTGTTACCAGCAGATCAAGGGATGTGATCATTCCCCTCTATTCTGCACTAGTGAGGCCACATCTGGAATACTGTGTCCAGTTTTGGGCTCCCCACTACAAAAAGGACATGGACAAATTAGAGAGAGTCCAGAGGAGGGCAACCAAAATGATCAAAGGGCTGGAGCACAAGCCCTATGAAGAAAGACTGAAGGAACTAGGCTTATTTAGCCTGCAGAAGAGAAGACTGAGGGGGGATTTGATAGCAACCTTCAACTACTTGAAGGGTTGCTCCAAGGAGGAGGGAGCTCGACTGTTCTCGGTAGTAACAGAGGGCAGAACGAGAAGCAATGGCTTCAAGTTACAGCTGGGGCGGTCCAGGCTGGATATTAGGAAAAACTTCCTTACTAGGCGAGTGGTGAAGCATTGGAATAAGTTGCCTAGGGAGGTGGTGGAATCTCCATCTCTGGAGGTGTTCAAGTCCCAGCTGGACAAAACACTGACTGGGATGATCTAATGGGAGTGGTCCTGCTTTTTTTGGCAGGGGGTTGGACTAGATGACCTCGTGGGGTCCCTTCCAACCCTATGATTCTATGGCGTTAAGCATGGTCCATCTCATACTGTTCAGGCTATGTGCTCACCTTTTAGCACCCACTTCAACTGTCGTTAAAGCTCGTGGGAACTCTGGCGAGGCCTACATCATGCACTTTGGTCTTCTTGCTGCTGACAAAAGCAGTAGCTGAGTGCCAATGCTCTCAAGAATGCAGGATTGGAGACAGTGGCCTACTGAGGGTGTCCAGCACCTGCCGGCACCCAGGGGCCAAGTCCACATTTGTACTCCCCCGGGCATCCCACACCACCCCATGCCTTGCAGCCCCCCCCCCACCACACACACCTGACGTCTCCCTGCTGTCCAGCACCTGGGAGCCTCCCCCACTCCCGTCACTATGCTGCTGATTGGCGTCCTCGGAGCTCCCTCTTTATCCCTTTTCCCCATGCGTTGTTACATGCAACACTTCCCACAAGCACTGAGTAGGATCAGGGTGAGGGAAGGCCTAAGGGAGGACTGCAGTACAGTATAAAACATCAACTCCTAAAACCTATCTGATCACACCACTATAATTTTCCAGGGTCTGGTTTCCGTTCTTTCTCCCACTTGGTGAGGGCTGATGAAGATTTCAGTGAAGATGGTTATGCAGTGTAGTCTCTTACTGACACAGGCCTTTAAAGCAACTGTCATTTTAAAATATATTCAAAGAATATTAATAGGTGGCTTGCTTATTTTCAAAACATAGTTTGGTGAAAACACCTAAGATGAACCCAAAAGCTTTAGTGGAAGTAATAAAACTGATTATGTAATTTCTGACCTGTTCACATTAATGCATTTTGGCACTAGATGGTGAGGGGACATGTGAGGAATGTGGTGTTTAGTTTCCTGATTGTTAGATCCTTTGTAGTCTTTTCCATCAGTGATTCATCTCCTTTTGGCTCCTGCTTGTCTTCTCCTCATTCTGACGTAAAATTGTGTAACAGCCTTGAGGGTGGCTATCCAGCTTTGTGAACAACACATTTTGCAGTTCATTGTCTAGTCTGAAAAAGAAACAAGAAAAAATTGTTTTGACATAAACCAAAGTATTTCCCCCATTGTTCAGCAAAACAAAATTGGGAAAAAATAATTTTAGTTTGAACTAAATGTTCTCTTTGAAATGAAATGTTTCATTTTGATTTTGAGCCTTTTTATAAATATTCTTTTTAATAAAATGGAAAGATATTTCAAACTGAAAAGTGGTGATCTGGAAAATCAAAATGTTTTGTTCTGAAATTGTCAAAAGGAAGTATGGGGGGGGTTGTAGGAAAAAGAACTGAAAAAAAATATGTGAAACCAGCACAAATTTGCAAACTGTCTCAATATGACTGAATCTGCATTTTTTTCCACCAGAAATCGCTTTGGCTGAAAATTTTCACCCAGCTTTAATCCTTTTGTCTGTTATTGTTAACCCTCTTTGTCCTGAGTGGCTCATCAAAGTTTAGGGCCTTAGGAATATTCTATACAAGCACAGAAATTGATGAAAGTTTTGTATTTTCTTTGACACAATCTTCTCTCTTGTATAAAGAATGTATAAAGTCCTGCTTCTCTGAATGCAGGAGGAACCAAAGGCAAAAGGATTTAGGCCATGCTTATGCTAGAAGGATGACAGTAGGCTAGTTACAGCCCACTAGTTATGCTAGCATAACCACATAGCATAGACACAACCTCCAGTTCTGGAGAGGGCTTTTTCATTGCTGTAGGAATACCCCTTCTACATGCATGGTGTCTACATTGGCAGATGAATTCTACTGTTGACAGAGCTGCATCTTCACCAGGGATTAAGTAGCACAACTACATCAGTCAGGGTGTAGATTTTTTTCATGCCCCAGAGTGCCACAGCTATGTCAACCTAAATTTTAAGTGTAGACCAGTCCTTAGTTTACAGGGCCAAGCTTTTCAGCATGAGGCTTAATCAGTTATGTTTATGAAGCACTTAGAAATCCTGAATGGAAGTCGCTATGTAAAGTAAGTACTAATTATGAAGGCAACAAATGTTTTTACTCAGCGTAGAACCTTGAAATGTCTGTAGCACATACCACAACTCTACATCTGTTGTGTAGCCATAGGGAGCAGAAAGAAATTTCAGTGCAGTGTTCTCAAGCTGCAGCATTTCCCTAGTTTCTGATGTTATGCTAACCTACACGAATTTTTTGTTTTAGACATATTTCAGTTGTAGATGTGGAATTAGTAGGCATGCCTATCTGCAGTATTCTTTGTGGCCTCAATATGTGATGTGTCAACTCAGAGTAAAAAATGCCCATATCCAGCAGCATATCATAGCTGAGTAGCCATTTCCCCTCACTCCATTTTATGCTGCCAAAACCATCTCGTCAGTGGAATTTGTTAATCTCTGTGTGTTTGGTGTTTTGTAGAATTGCCACTCTCCAGTCCACTGTGATCGACTACAGTTCTGGATCAAGGCTTTGGCTCAAGAACAATGAGAAGGTAAACTACCAGAGTGAGTGTTAATGGCCGCAGCAATTAGTCTGGGCCCTGCTCCATATGTTCAGCAATATCAACCCAAGATCCGTTAGAGGAACATGCTGTTCTTACTACTATGTCTGTCTTGCCAAACAACACAACCTGCTGAAGTACACAGTTTCCAAATCAGCTGCTGGTGCCAACCTCAGCAAATCAGGGAAATCACTGAACCCCAGGCTCGTCCACTTGTGATAATGTGAGTAAGTAAAGAACCATCTGTGATGTTTCTTTTTTTTTTAAAGAGAGAGAAAGTTGTAGGTGTTCTGTCAAAGAAGTGACTGTTATGGACTGATGCGCACAGTGGCAAGTCCCATCTAACTGCAAAGTAGGAAAGAAAAGTGATTGTGGCACCGTCTGTCCAGTAAGTTTTAATTTCAAACCCTAGTAAAATAACAGAACAAACTTCTGTGACCATATGGTGGCACACTTGGTGCCAGATCTGGATCCTACAATATAATGGCATGATGAGTATGAAGCAGCATGGGTTACAATGAACAAACCATGCCAGACAAAATTAGACTGTTCTGCACCACATGAGGTTCCCTTTGCAATGGGAAAATCCTCCAGTTCCCTGTCTGGCTACATTTATAACCACCTTATGCTTGCAGATTGATGTAAAGTAGTCTCAGCATGACTGACAATCTAGACCAATGTGTCTGAAGGGGTGTTGTGTTATATTAAGAGTAATTTGAGGGATTTCACCCTTCCTTCACCGGAAGCTTCTGCAGGGAGCTAGTTTTAACCCTTCCATTAAGTATACACAACATGTTAAACAAAATCATTTGCTCTCAGGTGGAGAGTTGTTCTGATCTCTGCTTGTGTTAGAGAATTTTTGGCAAGTGAAAGGCCTGATCTATGATCACTAGGACATCAGAGCTGGTGGAAACTGTCCACAGTGGCAGAAGCATGACTGCACAATAAGGTTATTTCTCTCATGATATGGAACAGCTGGGAAAGTTGGTGCCCTCTGAAGAGCCTTTGAATAATAAGCAGATCTGCTTCCTTAAAAATTCTTTGGTATTCTCCAGCGGTGGCCCCAAATGCTGTTGTAAGTGGTACTGAGGTGGCCACTTAGGTTACAAAGGACGGTTTGGCAGTTCATAATAGATTTCAGAGTCAGAAGGGACCAATTTGATCATTTAATCTGGCCTCTTGTAAAGGCACTGGGCTGGGACTCGGGGGACTAGATCTGCACAGGCTCTTGGAGAACTATGGGGCAAGTTACTTAATCTTTCCAACTCCTTGGCAGTATAAAGGGTGGTGCTGTATGTTCCCTCTAAGCTGTGCATGTGTGCATGCGCACACAGGTTGTGAAACCTGCGCACACAACAAAATAAAGTGTGCCAAACAAATTTAGCAGTGCTAATATTTGCATGGGACTTTAAGTAGGTCATTTCCAATAGCATGTTTCCAGTAAGGTTTTGTAATGTATCAAAATCATCTCCATCACCCTATCCAAATACAATTGAGATATTATTTGCATCACACACCTTGACTTCATTGCACTCAGCAGTTTGACCACAATCACTGGTGTGGGCACAGATTTGCACACTGGTTCCAAAAATTTGCAGGAAAGCCGTGTTTGCACACACAGCCTACGGAAAGTTAGAGGGACCATTGCCCCTGGATCTGGCTGGGCTGATGAGAAGGAGGGAGGGTCTCCAGCTCGGAGCCGGGGGGACTGAACCTGCAGCGCCCACGGCCGGGGCCACGCACTGGCCTTTCCCGCAGCGGGGCTGAACGGGGACACCCAGGGAGGGTCCCCGGCGCCTTTAACTCCCAGGCTGGGGGCGGCGCCTTGCAGGCGGGGCAGGTGCGGGCTGCGGCCGGCGGGGAGGCGAGCAGTGCGCGGATCTCCCGGCGGAGGAGGCGGAGCGAGGCGGTGAAGCCTCCACCTGCGGGGAGACCCTGCGCCCGGCTCGGCGCGGCGCGGCGCCCAGGATGCCGGCTACAGCCGCCCCGCGGGACGTGGCCAGGACGGTGGTGCTGCGGGAGGACGGGACCCGCGCCCCAGGTAAGGGAGCCGGAGCCGGAGCCGCTGGCGACACCCGGCCAAGGGCTCAGCCGCCCCTGCCATCCCTGCTGGTTCCCCCCCGGTCCGCTGGGAGCCCCCAGCGCCCCCTGCACCTCCCCTAATTTCCAGTCTGTGGGAGACTGCTGCCAAGTTCACTTCCTTGGCCGCCCCTCGCCCAGCTCCCACCTCACAGCGTTCAGAAATGGGGGGAAAAACCCAACAAGGGCACTTAAAGACTAACATTGGTTTTTCGTATGAGCTTTCGTGGGAGAAAAGCCCATGTCGTTCACCCATCTTTGAAGCATCTAACAAAGTGGGGTTTTCTCCCATGAAAGCTCATGTGAAAAATAAATCTGTTAGTCTTTAAGTGCCACCCGCTCGTTGGTTTTTTTGCTGGACTAGACGAACACGGCTGAGCCTTTGGAAATTCAGAAATGAATCCTGGACATGCTGCACCTGGGCTGGCGCTGGCCAGACGGGGACATGTGAAGCTCACGTGTCTGGGCCCCTTTAGAGACCCTTGTGCTCCAGCCTCCTGACACTGCTGTACGGCGCGGGTTGCCTAAAGTAGGGCTCTTGGCTCGGGGGGGTGTCAGAGCAGGGCAGGGAATAAGAGGGCTTCTTGCAGGGAGTGGATGTGCTGGAAAATCCAGGCAAGGTTCTGGTTAACAGGACGTGCCCCAGAATGGTCCAGGAATACACCATGCTGGCAGGAACTGGGAATCTGGGAATAGCTACATCCTGTGCTCTCAGGTAAGGCCCACCGCATCATGCCAAGTTCAAAGGGGCAGCCGTGTTAGTCTAGTCCAGCAAAAAAGGACAAGGAGTCCTGTGGCACTTAGACTAGCAGATTTATTTTTCGCATGAGCATTCGTGGGCTCATGCAAAAAAAAACCAAAACTGTTTGTCTTTAAGTGCCACAGGACTCCTTGTTGGGTTTTTTTTCTTTTTTGTTTTGTTTTTTCCCACATTATCAGGCTGCTCCTTGGTCTCCTAAGAGGGGAGTTTGCACAGGTTTGCTTCCTGCACTTTTTCAGGCAGTGCCAAAACATGTTACTGCTGAAGCTGAGCTGACAGGAGAGGCCCCTGAACAATCTTTATGGGACATGAGGGTGCATCTTTCTGTTTCTGTTGGGACCACACAGAATTTCTGTCTTCTGTGCCGGTGATTACACTGAGTTTGCACCACTGAATTCAGCGTGTATGGTGTCACTGATTTCAACGGGTGCAGGAATCCCCTCTGTAAGAATTCACCGGTCCCTTCTAACCAGCCACCACCATCTCAGAGTTTTCAGATAAGAGAAAAGAGTTTCTGTTGAAGTGAGTGTCTGCAAATGTCTTGGCCCTAATGCAGCTGCAATTCCTTGGCAATCATTTCATAACAGCCTTTTAGTGGTAGGCTTTTGTAAATGATGGCTGGAAAGGTTCATGTAGGTTGGTGTAATGGTATTGAAAAGCTGTCAAGACTCCATTCAGATTAAAGGCTTTGAAAAAGACGTGATGCAATATCGACATAATATAGTGAGAAAGAAAAATGTGAGCTCCTTGCTAGGGACTTGTAAAACATGTTCACTAAAACGATGTTTTTACAAAGCTGTGATTCCATTTACAATAATCACAGTAAGAATTAATGTTACCTTTAGAGGAGAAATTCTATGCCTATGTATCACAGTGGGCAGAACTATTCTTGATTAAATACCAGGTTTCAACAACCATTGCCTTGGTTTGCATTAAGATTAACAGTTTGCATAGACATAACCATATTTTCTGTTACTGGGATACAAAGCATACTCTGGTGCATTGACCAAAATTGCTGAGTTATTGCTCTGAAGTACTGATTAAGGATCTGATCTTGCAGTCCTTTCTCAGGCAATAGGCCCAGTAAGTTCACAATTAATGTTGATTTGGTTGTGCAGTACTGGTATGTTTAATCTGTGAAAGTATTTTGAAGGAACAAATGTATCGGGAATGTACCATATTTTTAAGCCAACACATTCAGGACAAGCTGGATGCATAGCTATTAACTAGGTCACTGTAGCAAGAATTTTATTGAACTTCAAATGAAATGGAATGGAATTAAATTGTGGTAAAAGAGGTTTAAAGTTCACTTATTTGTGATAGGTATAGGACAATGTGGTGATGAGTAGCTAAAAAATGCTTAGATGAATAGACACAGGGCCCATGTGTAATGAGAATATCATTTTAAAGGGGAAAGGAATACATCTTCATTGGTAATACCCTAGAGCTTTGAATCTGATATTAAAATGAAATAATCTCCTGACAACTATGGATTGACCTGGCAGAAAATGAAAACATCTCATTTTTGCTGGCATGGTGGTTTAGTGGAACAGAATATCTGCATATTGGAAAAAAAAAGATATGAGATCAATCAAACCTTCAATTCTACAATGCAATCTGACAGTCTGCATCCCAGCACCTGTGCAGAGTCCCGTTCACTTTGGTGAGGCTTGGTGCTAGTGGATCCTGATGCAGGATCTGGCTCTGCAATATTTAGGAAGAAATGTGCTTAGTGCTTTTGCAAACACCATCTTTTCTGTTCATAATTCACTTTGTCTTCAAGAATACCATACTTGCTTGCATGGTTATAACAGGCTATATTGATCATCCGATTTTAGCATACTGGTGGAAATGATCAGGCATGTTTAGACCAGCATTTTTGGTAATTCTTTAAATTATGTTCATTAAATGTGTTTAACCAGCCATTTAATTTAGATTTATTAGAACAGTTCATATTAAAAATAATCAAGTTCTAGGAAACAAGTAGTGAAAATTAAGAGCTGTGTGTGAACGCCAGTTTTATTGCTCTGATTTTATGCTAAGAGTATTAATCACTGATTTAATATTCACAAAATTGTGAGACTCAGCACCCTTCCCCTGGAATGTCAGGTCAGTTTTGAGGCTGCACTCTTTTGCTTTGGACTCACAAGGAAACCAGGGCTTGCTGATGACTTGTCCCACGATGAACCTGCTCAGATCTTCTACCACTGAGGCCCATGGCTGAAATCAGTGCCAAACTTCTGTTGACTTCACTTTTTAAAACCAGGGCTTCATAGACCCAGAAGTCTGGTTCCATGAGGATGAATCTGGCCTTGAATTACTTAATTGCTTGATAGCACTGACCTGTAGGCTCTCAAACTAGCCTATCTTATTGCATTTTCAGAGGACATCAGTGAATGTTTTAAATACAATTTATACTTATTAATGTAGAATAACTGTGCTGACAGTAATACATTTTGTTGCAATAATAGTAAGGATGAAATCCACTCCACCCTCATAGAGCCTAACTATTTGTGCTCTCTGTAGGTGCATACAATGTGGAAAAGCTGATGAGGTGAATTCTACCCCAGTGTTTCCCAACTACTGTGCCACGGCACACAGGTATGCTGTCAGGCCTGAGCCCGTGTGCCATGGAAGTTTTTGAAAAACAACTCGGAGTTCTGGATTGGCTCATGAATATTCATATGGTCATTTGGAGACTGTATGGTGGTGTGCCCCAGAAAACTTAAAGGTATCAAGGTGTGCCAGGGCAGGGAACCACTGTTCTACCCCTTAACCCAGGGCCAGGGTCTGGAGCTACAAATAACTTGTTCCCTTCCATTTCTCTCCCTCTGCCCATGAACCACCATGGTGAGCTGAATAGCAACCACTGAGCTACCAGACCAGCTATGCAGAGTACTGGGATCAGTGGATCTGACAAAGGCCCCACACTGGCATCAACAGGACTATGTAGAGTTAAGAGTATGTGTAAATATTTGCACTATCAGGATCTAAATGTGGATCTGCACTGTCTGTATTGGTCCACTTCTGATGTGACCTTTCCTGCCAACTTTTGTGGGACAGGTACAGAAACTTGCGCTGTATGAAGAATTCACAGATATGCCAGCAGTCTCCCTTGCAATCAGGGGCAGATTTTGGTGTTCGTAGACCCTAGGCACTTTCACTCCAAAATATGCAAAAAGAGGGGTAAACGCCAATTGAATTACATTGATTGACACGATGCACTTTAAACTATTCTAATGCTAAAGCACGTGATTTTCCTTATTTTTCCTGATTTTTGTTTCTGCTTTTTTAATTTTTTTCCCTCCTTCATTGGCCCGAGGCACTGTGCCTACAGTGCCTAATGGGAAATCTGGCACTGCGTGCAATCCCTATACGCGGATGATGCAGATCTTGCACTGTTCCTCTCCATTTGTGTGAATTTCATCATAGTTAAATAACAATTCAGCGTCATAAAAATAGTAACTGAATTAGTAAAACAAACAAGGAGTCCTGTGGCATTTAAAGAGTAACAAATTTTTTTTATTGCATGAGCTTTCGTTGGAGAAAATCCCACTTTGTCAGATGCTTTGAAGATGGGGGATCTTACACTTCCCTGCATTTATTTCCTCCAATTCTGTAAGTCATAGGATCAGGTCACACTGTAACAGCAAATCAAAGCAGTTGTTTAGAGTCAAACACTGGGGAACAGTATTTAGAG
This sequence comes from Podocnemis expansa, assembly GCA_007922195.1. Taxonomy (NCBI): domain Eukaryota; kingdom Metazoa; phylum Chordata; order Testudines; family Podocnemididae; genus Podocnemis; species Podocnemis expansa. The sequence goes on from ML681973.1 coordinate 27,869,821, forward strand.
GAAGATGAGGTCAAATCACGTGTTGTAATGAGGAAAAAAAAAAGTAAAGTCCTTATTTAGCTCTGACGAAACACAGTCAAATTTGCAGATAAATTCCTGTTCATCAGTTTCTCTTTGAAGCCTTGAGCTGTTATTCATTTGCCTGAGCAATGCCATTAGTAAATCATCAATGGAGTGATCAGGAAGATTGAAGTGCTCACCCACTGGTTTTAGAAAGTTGTGATTTCTGATGTCAGATTTGTCCCCATTTATTCTTTTGCTCAGAGACTGTCCTTTTTGTGCAACATATAAGGCAGAGGAGCATTTCTGGCACATGATGACACTTTGGAACTTGATAACTGAATTAGCTCACTCTGATGCTGTCTTTACATCTGCACTAGTGGTTTGATAGTCAACCAAAAGTTAACGATCATGTATTAATTGTGGTCATATAGTTCTAAATTTTATCTTTATTTCAGACAGTTACATTAAAACATGACCGTGCTATTTATATGAGACTATTTGTAGAATAAATGATGTAAGTGGAGTACTAGTGCAAACTGAGTTCCTCTAGACCATCGGTTCCCAACCTTTTCCTTTATGTGGACCACTACTTTGTCGTTGAAAGCTTTGGGGGACCACCACATAAGCAAGCCATTTTTAACATAGCCTATGGCAGTGTTTCCCAAACAGTGTGCCACAAAATTTTTTGGCAAACTACTCAAAGAGCTCTGGATCGGCTCATGAATATTCATGATTTTATTTGGAAACTATATGGTGGCGTTCCTCAAATTAATTCAAAGTAGCAAGGTGTGCCACGGTAGAGAAAATGTTGGGAACCACTGGCCTATGGCTTACAGGAGTCAAACTTGTATGTCAAGGGGTATTAAAAGTGCAGCTATTTCTAATAAATTATTATGCTCCCTCACAAACATTGCACTCAACACAGCACATTTACCTGCAGTAATTATCTTCCTCCCCTACCTCCAGGGACCACCTGCAGTACAACCTGTGGTCTGTGGACCACAGGTTGGGAACCACTGCACTAGGCCAACTGTTGCTCTATGAAGGATCTTTTTTCGTTTTTCATGCCACTGGTGATCATTTTTCATATTGCACAGGCAGAGTGTCTCCATTGTAAACTTACAGGCCGCAAATGAGAAGTTGATGATAATGATCTATGTAGACAAACTCCCTCAGGCATCCCCTTTACAGTCCATGAAAAAATGATGCATTTGCATTAATATGCTAATAAGAAAAGACTAAAGAAAAGTTAAAAGATGTTCATCTGCACAGTCTAACTTCTTTTAAAAGATTTTTAACTCCAAAGGGGTTACAGCTCCTCAAAATTCCCAGTTGTGAAATTCAAACATGCTCTACTTCCTGTGATGATGCCTCCCCAGATTTGTATGTTCATTTTTCCTTCTCATTAACTCACCTTGACCTCAAATAGATTCCACTGGAAAGAGTTAACATACCCAAGATTTTATCACAAAGGATAAAGGGCTAAGATCCTCAAAAAGGTCAAATCTGAGCTGTGTATTTTAGTCTGTGTTATAACATTCAGTCATCAGAAAAAAATGGGTATTGTCAGCAATGGGCATCGTTAAAGCCACATGTCAAAGAGATTGAAGTACTACAGAAACTATGCTGGGGAAGATTTAGAGCACTGCATTACCAGACATATCCAGATGTAAGAGCCTACAGGAAAGAGCATGGCGTGTGGAAAGGTGGGGCAAACCACCCCAAGTGGCTTTACTAGAGCTGAGACAACATCTTTCCTTGACCCCAACACTTGTGAGATTAAACATCCACAAACACATTTACCTTTTCAATATCATCTGGTCAGTTTTTGCTGGGAATAAGTTAATGCTACCCAGAGCAGCATAAATGTATTGTGGGGCAGATAGTCACTGTCCACTCTTCCATGCCTCCCAATACCCTTTGCACTGCTCTGAAAAACAACATTGGAAAGCTGATGTAACTGGTTACCTGGGAAACCTCGTAGTGGGAGGATCCAGTGTAACTGTCTTCTCCCAGTGTGTGATCCCTAATGCAGGCAGCAAGCCAGAATTTGGGAAAGGGAGTGTGCTTAGACAGTTCCTCTGTTCTGTTGCCTCTGGCATGACCCCTTGAGGTCTTCAGCAGCCAGACACAATTTAGAGCATCCCTAAGACTGCTATAAGTTAAAGGTTTGATGGACTGCATAGGAGCAGGGAGGAGGGACATGGAATAGGGGTGTCCTTTCACCACTTCTGCTATGTCTTACACAGCACCAGTGTAGCTGAGGATCTGGCTCTTTGTGTTCCCAGTGTAAGGTATGCACAGCTACACTTTGGCTGTGCCCCAATTACTCCCACATTTCTTCAGATCATTCCCCTGATTTAGAGTTTGTGGCCCTTTTGTGGATCTTGCGCATGGAACAGTTTTGTGTTGGAAGTTAGTTTTGGCAGCACCCCAAGCAGGAGACTGCGGATGGAATTTGCAGGCCTGTGTTGAAGTAAGTTGGTACCTTTGTCAGCGGAGAACATGTGCGCAAAGGTTTTATGGTTACTCTTCCTTTGGTCAGGAACACCTAAGGTAAATCATGTTCTCCAAAGCCATGAGCAACACTGCTCTATATGAAGACTGAGAAGAAGCTCTTTGGTCTTTTCCTGGGATCCCATGATGCATTTGAGTTTGTGGACTTGGGAAGAAAAAGATTGCAGGTTTCTCCTTAATTTCTGTTTCCACTGGGCAAAATGTGAGGCAACTTGGAGTGTGTTGCTGGTAGTTTCATGCAGTTTTAACCTCTGAAATCAAAGTTCATTTTCTCAACTTATTTAATCAAAGATTTATGGTTACATTATTTAAGCTGATTGATGTGTGGGTTTATTTCTATGTGACAGAAAGGTAACAACACCACTTATATATTCACAACAAATATTATTGCTTAGAGGGAACAATTTTGGTGCATGTCATAAAATCCTAGAACAGTATGAAATAAGTGGACAAGATTTATTAGGTCATCTAGTCTAGTCCCTGCCAATGTAATCTTGTTCGCTGCAGTATATAAGATGGTGCTTTGACTGGTTAAGTTTTAAATTACTCAGATTGCACAGGTGAATTACATCTTGACCTCTAAGTTTCAGCAAGGGATGGAGCCAATTGGTCTGGACCTGAAACCAAGGTTTTAAAAGTATGAAGGCTCCTTGTAAAAAGTTGCATAGCTCTACACTTCCTCCTCTTGGTGTCATCAGGAGGATCGAATACCAAAGGATTCTTGGCTTGGCTGTTCCTATCGTGTCGGAGACAGGAGAGCCATGAAATCCCAAGAGAGAGCATGACATCACAAGATTTCTAGTCTATATTCTAAAAATTAGAGACAACGGGATGCTTTTGATTAAGTATCTAGTGCTGATTTCTGTTCTCCTTCCTCAGGCAAGACTCCCATTGTCTTCCCTATAGCCTAAGGAGTACAGGATCCAGCTTTTAATCTTTGGGATAAATTATTTTAGTAGAACCCATTCACACCTGTGCTACTTTCAGCATGAAGATTGACATGTTTTTTTCTCAGTTACACTAGCTGTTAAGCAACAGTTATTTTATATATCAGTGTTGAGTATATCAACAGTAAGAATAAGGCTGAAATGGTTTGCAGCCCTACTGGAATACTGTCTTGTCTTCCATGGTTCCCTCTTGTTTCTGTTATATAACCTAAATATTTTTAAATGCATAAGCAAAAAAATGCACAACCATTCTAAATAAGAAAACAAGGTTCAGGCACTCACTGAAGCTATTATGGTGAATAAGCAAAACTCCCATTACTCAAACAAGTCTCCCAGAGAAATCCATGATATTTGGCCCTTTTAAAAAGCATTTTTAGGTGTTACTGAACTCAGCATTGCAATGCCTAGCTGATTTAGGATCTTAAATTTCATTACCTAAAAGGATTTAGACACTTAGGAGTAAAAAACCCCATTGGCTATTGATAGGATTTAGGTCCTAAATTAGGAGTTGCAGGGCTGAAATGTTGAGTGTAATGATTCTGGTATACCATTCAAAATCTGGGCCTCAGTGAGTAAGGTCTATATCAGGGGTGGCCAAACTTAGGGAACTCAAGAGCCACACAAGTTGATTATTAAGCCTTCAGGAGCCACACTGAGCCATATAGCCATATACTTTTACCTACTAAATTGATTTGCTGCCATTCTTCCACGAGCCACACTTTTTCATTCAAGAGCCACATGTGGCTCCCGAGCTGCAGTTTGGCCACGCCTGGTCTATACTATTTGACTTGTTGTCATTACCTGGAAAAGACCTTGGCGTTTGGCTGCTCTTTTAAAAGTGAATGATGTACTATCCCATTGTGTTCTGTATAAATACACAGACTTGCACGCCACTGTATGCCACTCTTGAAGTCGGCAAACACCAAACAAATCATGGGGAGGAACCGAAAGAGCAGTTGGGAGGTATGCAGGTCTTCAGTTTCTTGGATACAGGTCTGCAATTCAGGAGAAGGTCAAGAGGCAGCTCTGCTTTGGTACAGCCACTCAGGACACTAGCAGCTCTGTTACAACTAATCTACACTGGTTCACTTTGCTTTTCCTTTTCATTACAATAGTAAACAACAGTAATCTGCTTTCAGCCCCTGTTATCCTTCACTAATCCTCACAATAGACAAACCAAAATGTGCATGTAGTGGAGTGTACTCTGACGCATTTGTGGCTTTTTTTTTTCTTGGATTTTGAGAGGTATCTCTTGGTGTCCCTGAATTCCTAGCACAGGACCCTGTCCTGCAAGAAGCTTAGCATCTAGAACTCTCACTGAAATCAAAGGTACTCAGTGCCTTGCAGGATCAAATCCATAAGCAGATCTTGTAAATTGAAGCATTCATCCTCTTATCATTTTTAGCTCAAGTTGCTGTTTGCTTTTAAACCTTTGTGCATGGTTAATTTGGTAGGAAAATAACAACAGCTAACTGGCACTCACATATATATATAATCTCTCTCTCTCTCTCTCTCTCTATATATATATATATATACCCCCTCGCCACAAAAAGGATCTGAAATCCTGAAGTCTGACTTCAGCAGTGAAAAAATTGATGTGGTCATAAGAGTGCAGAGAAGGTTGTTAAATCGGTCGGTTTGGGTTAGTTTCTCTATACATGAGTGATTTCCTCCAGCATAATAAGTTACATGTTGTTATTGCTAACTATCACTGACTGCTAAAAAAAATCAATTATTCACTGACATTTTTGCTGACAGTTGCGGATGCTAGGTCATAGTTCTCAAATACCCACTTAGCAGCCAAAAACAGAAAACCAATTAAAGAACGAGTTTCTGCCTTTGTTGTTCAAAAGTGAAAGGAACCATACACACACACCAGTATCTAGTGCAGGAGAGAAGATGCAAGCAAAATTCTCTCCCTTTGAGCCCGCCTCCTTGCACTACTTGACTGGCTTAAAGTGGAGTCATCTGGCCCTAATTAGACAGTGGACACTTAGCCCAGTTCAGGGAAGCTGTTAGATGGCATAAAGTGATCTAACCAGCTCCTACACCAGCTGACCATCCTCCCAGTTTAGTGGATGGGAGGGAGCATGCTGGGACAGGATATATTTGAGCATGCTATTAATTCTCATCTGCTGATGGGAGCCTGTTAGCATGTGTCAGCACAACTCCTAGGCTGTTAACTTATGATCAGGCTGGGGCCAGGACAGTTTGTAAATGAGGGGGGCTGTTCCCTGATGTCTCTTTCCACTCTGCTCCATTTGGCAGTCTGTGGCTCAAGGGAGAAAGTGGTCTGCGGGATTTTCTTTCTGTGGTCCTCTCTGAAGGGAACTTTCTGCTTTGCACAGAAGTTGTGACAAGAAGACTGGCAATCTATGTTAAAAGGGAAATGCTGCTGTCAGAGTTTGAATAGACATCTGGTCTAATGTGGTATGTTTGTTCCTGTATATGTATTTTAGGCGCCCACACTTTAATTAATTTACCACACCAACATAGTCTAGAACTGTTCCTCTACATAAGGCCAAATCCTGAACGAGTGTAGCTTCTTTGAAGTCATTCCAACTACACTGACTTACACCAGCTGAGGATCTAAACCATAATATGTCAAATGCAGATTAAAGCACTGGGGCAGGGTCTCTTCTATGCTGAGTTCAGAATTGAAGAAAACTGTTGTCAACTGGGGAGTCCCCTTCCTTGTCTGGGTGCCCCCAACAGGATCCTGCAATGGAGCCTGCTAGGAATAAGGCCTCAGATACAGGTTCTCTGGCTCTGGTGCTCGCTAGGTTCTCTACTCCTTTTGCAAAGGAATCCCAGCAGCCAAGTGACTTGGGCCCCTAATATGTATTTACTGTATAGAATCTCAGTGAATAATAGCCTGTTCTGGTTTTAGGGCCCATCAGAGAGCTCTTGCAGGCAGCATTTGAATCCCACCACTTATATTGCAAATTAAATAGGGTTACCTTACCATATGCCCGTTTTTTTTTCCTGGGCCTCTCCTTTTTGGACATTAAATCTCCATCCAGGTGGGTTTTTTAAATGCCAAAAATGTCCAGGATTTTGCCTCACTGCCAGGAGGAGGAGCATGCTGGTGTCCAAGCCCGCCTCCTCTCCTGAGAGCTCGCCTCCATCTTTCCTACCCATAGCTCCCAAACCTCCTGACCCCCCCCCCATCATCCCTACCCATAGCTACCCAAAACCATCCACTCACTGTCTGGATTCCCCATTATTCCCTCTCTGGAGTGTCTTCTTTTTGGACAGTTCCAATATGGTAACATTAAATTACATGAACCATTGAAACCAATGAAAAAATGGGAAACATCCTGATATTGTTAGAGTAACATTTCCATAGGCAAGGTCTGGTTCATGGGATGTTGTTGTTACTGTGTTTTGGGATCATGCAGCATGATGCAGGGCAATATAAGGAAGATTGATGAATAAGAGCTTTTTGGAAATCATATTTTCTGATCAGATATCTGCTGGACCAACCATCTGTGCATATTTAGCAATTTATCTGAATAAGCCATGCTTGGCTTGAAACCCTGGGTGATTTATTATGGCAATCTCCATCTGAAGCAAAACCAGAAAACGAAATCTCTTCCAACCTTCTTTGAGATACTGTAATGCTTAATGATTGATAGAAAAGGTGGTCATTAATTTTTGTGGCTGGTAAAACACCACACAAGTAGTTAATCCTTAACAAATAATAAAAAGGAATGTTCAGACTATTTGTAGCCTTCTTCCTTAATAGGTTGAGCAATCAGATTTAAAAGTTTTGGCCTCATAAAGGACTACTAGTTCTGTTATACCCTAGGCCAGGGGTTGGCAACCCAAAAGATAAGAGCTATTTTAAAAAACTCCTTCTATAACCAAGTGTTTTGAGAGCTGCAATGGGTGTAGCCTCCTGGTGAGGGGAGCTGGGCCAGGGTGTTCGCCTCAAGATCCCCTGGTGAGGGGAGGGCCTGGAACCAGAAGTGGACCCCTGTCAGGACCCCTGAGTGGTGGTGGGGAGTGTGCAACCTGGATCGAGCTGCGCACAGGTTCCGGGAGGGAACTAAGCCGCAAGTGGACAGCTGAACACGAGCATGTGGCTCCAGAGCCACAGGTTGCAGACCCCTGTCCTAGGCTCTTATTTAGGCTTTATGAGACACTCAGCAAAGACAGAATCATTATAAAGAGATTTATTTCTCTATGGAGACCTGATCTGTATGTCAGCAAGGTGTTAAAGTGGAGACTAAAATCTGAATTGTCATGAAAGTGTCACAAATGTACTGTAGACATGGCTGCTTTTGCTAAGTGCCTAGTGACCATTTTCATGCAGCTCCTGTAGGATGAGCCAAGATGTCTTGAACATTATTCCAAAATAATACCTGAATTTTCTTATGGATAAGGGTCTTTGTTTCCCTTAGCTTCGACAATATAGGTTTAGGTTAACTGGTTCCATGTACCATTTCTGACTGTATTGCAAAAATTTTGTGATTGGTGGCTGCCTGCGTTCAATGAACGGGATGTTATTCTTGAGCACTGGGGAAATAATAATGTTGAAAATTGAAAATATTTTATTTGTAAAACTACAGACTTCTCTCTAGTAGATGACATCACTGCGAGAGAGGCTGTTTCCAGAACCTCGCAAAAATCTGGTTAGGAAGAGACAAGGAGTGATCCTGAAGCAATGAGAAAGTGACACGTCTTCAGTGTCAGAGTGGGTAATCTGAGTGTCAAAATCAGCCACTATATGGAATATCAGAGAGGAGTGAGTCATTTCATTACTTTTTATGGTCTGTTTGCTAATATCTCTGTGCTTTATTCAGTGGGCATGACGAAATGATGAACAGGGGGCCATGAAAAAGGAACAAAGGGAAGGTGGCCCAGGAGAGAGAATTACCCTTTTATCTCTCCTCTTTTTTATTATTCCTTGGTAAGAAGGGAAGTTGGATTGAGATGTACCTGAGGTGCACATTTCGGATCTAGACTAAGTTTGGTGGTGCTGAGATACAGACCTGTAGTTTCACTGTGTTTGCATGAGTGGCTTTGTATCAGCCCTTTATAAATATAGATGCCAGATGATGAAGTCAGGTCCAGCTTTGAATTCAGAGCCCTTCCAAAGACCGCAAATCTCAGGAGCTGGTTCAGGCCCCTCCCTAGCAGCAAGTGGTGTTTTAGAAACAGTTGCTTGTGTTTTTCCTTTTTGTAAATGTTAACAATGCTATTGTTAGTGATAAATCAGTCCTAATTGGGCTGTTGTTGAAGTAGCACTGACAACTTGATCCTACATTGCCTGGAGAGGACAGCTGGAGATGACCCTACCTATCCAGAACGGTATATTTGGTTTTGTGCTGTTGGCTCCCATGCCTGCCTGCCTGGTCAATTGTGTGTGCTGTAGGTATGGTATTTAACAGATTCTGAGTTTATTAAAGCTCTGAGGGAAGAGCTGGTAACACTTCTGGTTTAAAATACGCACTTCATTTTATCCTGTTCAGGCTCTTCATTTTGGAGGTTAAGACTCAGGTTGTATATGTAGGAGAGCCTGTACTTCATTTCTTACCTTATCTCCTTTATAATGAAATGGAGCGATCAAAAGTTGATAACAGGATTAAATCTTACCCAGAGGCAAAAAGGGAAAGACAATCACTATAAAAATAATTGGTGCATTTACTAAATAAGTTAGCAGTGAAAACAACAGTTGGCATCATATCCTTGAGTAATTTTTATTTGTGAATGGGTTGTTTAAAGGCATAATTCTGGTGAAGTCCACAGTTTTTTTTTTTAAGTAGTAGTGAAGAAGTAGATGAATGCTTTTAGGTTGATGCTGACTTTCTAATGGTGGCTAGTTAAGGCATATATTTTACTTCTTTGAGGTGTTAAACCTTTTTTTTTTTTTTTTTTTTTAATACTACTGGTAAATGTACCAATAAAATGCAGAAAAATATTTATTTGCTTTACCAGAGACCTCTTTAAATATATTAGCTTTCTGTCTTGTTTGATCTTTTTTAACAGAAAAATATTCATTACCATCCTCCATTAGATCAGAAAGTGAGATCTAGGGCCTAGAATAACTTGACTTTGATGTAAATGGGGAGGGGGTCAATTGTGAAGTGCTGCGCAGTGCCTTGAAAGAACAAATCCACTTATTTAAAAAAAAATATAGAAGACTTATTCCTCATATGTGAAGTGTGCGGGGGGTGGGATTTGCAGATGTCAATCAAACCCACCCAGCATTTCTTGTGATGTATAGTTTGAACTTCTCATGGATTAAGATCACCCTTCAGGCTGTGCAAGAAGAGAGGGCTGTAGGATATAGAATCATAAAAATGTAGACTGGGATGGGACCTTGATAGGTCATATATAGAGCCTGGATAATCTGCTGATATCCACTTATTTTCAGCAGCAGGGGTTTGCCCTGGGTGCTAACTTCTTTTTGGCAGAGAGGGACATTTGGCTAATTAATTTTTGTACCGGCTCCTGCATGTGGAGCAAATTTGTTGAGCCCTGGTCTAGCCTGTTCTTAAAAACCTCAAAAGATGGAGATTCCCAAACCTCTCTTGGAAGCCTGTTAAAGAGCTCAACTGTCCTTCTAATTAAAAGTTTTTCTTAATATCTGACCTAAATCTCCCTCGCTGCAGACTAAGCCCATTACTACTTGTCCTACTTTCAGCCCTTAATATAGTTGAAACCGTTATCTGACCTCCCTCGGTCGTCTTTTCTCAAGGCTAAATGTAACCTTGTAGGGTGGTCTCGAATTCATTCAATAGCCTCTCTCCAGTGCTTACAGAGAGAAACCCCTGCAAAAAGCAGCTGGAAAGCCAGGATCCAGTCTGTACAGGACTCACAGCGAAGACTGCTCAGAGTCCCCAATCCCACAACAAAATACTACACAGAATAAATGTAACAATGAACTTTATTAAGTAACTTAACAAACCTTATCCGAGGAAACCAAAGTGAGTTAAACATAGGTGTGGCCAAACTGTGGCTCGGGAGTCAGGTGGCTGTTGAATGAAAAACTGTGGCTTCTGGAAGAACATCAGCAAATCAATTTAGGATAGAGGCCCCAGCCTGAGAGTTCAGGAGGGGGTTAGGATGGCGGGGAGAAGTGTGGCATGGTTGGAACTGTGAAAAAATCACCACTAGCTTGCAGTCTTCTACATGGAGCAGCAGCTAAATTTTTACTGTATAGGCTTAATTTTCATGGTAACCTTAAGTAATTATTAGAATCTGAGATTAGTAGGGTCAATATTTGTCCTCTTTTTATGATAAAACTAAAGTGTTCAGTGAAGTTTAAACTTCGTGATTTTGGAGTAGGTAGAAGTATGTTGCTATATGCCTCAGTGCAGCTCTCAAAGGTTTAATAATTAACTTGTGTGGCTCTTGAGTTCCATAAGTTTGGCCACCCCTGGTTAAACAGAACAGTAAGAAATCCAAGAGTCCCGAAGTTCAGGTGGCATCACCCTTATCTCAATTGCAGTCTTGTAAGTCCTTGAGGCTTGAATGCAGGACAAAAGCAATCCTCCTCATCTCTAGCTGCAGGAATCTTCAGGTGAATTCCATGCAGCCCTTTTCTTCCTCCTGTGCAACTAGCACCACAGAGTCTGTTTACTGGTTACCTAGCTCTGTCCAACAAGAGAAAACTCCTCTGTAAAATAGTCCAAAGCAGGGAGAAAACATCCTGCAGTTCGCTCCTGGCTCAGCTCCTCTCACCCACTCAATCACTGAGCGTAAGGACTCTGCAGCTCTCACCAATTGCTCCTCTCAGGCTTCTCCCAGGTAGCTGACTCCAGCACAACAATAAAACTTGTGGAGCATGCTCAATGTGCTACCACACCCTCTTGCCAGAAAGTTCTGGTTTCTGGGCTGCAAAATTTGCCCAGCAAGGTAACCCAGCCATAAGGGATCCCTGAAAGAGATTGGCCCTTCTTAAGCACATGGGTTAGATAAAGATGCCCAGTTTCTTTTTAAACCTACTCTCACAGGTCTGGTTTTCTCACATTTTGTCAATCAGTTGCTCTCCTCTAGACTTCTTCTAGTTTATCCATCTCTTACTAACTAAGTGAGGTGCCCAGAACCAGACACAGTGTTCCAGTTGAAGCCTCATCAGTGCCAACTGAACTGGACAGTTATTTCCCTGGTCTCATGTGTAACATTCCTGTTAATACAGTCCAGCCTTCTTCACAACTGCATCAATAGATTTGTTCAATTTCTGATCCACAATAACAGCCACATTCTTTTCAGCAGGGCTACTACCTGTCCAGTTATTCCTTGTTTTGTGGTTGTGCATTTGATTTTTCCTAAGTGCAGTGCTTGTCTTTATTGAATGCTGTCATTTAGCTTTCAGACCAATTCTTCAGTTTGTCAAGCTTATTTTGAATTCTAATCCTGTTCTCTAAAGTGTTTGCAACCCCTCCTAGCTTGGTGTCATCCATAAATTTTTAAACATTCTCAATTATCCAAATCAATATTTTAAAATAGAATTGGACAAAAGACAGACCTCTGTGGAATCCAACTACATATGTACTTCCATTTTTACAGAAAACCATTCATAACTTGTCTTTTGAGTATGGTCTTTCAACAAATTTTGCCACCCACCTTATTGTCATTTCATCTAGACCACAGCTTCCTAATTTCATTCTCAGAATGTCACATGACAGTGTAAAAGCCTTCCTAAAATGAAGATATACCAAGATTACAGCTTCCCATTTATCCACTAGGCCAGTTAATCCTGTGAAAGAATGAATTTAATTATCCGTGACGTAGAAGTGTTTGTGTCTGTCGTTTTGATTTGGCCCATTGAGTTAAGGGACAACTAAACAAGGTCTCCCTCATGGATGTGAAGCTTTGGTTGAGGCCCCTTTCTACTTGCAAGCACTTTAAGCTCGCTCTTACATTTGGTGATGCTCTCAATTGCCTAAAACAAAAATAGGTGTAAAACTTTTATTCTAAGTGGGGAGCATTGATTGCTGAAGCATAGTATGAAAGTCTGTATTACATCATAAATGGAGCATTCAAAAACCAAATATTCATGGGCTGTTAATTGCATAGATTGTATCCAAACATATATGGGGTGCAACTTAAATATCTTTGCTGAGGAAAAGATATGTCACTTGCTTTAATGCAGACAATGGATGCAGCTGTTGGTACACGTCCTTCCACTTTGACTGTGTGCTTTATTTGCTTTTCTTGGATGCACTTATTAGCATTGAATTTCCCCCTGCTAACATGCAGCCCTTGCAGCTCTTGTTTCTCAAGGTTGCTCTGCAGCTTGCTTTTGTCTGATTGTTACCCTTGCACACTCGAGCACCATACAATTTAAACTAGAGAAACCCCTCTCATAAAAGGACACAAGGAACTGTGCACGTGGGAAAGAAGTGCTTGTTTTATTGGGTGTAATTTGTAAAAGCCTCTGGAAACCCTAGAAGCCTTGTACAGATCTACAACTAACAGGAAGCATCTCTGCTTGAAGACTGACAAGAAGCTTTCCTACTGTGGTGGAGGCATCTACATGGACATGTGAGCATGCATCACAGACAAGTGTTGCTGAAACACTGTGCTATTGCTAATTATTTGATAAGCAGTGTACTGATACAAAATTAATATATTTTTGCCTACAAAGCAGAGTATAGAAAAGAGCTGAAAACACTCAAGACAACCTAACTGTAAACTTTCCTGTGTGGTCCCAGAGCTCAAACCCTGGCCCTGCTTACACTATAAATTGGAGCTGGAGAAACATAGAGAACCTTGGCATACCAATAAAGTGTGCTGTCTTTTTTCTGAGAGGCACTTTCCTCAAGTTTTAAAATCTGTTTTCAATGATAGGGCAAATTTTAAAAGCAGGATTTTAGGAGTGTTCAACATTGACCCTAACAATTCGAGCTGATTGGAAAATTGGCTTTTTTTTCCTGTGGAGACAATGGCAATTTTTCAGAGAAAAACTGAAAACCAAAATATTCATCCAAAAACTGAAGTATTTTGATTTGTAAATGTTGCTATGTTGCTCGTGAGAGTTGTAGTTCAGGTGTCCATGCTCCTATTCTCCTGCTTAGGTGTGGCTCCCTGCTTGTGAAGCATCCTGAGAGATGCAGTCCAGTGTTCCCTCAGGGTGAGGAGAGGTGCATCATGGGAGAAGTAGTCTGGCTGGGGAGCTCAACCTATAGAGCAGGGGTGGCCAAACTTACGGAACTCAAGAGCCACACAAGTCAATTATTAAAACTTCGAGAGGTGCAGTGAAACATATAACCATATGCATGTACCTACTCCAAAATTACTAAGCTTAAAATCATTGCATTTTTTAATTTTATTGTAAAAACAGGGCAAATATTGATCCTACTAATGTCAGATTCTAATAATTAAGTAAGTTTACCATGAAAACTAGGCCTACACAGTAAATACTTAGCTGTCGCTGGATGTAGAACACTGCAGGTTAGTGGTGAGTTTTTTAATATCTGGGCAGTAACTTGTCAATGCAGTAAGTAACAGCTCTCCCAGGTGCTGATCTCTAAGTATTGCACAATGTTTCGATTGAACTGATTTCATTGTGGAATACGGTGCTTCACAGCAGCAAGCTGTGCCAACAATTGAAAGTAATCTACATTCAGTTTTGAACTTTTCTCCTTTGTATTTTTGTTTCTTAGTATTCCATGTCATGTTTAGGAGTTGTAAAACACAATTTTAACAAAGGAGTAAGCTGCATTAGGGCCTATGAGAAAATCTAAACATGCCGCGCTTCCCCCCACCCCCCATTGCTGCTTCCCTGCCATCTCTTACCATGATGCTGCTTCTCCGCTTTCCCCAACCATGTCACACTTCTGTCCCCCCCCCAACTCCGACCATGCCGCGGCTTCCCCCACCAGCTCCGACCACGCTGGCATGCGTTTCCTGCTGGCCCCAACCATGCCACAGCTTCTCTGCTGTCCCTGACTATGTTGTCCATCGCTGCCAGCTCTTTCACAAGCTGCACTTTTTCTTTGAAGAGCCACATGCAGCTTGCAAGCTCGCCTGCTATAGAGTCTGTAGCTTTCATGTTGCAGGATCAGGGCTAATACAGACAAGACAAAGGCTGGTAGAAATGGAGTCACTGAGAGGGGAAGTGATTTGCCCACATCACACAGCAGGTCAGGATCAAAGCCACGTATTGGACCAGAAGTCCAAACTATTCATTCAGTGCCCCATTCCCTGGACTGTTCTGCTTCTTGCTCACGACTTGCAGTAAATCAGAACGTGTTAGTGGCATTGATGTAGCACTCAAGCTGACTTACAAGCTAAAGAAATGATTTCACAAATACTTGTACAGTGTTGTTGGCTTTGGGCCATTATCCACTCCACTGAAAGCACAGATACTTTTTATAGCTTTAGAGGTACTTAGTCTTAATCTTGACACACACAAAACAGTATAATAGACAAGAAATACCAGGCCATTCAGCTGTTGAGATTGCTGACGTGCTTGTCTTAGAAACTGTTGGAGCGAGTCATTATTTTATAATTAAGTAATCACGAGATGGCTGGCAACACACTTCTAGATTGTTACAGCACCTCTCAAAGCTGTTAAAACATTCTCCACTAATGCAAGTCCTGAATGGCTTGGACTTGCCTGGTGATTTTATAGCTTTGTAGGTGTCCAGTTTTAGTCTGAATTTCCTGAAGAACTTTGTAAGTGCCTGAATTAGACTGGAGAGCTGGGACTGTGAGTTCTCATGTGTGCAATCAGGCATCTCAGTCTTAATTGGGTCTTTTGACTGTAATTGTGATGTAGAGTGATAATATTGTCACCAGAGTGCTGCCTGCTTGTGGGATATAACAGCTTTCTTCTTCTGGGAGGTCCTCACAGTGGAAGGTCAGTATGTGTTTGTGACTTAAGGACAAGTATTTTCAGAACACATCTTGGTGAAAAGTTGGCCTGCAGGAACAGCATCAGGTTATTTACTGACTGACTGGTTTAGAGAGCCAAATTCTTCCACTCTTACTGGCATTTGGCATCGCGTTATGTTTTAGTTGCATTACAAGTCAAGCAACAAGAAATGGCACAGTTAGATTTACATGAGTAATAGGGATAATGAGAGAGAGCCAGGCTTCTTCATATTTCTGAACTAGTGGCGAGCAATGATCAACTTGTGTCTTTTCAAAGGATTAACTTTTTTTCCTTCTTTTTCTCCTGGCATCATATAAAAAAATAATGCCCAAAAATGTTTTATAAGAAAATTGCATTTTTGTTTTTGCTCTTTTATTGGTAAACCATAAATCCAAAGCTTGCTGGCAATGGACCCATTTTGTAACTCAAACAAAGAGTCTAGTGTCACTTTTAAAGACTAACAGATTTATTTATCATGTGAGCTTTTGTGGAAGAAAATCCCACTTCACCAGATGCTTGAAGATGGGGAAGTACAGATGAACATGAGGAAAATAAATGAAAGGAAGTATAAGTTGTAGGATCATGTCAGACTGTTACAGCAAATCAATGCAGTTGTTTAGACTCAGTGGGGGAAAAGGAAAGCAGAATTACCTGTTGTAATTGGGGGGTGGTGAAGATAGTGTCTCTTTAACCCTAAGTTGACAGTGTCCATTTCTGACAAACTGATATGCAGATAACCTTATCTGGGCCCGGGAGAAGATTTTTGTA
Source organism: Podocnemis expansa (assembly GCA_007922195.1). Classification (NCBI taxonomy): domain Eukaryota; kingdom Metazoa; phylum Chordata; order Testudines; family Podocnemididae; genus Podocnemis; species Podocnemis expansa. The sequence continues at coordinate 27,885,889 of ML681973.1, forward strand.
TTTTCTCTTGGTTTTTTCTTTTACCATTTCATAGTATTTATTTTTCAGGATCTGTAAATTATACACTTGTCTACTTCTGAAAAAGCTTTGGTTTGAGTAACTTAAAGTTTACTGATTATGCCATGTTTAAAAAGCTTTCGTTCTGGGTTGTTGATCTGTTTGATCATGTGAAGTGGTCTGCTTGTTTGCTACAGATAATGCCATTCTTCTACACTGTTGAACAAGATTCAGTAGAGCCATACCAAAATACAAGATCTGAACACTCTGGGAATGCTCTAAATGTGAATTCCGACTCAGAAATGAAAGTTTTGTAAATCACCTTCCTGTCTTTCTCCGAAGGGCTGACCCAAAATTCCAAATGTTGTGACCGTTTGAGCCCTCAGATTTCCAATCTGGATCTCAGTGTTCTGGCTTTATGCTGGTTCTGAAACTGAGTGATTTGTTGCTACTGTTTTTGCAAGATGGGAGCTGATACCATATGCTAGAACCATACACAGTGTAGGCAGGTGTTATGCAAGATTAGTCAATCAGTTTGGTTAATCTTCCTTACTAAATCAAACCCCCACTGGAACTGAAAATCAAACTTGTGCCCACTCTGCTTGTTTCCCCACTAATATTTGAAAATGTAGATAGAAAATGAATTTTGAACACAAATATATTTGTAATGGAAACCAGCTTCTTAAGGGAGAAGCAATAATACCTTGGGACCAATCCAAACTAACCAGGACATCATGAATTTTGAATACTGACAATCACCTGTTTACAAATAATAGACAAACCACAAATTAATCTTGTATTTCTCACGGGACTGAGCTTGCGCTGAGCAACTGCAGGATGTTGATGACTGGGAGATGCAAAGACCAGAAAGTGCATGAACAATGTTAAAGTTTTGTTCCATTTAAGCTCATATTTTCTGGCTATAAATGCAGAGAAAAACCTTAGATCTGGACACTCGGACGTTCAGAAAGCTAAGGTCCAGATCCAGACTTTGCTATCACAAATATTTATTCAGCAGTTATATTTTGTTTTAGGAGGTAATCTAGCAGCAAATCATCTACAAATAAAACTGAATTGCTAATTTATAATGGATCTAGTCAGGTGAACATGCCTGCAGAGTATTCAAAGGATAAAGGTACAGAACATCTGCTTATCTAAATAGAAAGGCAGGAAACTTACCGAATGATCATCTTTCCAGAAAGAGAAAAGAAGGGTTAAAATGGCAGGAACATCATTGCAAGAAATGGCTGCAAAAAGATATGTTGTTAATATCAGCAGATATTGGATCCACATAGGAGAGAGAAAAGAAGATATGTAAGGAGGAGAAAATGCAGATGAGGAATAGTGTGGATGAAATTGGAGATGAGTTTGAGCCACAGAGCTTGGCTTTAAACCTAGACTTCCTTACTGCCGAAGATGGTCTGATCCAGGATTTTGATTTTTGGTCTACCTCTAGATAAAATAAGAACTAAAGAATTTCGTACAAGGTGAAAAGGGAGGAGTGGTTAGGAAGAAGAGGTTACTACAGAGGACAGTTAAACAGAAATGTTTTGGATAAGCAAAGTTAACTCTAGCATTAAACTCTGATGCACTAGGATCTTTCTTGACACACACATTAAACAAAGATACTAGTAAGGCTTCAAAAGAAAATTTGAATGCAAGGAATTTGAGAGGACTGCATAATATAATACAAAGCCAGTTTTTGAATGTAACATCCTTAATAGAGAACCTTGGCTCACAACAGACCTGAGATGAAATTCTCACTACAGTCTATGTCCTACTTAAGCTAGAAACATAGGGTTTAAATGATATTTTAGGCTATTGATTTTGGCTCTGCCAAAAGCTAAATTTCATCTTTAAAGAAGTCAGTTTGTTGGGGGGATGTTTTTTGGGTATCCATTTCCTTATACTAAATGAAAACATGGCCCCCTTAAAGTAAAAATTAAAACTCCCCTTAACTTCAGGGGACCTGGGATTTGACCTTAACTGTTATGTTTTGTTGTTTTTTTCTTTTTGAAATCTGCAGGGCAGTGTAGACAGATCTTTCCCCCTCAGCTTGGCACATTGGAGATAATTCATGGAAATGGCACGGCGGTTGGAACAGTGATAACGTTCCACTGTTCTGTTGAGCACCTGCTTGTGGGACAGGGAGTGGTAACCTGCATATGGAAGGGAGACAGTACACAGTGGACTGCTGGAGTTCCCTCCTGCAAACGTAAGGATTCCTCTCAACACCTGTTCTGGGTTGCCCTCTAGCCGTTTGCCTGGGGTGACCCATCAAACTTTGGCAAGACATGTCGATTAATTCCAGAGCTCTGTGGAAAGGGGAGGGCATGCTGAATTTCATTCACAGCTGTTGCCACTGGCTACAACAGCACACCAGGCACATTTCAGCATCGTGACTTACTCCTCTGGAATGACTTTCAGCCTAATTTCTGCCTGGCCTAATGTCAGTGACCTCTGAAGAATTATGCCAGGGATAAATCTGGCTTTCTAGCTTCAAAATGTGCTGTTCTTTGTCAGGAAAATGTATAGATGTGATCAATGAGACTGGAGCTGTAAACTGCATTATTTAATTCCATTGTTTTCAGGAAGGTTCATGCTGCAAAAGACATGGAGGTATTTGTAAAGTACAATTACTCTGTTGCCTATGGGTAGCAGAATGGAGCAGCTATCATATTGACAAATAGGGCTTGAATAGCAACAATATTAACTCCCTTTCACTTGGTGCTGTTCCTTATTTATTACACACATGAGAATAATTTAACTGGAAATGGGCCCAAAAGAAAACTCTGGATTGCCATGTGAACTTGAGTATTTGAAATTCAGAATAGACCACAGCTTTGAAGCTTGGGACCTTGTCTCATGGTAAAATTAAAGGTAGATGAATAACTTTACTATGCATTTGAAATTCCCACTCCAACTGAGCCAAAACTTATGTCTGATTTAGGAGGCTTCTATTATAGTAAGTAAATCAGAACACTTGGTATTAAAGATTGTGAAAGTATAAGGCTGTCTATGGAATTCAACAGAAACATTTCTGAACCTTGCGTTCAGGATAGTATAAGAAGTAGACTAGCTTTAGCAAGACGTTATCAGTGCTTAAACTGGATTGGCGTAGGGTGTAGTACACTGCTCCCATTTCTTCCTTCTTTTGAATAATTTCATTTTCACTTCTACGAGACCCTCAGAGAGCCCCGGTGTCCAACCCAGCATGTTTACTGCTGCTTCCATGATCTGTCCCATTCTCAGCCCTAAGATATTGTTGTACAGAGCTGTCATTCCCCAAAGGGAGGGCTTATTTAAATCTTTTTTTTTCCTTTTCAGTGTTTGTTTATGCAGCTCTGGTTCTGTTAGCATTAAATTTAAGGAAACCTCTGGTAGATCATTTGCACTTGAGATCTCAACAAAATGCTGGCAGCATCATGTTTGATTAATTGCCTGCAAAGTTACTTGTGAACAATTCAGCAGTAACTTATAAATAGGAGACTATTTAATAGTCCACCTTTGAAACAACCTTAGCTTGAAATGAAGCCAAATGTCTTAGTGTCTTAAGGCATGCTAATGTGAAAGTTGTCATTGGACTATGATTAGCAAGAGTGTGGAGCATGTACCCTTGAGCACAGTTTAATGGAAATGAAATAAAAAAAAAAAAACCCAGCAAGGAGTCCTGTGGCACTTTTAAAGTCTAACGAATTTTGTTTATTGCATGAGCTTTCATGGGAGAGATTCCACTTCATCAGGTGCTTGAAGAGGTTTAAAAACAAAAATAAAAGGATCTGGATACCCCTCTGGAAACGAAAAAGTTCCCTGTAACAGGGTGTGCATTTTAGGAAACTGTTTGTGTCTTTGCTTTCTTGCAGCCATATCAAAATATGAGGCTTTTGGATTTAAAGTAGCAGTGATTGCCTCCATCGTGAGCTGTGCCATCATCCTCCTGATGTCTATGGCTTTTTTGACCTGCTGCATCATCAAGTGTGTTAAGAAAAATGAAAGGAGGAGAACAGAAAGGTATGTATTGTTCCACATGGAAAAATCTTGTGAAAACTGGCAAAGAGACCCATCAGAAAACGTATTATAGGTACTTATATGGCCCAAATAGTTGTTGTATTTTAGAGGCTCGCTGTTTTTTTAAATGTATTCATCCTGATGCCATACTTGCAAGGTGGTATTATCCTTGTATTATAGATGGAGAAGTGAGGCACAGATACCTGTCCAGTGTCACACAAGAAGCTGTGATACAGGAATGAGTTGAACTTAGGTCTCCCAGGTCCTAGCCACTGGCCCTCCTTCCACTCCTTGGATTCTCAGGGGATGGACTGTATTACTCCCTCTCCTCTTATTGATTTATTTTTCCCTTCATGCTCTAACTTAACTACTTTCTACAGTTGGCTGGGAGAATTAACCTGACAGTGGGTTAACCTGAAAGTGTCCACTATTTTTAAAGTGACCTAAAATGGTTACAAAAGTAGACACCATAGGTGTTCTGGTAAGAGAGAGGACTATGCTTCCTTTCTCAAGCTGGGCGAATAAAGGACTTTTCCTGCTTTGCCAGCAAACTGAAAAATTGTAAAAAGTACTTGGCTTCTTTCTGAAAGGGTTTGGAATTTATCAGCAAATCAGAAAAGTGTGTCTCAGGCCAGCAAACTCTGTCTCTTTCATCCATTCATTGCTGTGGTCAGGGCTGTTGTTTGGGATGTGAAAGACCCAGTCTAGGATCCCCACTCTGGAGCAAGGGCTTGACTCATCAGATCTGTTTTCTCTTAGCTCAAGGGTTGGCAACTCAAAAGGGCAGAAGAGCCATTCCCGCCCACCCTCCCACCATAACCACATGAGCCCGAGCTGGCCCAGCAGCTATGCCACAGCCCCTAGCACTAGTGAGGTGTGTGCGCTGGCAGTGCACACTCCCTCCGTCCCTCCCTCCACTGGCGGGGCAGAGCAGCGCTGCCCCACCTACCCCCAGCCGGCCATCCCTCCAAGAGTGGCCGGTGGAGAGCTGCAGCTTGCAGAGGTGGGGCCCTGGAATGGCCCCTCCATGGAGTTCAGGCTGCTTTGACCCAGCCACCCCAAGGCTGAATGGGCCCGATCCAGGACCTGGGGGTGAGGCAGCCTCTGTTCAGGCCTGGAGTAGCCAGATCGAAGCAACCTGAACTCCACAGAGGGGCCAGTCTAGGGCCCCACCTCTGCAAGCTGCAGCTCTCTACCAGCCGCTTTTGGAAAGGACGGCCAGCTGGGGATAGGTGGGGCAGCACCGCTCCACCCTGCCAGCAGAGGGAGAGACAGAGGGAGTACGCGTCGCTGTACACCCCCTGCCAGCGCTAGGGGCTGTGGCGCGGCTGCTGGGCTGCTTCTAGCTCATGTGGTTGGGTGGGAGGGTGTGGGTGACCCTGGCACCCCTGATTTGGCCGCAGTGCTGGGGCCAGCCGGGAGTCCTCCCAGCACACCTGGCTCCCTTGAGGAGATTGCCAGGGAGCCACAGGCGGCTCACTGAGCCTGTGTTGCTGATCCCCATCCTAGCTGAACATCTTAAATCCCAGGCTATAGGCTATTCTAGTTTGTCTTTTCTGTTGAAACTGTTCCACCTGATATAAATACTTAGACCAGACAGAGAGAGAGAGACTCTACATATAATCAGGTGCTTAATGAGATTTTGGCTCAAATTCCCTCCTCCAAAACAGCAAAGATTTGAATCCACTTCTCCCCCTTTCAGGGTGTGAAAAGTGCCTGAATGATAAAATAAAGCCTTATAAGCCACCTGATTTCCTATTGTTCCAAAAAGGAAACAGCTCTAGCTCATTAGTCATCTCATCTTCTGTAAAAAAATGAAGATTTACATGCACTAACCCCTCTGCCCAGGATAGCAAGGCTATTTCCTTTCCAGCTCCCTTGCATGTTCCACTCCCATGCCTGCATTGATCTTGAGTGATACTCAGGGTGAAACCTTCTGACTTCTTCAAACCTACCCAGTTGTCTGTCCACCAAACCCCACTGCACTGCCTGCTCTGAACCATCTCCACCTGTGTTCTCACTACTCCCCTTGCTGGATACAAACCTGAAGGGAATCATCTGGGGCAAGTGAGGCAGCGAGAGGTAGGAGGCCAGTGCAGGTGCAAGGGGAGGTGACCGGTTGTGGCTCTGGGCTCCTCCCAGTATAGTTATAGCTAGAGCTGTGCTGAAATTGGAATTTGAACTCAGTGGGGGATTTGACAATGTTAAAATCTGAACAAAACCAAAGAATTTTGAAATTTCCTGCTCAACAAAGCTGTTTTTTTTTGGGGGGGGGGGCATCACGTGGGGTCAGTGATGGTATTTTATTTGGATTTTGACTTTTTACATTTTTTATTAGATCATCATTTATACTATAGTGTACAAATAAAGTTCTAAATCAGGGGTCTCAAACACATGACCTGTGGACCGCATGTGGCCCCTAAAGCTATTTCCTGCGGCCTGCAATGACATGATCGTTACTGATATTTGCAATATCATTGTATGGAAAGGTTTCAGTGGTGCGGCCCTCCGGCTACTGTCCTAATCCTCATGCAGCCCTCTACTAGTCCCAATGCAGCCCTCGTGGTGATTTGAGTTTGAGACCCCTGCTCTAAACCAAAAATGCTTTCAAAATGAAACCTCAAAACAGTTTGTTCTGAGAAGTTTGACCTTTATCAAAATACTTGTATTCAGTTTTTTTTCCCCAAAGACAGTTTTGTATTAATCACCATGTTCCTGTGGAATGTTTCAATTACAAGAAATTGGCATTTTTGATGGAAAAACATTGCACCAGAAAACTTTCAACAAGCACTCATCACATCATCACCACATAAGAGGATTCCCTTTTCTTGGATCCTTTGTTTATTGGCACCACCTCTCTGTCCATTGCTTAGCTACTCCCCCTGTACCTATGTTTTCCCTCAGTCATGTGTCTAGCTACTAGCAACTGATTATTTTTAATCAGTCTCACCCAGGGCTGTCCCTAAGGTACAGCGACTTGCAGCAACCACCTGGGCCATGCATTGTGGGGAGCCTCAGCAGTATGGGCCAAAGGGGGCCATTCACTGAGGCACTGAGCTAGAGAAGGTTGGGACAATATGGGAAAGGGGTGGGACTGTGAGAAAGTTGTGGCTGCCACACTCCTTGGGGTGGGAGAGGCTCCTGGCCAGTGCACTTTCCCATTGTGGGAGAGGGACAGAGGGGGGAAAGGTGGGGCCAGCTCAGCTACCATATTGCTAGGGACCAGGGGCCAGATTTGCAGGGAGATGAGGACTTGGTCTGCTGGTGCCAGGAATGAGTCCAGGCCACCAGCCAACACAAAATACAGTGTGGTGTGCCCCAGACCCAGCAATAATGTGTGTAGATTGAATTCAGGCTGGTCCAATTACCTTCTGTTGCGCGGACACAAGTGGGTTCTCAGTTTAGGTACCAAGCTCATCTTCTGCTCCAGGAGCTACAGGCAGTTGGGAGTACTGAGTAAATTGTGTGGCTTAGTCCCAAAGGGGAGAGCAGCTGGAGCCGTATGATGGAAACCTCCTTTCTGAGCTTGGAGTGGAGTTGACAAGTCCTGGAGAGAGCTGCTACTTGGAGGCTTAGATGAAAGACAAGTGAAGTGGGGGGGGGGGAATAAAGGGGGAGGATCCCATAAAATCCTCAGTGGTAACCTAGTTCCCTCACAGTTCTAGTCCCACTGAAGTCAGTGGGCAGAGCTCCCATTTTCTTGTAGGAGCAGGGTAGCATCCTGAAACAACAAGGGCTGGGCAATACAAAGTCAGCACTGCCAACAATCTCAGCTCTATCCCAGGTTTTGTGAAATGTGTTGTTTTCTTTAAAGCACCAGCTTCTGGAGTCATGTGATGTAAGAATCTCAGATTTCATTTACAGAAATATCAGTTTCTAAACTTCGAGGTTGTGGTGAAAAGCTTGAAAATGTGGCCTGACTGGTATCCTAAGGGGGTCAAACCAGAAGGTAAATAAAATACATGAGGTTGGCAGTACTGCAGGGGTTTTTGGTGTAGAACCATTTTCATTTTTCCAGAAGGTAGTCACAATCCTGTGACAGTGACATTTTTAAAAAGCCAGATCCTGTTGTTTGGTGCCCAGGCCAAACTTCTCTTGCTGTCTGTGAGCTTCTTGTCTGCGAACGGCCACTGTGCTTCTTACTTTGAAGTTTAGTTTTAAGAAACTATCCAATGGACCAAGGAGTGGGTTGCTGTCATATCCAAACTGAACTGGCACAGGAAGCAGTACATTCCTCATGGGAAAGTCCTCTGAAATGTAGTATGGGGTCAACCAATACTACACTCTGAAAATTATTCTAAAAATCTATAGCCCTGAATAAAAATAATTACTTTTCTATGGATTTCTTTGAATCACCCTAAGTGTTCCACATGGAATAGCCCAGAATCTGATGGGTTTTTTTTATAGTAAATACAAAAGTTTGGATTAAACATTCAAGCATAAGGTTTGTCCTGTCCTGGGTCCCCACTGAAGAAAGCTTCCCTCTTCAGGAAAGCACATACTTAAGTCTGGCCTTGGGTGCCTGCTCAAAGTTAAGCATGTGCTTTCCTCAGAAAGGATGACTAAGCTTGTATGTTTCTGAGTCAGAGGAAGCTAAATTCCTGTGCCTATGCCTGCCTGCCATGGCCGTACACTTTAACTGATGCTGTTTTTACAGGGATATGCAGCTGTGGTACCAACTCAGAAGTGAAGAAATGGAAAACATGCATGCTGCTTATTTTGGTTTTAAAGGCAGAAATAACAACAATAATAAAAAGCTCAAGAATAAGCCAGTATTTGACGATGGAACTAACCTGGCATATGACAATGAAGGCTTCTGCAGGTGAGATGAATAGATTTGAAGAGGATTGGGAAAAACTTGCCTCAGAAAGGGGAAAAAAAGTTCTTGGTGTGTGCTGCATCCTGCAAGATGCTGGGTGCTCCTCTGAGGCGCTATGCATTTTGGGAGGGCAGTGCACATCCCTTGCTGGCATTGGATCAGTGGGAGGTGAGGGTGCCTGGCACCATGCAGGGTCTGAGCCTTAAAGGTTTTGTGGCATTTGCTGTTTTCTGTGGTAACTGATGTCACAAAGACCAGATATTCAGACTGCTTGAAAACCAGCAGGACCATGAACCCTTATATCTGTTCTATCCTCAATGCCATTGGAGTAGGCCTGGTCTATATGCTGGGTTGCTCCAAGTTAATTACAGGTGTTAATTTAAATCCATTTAGTGAAACTGGTGCTGATACCCTTATTGGATTAAACCTGCCCTCAGCCTGTGTCGATACTTTATAGGCATGAGTTAAATCAATAAAACAGTGGGACACTGGCATAAGTCTGTCTGCAGAGGGCATGGTGCTAGTTCAACGACATTGGTTGAGAAACACACCTTTACTTAAAGCAGGACTCATTGTGCTTTACAGCTTCCTTGGTTTCAGATCAGAGAAGTCACAGTCAGCCTCTGCACATGGCATGCTCCCTTCCCTGCCTGCCAGCTTTCCCTGCTGGTGTGTGGAAGATAGTACTTAGCTGTACAGTATTAATTGGTTTCTTCTAGGACAGTGGAGGAGTCCAAGCCACCAGTTGTTTAGTGGGTGTCAGTTTGGGGGCCAGACTGTGTAGCAGCAAAGCCAACAGAGCCATGTGGGTAGTGAGATCCCAATCGGTGTGCCTCAAGAGTGTCACAGTCCATCCCTAAATAACAATGGCAGCTCTCTGGGGGCAAAGAATACCTTTTCATTGTACGTTGCATAGCACGCTTGGGGGGGAGGCACTACAATGGGTGCTACTGCAGTACAAATACAATCCTACCAATAATTGAGTGAAATCCTGGTCCTACTGAAGTCCAGTGGAAGTTTTGCCCTTCAGTGGTGCAACAAGGTCACCCAATATGTCTAAGGGGCCATGCAGGCTGTCACAAGTACACCATACAAGCCAAGGGGGCTGATAGGTGTTATGAATTACACTGGCTTAAACTCCTTTAAATTTGTCCAAATGTGTTGCACTGAATTTTTTTTTTACTGGTCTAAACTCAACAGAGACACATGAAGGAAAATGATAGTACCATGGGTCAGTTTCTAATGTTTGCTTCACATGCCATCCACGTAATTCTCTGTCTTGCTCACTGAGCTATCCCTTTGCTATCACTTAGCACTAATGTAAAATAATGTATATCACAGTCTCTGTTTATGCTAATTCACTGCTTACTTTACAGACTTTGCTTACAGCAATATCTGTGATTTGTGATGGTCACCTGTAAAAAGCGGTTTTATACAGCTTACAAAATACCTTCCATTCCACAGTGCAACTAGAAATTGTATATAAGTGGTGCAGTTAAACAAAAACCCGATCGCTGTTTAATCAATTTTTAGAGGTGGGAGGGGTTCAGAAGATGGACTTCTAAATCTAATTACACTAGCAACTGTACTCTAAATCTGCACTTCAAAAGGATTAGGAACTGATTTGTAATTTTGAACAGCTACGTGTGCTGATAAACTTATTGGATTAAACCTGCCCTCAGGCTGTGTTGGTCCCTTTACAGGCATGAGTTAAGTTGATAAAACTAGTTGGAAACTGGCATAAGTCTGTCCACACATGGTGTGGCACTAGTTTTACTACACTGGTTGAGAAACACACCATTAGTTAAAGCAGGACAAACTGTGCCTTACGGCTTCCTGGGTTTTGGGCCAGAGAAGTCTAAGTCAACCTCTGCACATGGCATGCTCCGCTTCCCCCTCCTGGCAGCTTTTCTGGCAGGTGTGTGGAAGATAGTGCTTTCCTTTGGTTTCTGCTAGGGCAGTGGAGGAGTCTAAGCCACTGACAGGGGTAAAAGCACAATTGTCTCTTAAAATATTTTAAAATAAAATGGAATGCCAGCATTTGCTAAATAGAGAGATTATTGCTCCACTTGAGCTACCAGCACCTTAGAAATTCTTATTCAAGTTACTGTGAGGAAGAAACTCTTCTGCTGTTTATCAGACACTATACTTTCTTCCTTAACTGAATGTAAGAGTGAATGTACAAGTCAACTAGACAGGCAAAGGTTCAAATAAAAAGCTTCTCTAAGGTCTGAAAATGAATCTGTTAGTAGCTCATTAAGAGAGTGGGCAGTTTATAAACTTGGCAGGAGAAAATAAGTGTCTGGGAGAACTTAAGAATGCTGCAGCCTTTCTACATAGCAAACAATGTGCTGAGAGCAAATACTGGAGGATGTATCCTATCTTTGGATAATTGAGTGCTGGTTAATCAGGATTCAAATAATCGAGTTTCCAGTGTGTTTCACTGTTGCAGAGACAATGTGCATCCAGCCCATGGGCACTAGTTATTCAGATATAAGAAACAATCTTGTAGAGATTGTTCAGCAACTTGTATCAAAATATCCAGGTTTGAACTAATGTTCTGATTGTCGCAAATGATCACTCACATTCAGAAAGGCTGTTTCTTGTAATCAGAACTGGAAAGCATATGACTTGAGTTGGAGCAATTATGAACATTGCCTAACATATCTATCCTGGAGCTACTGCCAGGATGAACATGATATTTCAACAGTTTATCCCAAACTATTGCATAATTACAGCTATACATTTATATTCTCAGTTTCATAAAACTCGTATGAAAGTTATAGTTTTCTACATTTTAATGTAAGTAAATGGATTTGTATGCATGGGGTGAGATGTGGGAATTGTCTAGTGTATTATGTGGCAAATGAACCTTGAAGATAACAAATGATATGCCAGCTTTCTGTGTCGCTTTGAGGTTTATTTGTTGTATAATGAATTAGACAGAGTCACATCTTATTCATCATCCCACACTCCGCTTACTGTTAACAGCCGGGCGGTATTGAAGGATGGCTAGGTAAGCGCAAACAGAAACTGCCTGATGTATTATACAATGGGTGAACATTAAAGACACCAAATGAGGTAATAGCTTTTCCTATAGAATACAAGTACACACTTGGGCAGCTTTCCTTTTGGGATATTTGCAGTGGTTGCCATGGGTGCTCAAGCCGAAGTCCTAAACCCGGGAACAAAGTGAAAGAAAATCTAAACAAAGTCAGCATTACCTTTTTGGGATCATTGGCAGAATTGACTTTCATTCCTTGAGAAAACTTCCTGTTGTTGGGGAAAGTTTGGCCTTGGGTTGTGAATGGGAATTCTCTGTTGTTTCCGGTGAGGAATTATGCTTAAAGAAACATTGCTTCTTTGGGTTTTCCCTGTTCTTGTTAATGAGCAAAACTACACAATGCGCTGGCCCTCAACGGATCAGAAGCTGCATTAATTTTCCTCCCCTTGCAGAATTTTTGTGGTGTAGGGTTTTGGGGAGGGGTGTGCACGTGTTTTGTTTAAGGTGAGAGAATTAAGGGAAGGTGGGTCCCTCTTGTAATTTAACCACAGAGGCTGAAATTAGGCATGTGCTTATCTGAGAGACAATACTGGAGCCGTGGAGACTTGTACAAATTTTATGATGGGGTTGACTTTCTTTGGAGGAAAGAATTCCTATCACAGATGTTGCTGCTTTGCTTGCTGCTTATCTCAGGGCCTATTTACACAGCAATTAAACATTTACAGCAAACCCTGGTCAGCTGACTTGGGCCTGCGGGGCTCAGGCTGCGGAACAGTAAAATTGCTGTGAAGATGCTCAGGTGAGGATCCCAGTGCCTTGGCTCCAGCCTGCCCCAAACCTCTATACAGCAATTTTTAGCCCTTGAGGTTGTCAGTTGACTTGGGCCAGGTGCAGCTGTGTCATGGGTTTCTGATTCCAGTGTAGACATACCTCCTGAGAGACAATATGTGGTGGTATGTTTTACTGGACTGGCTTCTGCTGGTGAGAGAACAAGCCTTTGAGCTTACACAGATCTCTTCAGGTCGCTCCCAGAGCTGTTCGTAATCTTGGAAGCTTGTCTCTTTCACCAACACAAGCTAGCCTAACAAAATGTTACTTTACCCACCTTGTCTCTCTAATACTGTGGAGGCAACGTGACTGCAACACCACCGCAAACAATTTAAAGTATCTGGCAGATGGGAAACACCTTCTTCAAGACACTTCCCCCACCCCTTGAATACATCTTTAGCCTCTTTCTGATGGTTAAAATCATTCTTAGTGAAAAGGGTGCAGCATATACAGTTTTTTCTGTCACAATTGAAATTTGTTTGAAAGATCATTTGCTCTGTGTTTAAATATTTTTCCATTTCAGGGATCAAAAATAGTTAAAGAAGAAAACCCCCTATTTATATGCAATAGAACAGATGGGTCTTATGGTTCATGAAATAACGTGGTGATTCAGCATCAAACAGCTAGCTTTTGTCAGAGAGAATCAGTTTTCTCCTATGCTTGGAATAGACAATCAGTGTGGTAATGGTGTCCTCTGGGTTGGCAGCTGTCGACTTTAATGGTGACCACTGTACATGGAAGGAGACACATTCTGACCCTGGCTTCATATGAGCAAGCCACACTGAAGTGATGGGAGAGATGCATACGCCAGGCTGAGACCAGAAAACTTGATCCAGTGTGAGGTGTATGTTAGGAATTGCCATGTTGCCATCTGGCTGCTATTTGGAAGGAGGTAACAGTATGGTGGTTACTAATACTAACTTTAGTAAAGGTGCATACCTCTAAGCTCTATACAGTGGAAACATGACCAGCTTCTTGTAATATTCCAGTGTCTGACTGGTGCCTGAATTATTTACAGTCACTTGCTGGGAGGATGAGCTCCATAGGCAGCGATCAAAAAGCTTGTTGTCTTGCGATTTAGTTCCAAGAAGTGCCTCAGAGAGTGTGAAGGAGGAGGAGAGAGAGGAAGAGTGTTAATGACATATGACAGGCAGCACAGTGAAAAGGGAGTTGCGATACCTTACACCTTGGATTAAAATATGTAGGAGGGACTATGGCCCTGGGTGCTGCAGACAGCCCGAGGCAATGTGAGTGAACCTCAACAGCATCTGTTGAGAGAAGAACAAAGTCATCAGTACAGGAGCCCCAATCCCAGAAGAGAAATGCCTGCACAAACAGGACAAACTGTGCACCTGTGTGGTAGCTAGGCCTTGCCTGCACAGGGAAAGTAATTGGAATAGATGTTCTTGAGTAAAAGTCTCTGCTTGTGGGAGTTCTGGAATAGTGATTCCTCTTTAAATTCACACTCTGCCTTACTTGAGAGTAGCATCCCTGGGTAGATAAAGCCTTTAGATCAACATCCCCTTTTGGTCACAGCCAGGGTCCCTACTGGATGTTTTATACATGCTAGAAAAGTATGACTCAGCAGGTGAGCCAGCTGGGCTTTGCACCACACCTGGACAGGCACAAGCTTGAATTTTCACAACGCTTAATAAAAACAGACCTTCTCTACTGCAGGGTGCCAGAGATATCTGAGATTAAAGTGAGTGTCAGTGAGAGATCATATTGAAGTAATGGGAGCCAAAAGGAAAAATAAAACTGCTTCCCTCCACCCAAGCATAACCTCATCTCTGCCTGTAAAAGAGCAGTCAGTTGCAGATGTTGTTCAGCTGAATACAAACTAGAATTGGGACAAGGCAAATTATTTTGGCCTTGGATTCACAGCTTATAGGAAGAGAAGTTTCCTTGGCTTATTTGCACTTGCCAAACTGCACCAGCATCCCCCTTCACCCACTTTTGAGTGATTCCAGCCATTTTTCTAGGGTTTCAAGGGGAATCAGCTATTTAAAAAAATGCATAACTTGGCAATTATGGTAGAAATCTACCCACAGTAGCTCAGGTAGACAATAAACATCCTCTGTGCATTTGAAAGTATTCAGTAAACTCAGGACATCCCATGGTACACACTTCATTGCAACCAAACCAGGAGAATGCCATCCACCAGCCCCACACTTGGAAAAACTGATAGAAGTAAAAGAACCTGAAAAAGTTGAGAATTCAGTTTTGCGTTGAATGGTATGAAATAGTTACACCTAAGGAAGGCTCTGTTTCCCTCAGTTTTATCACGTCTCCTCAATTTATCACCTTGAACAGGCCCTTTCTTGATAAGAAAAGAGCTGTGGATTTGGCTGGTGAGGACTGGTGGCCTGCTATTCCCCTATTCAGGGATTTTTGAAGGTAACAGCAAACCAGATGCCTGCTACCACCTGTCACCTTTCCAAAAGCATATCTATTGCTTGTGCTAGTTGTCAACAATTTTGCTGAGCTGAGTAAGTCAAGTGAGGTGAGGTGAAAAAACCCATGTCTGAGTATACTCAAAAGTCCTCCTTTAACACACTGACTGCAACTGCTATATGTTACCAAGCCAAAATCTCTACAGCTGGGTAACACATTGGTGGACACCCCCAGAAGTTACTTTTAGTGCTTGTCTTTGAAAGATTGTGAAATTCTGCCCTGGATCCTTTCCAGCTACCAGGCATCAGTCATTCTGCATTATCAGTGTAGTAAGCAAAAAGCAAATAAGCAATATCCAATAAAAAGACGTCCAAGAAAAATGACTGCAGAAAAACAAAACGTGCTTGGAAATTTGAAGCCGCTGTGTAATAAGTGATGAAGCAAAATCGGTGAGAGGTGCTCCCAGCATTCACTCATGCAGAAATCCCAGCTGTGTTCTCTTCCTCTTACATACAGTGTCTGTAAAGGCCTGGGTTCTCCACTGCCCTGTGTCTTGGGTAAAGGCCCATGTTCGGGCCAGGAAATTAGACGGTCAAAGGCCAGAAACAGAATGCTAAGGTAAAGGACAGCATGGCTGAGAGATCCTTATGGAAGCAGGAAAGAATGATGCTAGTTTACACCAGTGAGAGAAGAGAAGCATGGGAAGAAACACCTAGCCAGAGAAAAAGAAAAATGAGTATACAGAAAGACACAAAATGAGGTCAAAAACTCAACAGCAGAAGGCTGTCAAGATGGAAGCTATATCACTAGAAAGATCACATGGGGCAAAATGTTCTTCAGTTAGTAGCAATTTACTGGCAAACTGCAAGCGATCCAACAATGACAGGAAGTGCTGCTGGAGCTAATGTCATGTCTGTGTTTTCACATCCCCTTGCTTACGGGATACCTGTGGCCATCCTACTGTTCTGGCTGAAGGGGCCACTGCATTTATAGAGTCTGAGCCTGTTTCCATTGCATTAGAGCCAAATCCTCGGCCCAAGCTAAATCCCATTTGTGCTGTTCTAAAGGGTCAGCTGGAGATTCCCTGGATATAAAGGAAGACTGGCTTAGCATCACTTTCTCTCCTGCAACCTCCACAGCAGTGGTATGCTGGGCGTTGGCGCATGGCCTGAATGCAGGAACTTTAAACTTCATCAGGGACTGAATCAGCCTTCAGTTGCCCCCACAATTAGGTGAGGAGAATGAAGTCATTCCATCATCTCTGTCCTTCCCTTCTTCAGCTCACTTGTGAATGCAGGTCCCTGTGCAGAATTGGGCCCCTCATCTTAGGCACCGCTTTTAGAGAAAATGGTCATTGATCTGAAAAGTCTGTCCATGCTGAGTTCCCAGGTGGCCTGTTTTGGGGAGTCTGAAGGAGTCCAGCCACTTTTCCTGGTAATCTGTGGGGGGGGGGGGGACTCCAAAGATTTTTCCACCTGAACAGGCTTGTCCAGATGCTGTTTTGCATTCAGATAATATAGTGGTGATTTTACACACACACAAAATGTGTAAACTATTATGAAGCAAATGAGTGGAGAGGAAGAATTTAATCAGGAAAAAAGTCAGTGGTAATTGGGGCTCATTTAAGAATATCTTACTAGAGGCATAGAAAGCCACAACTGAGGAAAAAGGCCATACTTAGCTTAAAAAATAGATTTGGTTTAGAGGGGAAGTGAAGGCAACTCTAGAAAATATAATAAATGGAAGAAAGGGGAAGTTGATACTAATAAATCATTAGACAGGAGTTGTAGAAATGTGGTAAGGAAAACTTAAGGGACACCAGGAGAAATCTGGGGCCACCTAAATTAAGGACAATAAACATGGTTTTAAAGAATGTATTAAGAATAAAAAGAATGCTGACGGTGATATTGGTCCACTACCAGGTGGAAAGGGTAGAATTATTATTAAAAATGCAAAAAAGAAAAGTGTTCAAGAAATATTTGTTTTGTATTGGGGGGAAAAACAGATGATATAATTGTATGATGAGATTATAGCACTTTCTATTCTGTTAGTATCTCTGGAGGATGTTAAAACAGAAGCTATTGAATTTAGGCTTAAAAAAAAAAATCAGCAGCTCTAAATAACTTCCATCCAAGAATTTTAAAGAAGCTGGCTGAGAAGCTTACTGGACCATTCATGCTGATTTCCAGTAAGTCTTGGAACACTGGAAAATTCCAGAAGAAGATTAACCTTGTGCCAGTTTTTAAAAAGGAGGAGTGGCTAATTGTAGTCCTGTATCCTGACATTGATCCTGGGCAAAATGATGGAGTGATTGATATGGGATTTGATTAATAAAGGATTGAAGTTGGTTGTAATGTAACTAATGCAAATCAAGATGTGTTTGTGGAAAATAGATCCCATCAAAATAATCTGATCTTTATTTCATGAGATTGCAAGTTTGGTTAATAAAGATAATAGTATTGATGTAAGATACGTAGACTTCTCAAAGTCATTGGACTGGATAATGCACTACATTTTTTATTTTAAAAACTTAGAGTTGTATACAATGAACATGGCCCATATTAAGTGGATTAAAAACTGGTTAATTGATGGGTTTTATAATATAACTGTAAACAGGACTCGCCATCAAGCAATATATTTCCAGTGTAATGCCAAAGGGATCACTTGTCAGGATTATTCTATTTAACAATTATATCAATGACTAGGAAGAAGATGATAAAATTATCACAGATAAAACTGCAGGTGACAAAATTGGGAATGTGATAAATAATGAATAGGACAGCTCACAGAGTCAGAGGGTTGTAGATCTCTTGGTAAACTGTATGCAGGCAAACAGTATGCCTTTTAATATGGCTAAATGCATACAGCCCTTGAGCCAAAAAGGTTGGGAGCCACTGCTCTAGGCCATTCTAGGATGGGGGATTCTGTCCTGGGAAGCAAGGACTCTAAAAAAGGTGTGGGGTGGGACATGGTAGATAGTCAGCTAGAACATGTGATCCTGGAATAAACAGGGAAATCTCGAGTAGGACTAGAGGTTATTTTACCACTTTATTTACCACTGATATTACTGATTCTGGAATCCTGTGTCCAGTTTCAGTTCCCACAGTTCAAGAAGAATGATAAACTGGTGGAAAGTATTCATAGAAAACCACTAGACCAGTTAAAGCAGTGTTTTTCTAACTTAGGGTTGGGACCCAGTACTGGGTTGCAGACCCCCAAAATAGGTTCGGGGCTGGGCCGAGGGCAGGGCCAGAGGGGACATGGCCAGGGCTGTCCCTGGGCGCGGGGCTACCACCCCAGGCCCCGCTGTTTGCTGGGCTCCACAGCGGCGTTGTGGCCCAGCGGGCAGGGCAGGGCAGGGCAGGCATGTGGCTGGAGCTCCACAGGCCCCTGACCACATGCCAGCCCGCCCCAACCTGCCCCACCCGGCCCCTGGGATGGACTGGCCGGGGGGGGAGGCGCATATAGGCCGATTGGCCCTCGGTCCTGCCCCCCCCCCCAAGGGACAGCCCTGGGCAGCTGGCAGCAGCCAAGCCCTGGATCCCTGTGCCCCAGAGAGAGGTCACGTTGGGCTGGCGGCAGCCGGGTCTCCAGTCTCGGGGAGACCTGGGGCACTGGTACTGAGACTCAGGGCACGAGCCCCGTGTGCCCAGCGCTAGAGACGCCCCTGGGTCACGGCACCCCTTGTTGCTGCTGCCGAAAGACTGGAATGTATTGTTGAAAGAGGTCATTGTTGGGTCTCGGGTATAAATGATTATTTTCAACTGGGTCTCAAGAAAAAAGTTTGAAAACCACTGAGCTAAAGGACTAGAACACATGCCTTCTAAGGACAGATTCAAGGAGCTCAGTCTGTTTAGTTTAACAAACAGAAGGATATGGAATGATTAAGTTACAGTCTCTACGTAGCTATACAGGGGGCAAATATTTAATAATGGGTTCTTCAGTTTAACAGAAAAATACAGCGTGATCCAATAGCTGAAAGTTTAAGCTACACAAATTCAGATTGGAAATATGGTGTAAATTTTTAACAATGAGAATAGCTAATCATTATACCAACGGTTGTAGCAGATTCTCTATCACTGACAATTTTCTAAATCTAGATTGGAGATTTTTTCTAAGCGATCAGATCTGGAATTATTTTGGGGAAGTTTTATGGGCTGTGTTGTACAAGGGGTCACGCTGGATGGTCACAGTGGTCCTTTACGGCCTTAGAATCTATGAAAGTCAGGCCAGCCCAAGTTAGGCTGCTCTCAGCATTCATGAAGTAAAAACTGTGGGAGGAGATCAAGGCACATCACTCAGGTTATAACATCCCCAGACAGGTACTGTTTCCTGGGAAGATTCTCATATTCTGGTTCAAACTGAATTCACCAGAGACCAGCAAAGAAAGGTCTGTTGGATAAATAGCCTGCACTTAGACTGACTCTGGACCTTTGATCTATTTTCTGATTTTAAAGACAGTTATGACCTGGTAAGCATGGGGAAAACGCACTTGTGGGGTTTGAAGGCATGACCCCTGCCAGAGCCCCATGTTGCAGTTGTCAGGGGGTTGCCTCTGGTAACTTCTCTAGCATGGGTGTCAGTTCTTTTATTTTCTTTATATACTTTCTCAGCAATGTTTATTAACTTAAAAATAAGTGTGCTTTCTTAGCAGAGACTCTGGCAACTTGTAACTCTGACAATGCACTGTCATAGTTCTTGGAGAGCAAGCAAATCACAGGGCTGCCTTGCCAGGGGTTTCACTGGGTACCTCGACGCTGCCAGCAGTATTGTCAGCTGTCCACAGTTGATTCCATGGAGTCATCTGAGTGACAGTGGAGACCTGCTCAATCAATCCCAGAAGTTGATGATGTTAATGCATGTGTGCAGAAGAGTAACACTGCATTGACTGGAGGCTGTTTCCCATCCGCATAGTGCAGCGTCGAGGCCTCGGTAAGCAGAAGTTAGCACATCAAGCTGCCTGCATGTTCCCCGTTGACTGACATTGAAATCTGCAGGCAGTATAGACTAGGCCTCAGTGTAAACCAGGGAGCTGTGCAGCCGTGAAAACCCTGGCTGGAAAAGAATGAGGCTCAGGGCTTCTCTCGGATGTACTATGGTGCCTGAGAGGTGGAAACCTTTAAGTGGGAGCCCTTGAAGGACTGTGTACAGGGAATGCAGGTGCAGTTACCCTGAAACTGTGACACTTGTTTCTGGGCTGAACATTCCCTTTGAAATAGGAAGGATACTGGCACCACTAACTGAACATCATTGTCATTCAGACACCTCTAGCCCTCCTGCAAACGCTGCAGGTGAGCAGTACTGGTCTGGAGAAGCCAGGGAAAGCTGCTTCAGGTGGTAGATTTTGAATCAAGCTCACTGATGGCAAGAAATTGACAGCTGAGAATTAATTACAGCTCCTGTATAACAAACAAGGAGTCTGGTAACACTTTTAAAAACTAACAGATGTATTTGTCCAGTATAGCTCCGGTATAGAGGCAGGCTAGTGATGCCTGCCGCCTTAATGTTATGCAGGTTAATGTTATGCATGTTACTGTGAATCAGGGTGTCCTGGAGCTGGATGAACACTTCCCCAGTGAGAGGGAGGAGGAGGCAGGTCTATGCTTCCTCCTTTTTCAATAACCATCCTCTTCTAGACTTGGCCAGGAACATGGCGGGGGGGAGCAGGCTGCAGCATCCCAGCCAGTGCTCCGCCAGCAGGGTTGATGGAGTCGTGGCCCACCCTCAGTGTGGCTCAGTGGCTAAATTCCACAGCAGGGCCCTGCATTGGCGCTTCAAGTCAATCCTCTGCAATCCTATCCAGTTCTTGGGATGACTAAGCAAAGGAGCATGTGATTTTTAGCCCCAACCTGGAAATACTTCAAAACACATACAATGCTTTTCTCCTTCCCGCTTCATTCCCCCAGTGTGGTTTTCCCCTAAGAGTGAGGGATGTGCTCATCCGGGTTTGACCATGGTCGTAGGAACAAGCTCTCCAGAGTTCAAGTCATAGATTTAACAATGATGCCTTCTGTGATTGTGGGCAACTTACATGCCCTGTCTACCTCTGTTCCCCAGCGGTGAAAAGAAAATGGTATAACATTCCCTACCTTACAAATCACATTGGTAAAGCACTTGTCATGTGAAATGTGCTAGATATATTTGCTAAATCACTCAACTTTTTTTCCTATGTTGCAACTAATGCGGTTTGCACAGCCAAATGTGTTTGTCTTTCAGAAAAGTTTCCATTATTGGTTTCATAATGTCTCCATTATTCCCCAGGTGAAGTCACCTAGCATAAAACAAGAGAAAAGTTCCACCCCCCCGCCTGTTAGAAATCACTTTTCAAAGTCATTTCCAAGAACAGACAGGAAATACAAAATGTGCTTATGATGTCCCGCTGGGCTGGAGTTCTCTCACTGCAAGGAAGGCCTATTAGCATTCTCATGCCCTCCAGCTAGGAACAATTCTCAATTCACACAAAGGAGAATTCATTCAATTAATCTAAAATCCATTGAGGCGCGGTTCTGTATGTTACTCTTTTCTACTGGTAAAAGCTGTGTCTATGTTTTTCCCCCACAATTATGCCAGCCCAATTGACTACAGTTGCCTCTGTGCTACTGAGAGAACTGTATTGCTTTGTTTCCAGTATTGCTTAGGAGCTATAGGACAGGCTGCCTTTTGATTTTATAATATAAGAGAAATAGATTTGAGTCAAGAATTCAAAAAAACAAACAAACAAACAAAAAACCAGGCAAATAAGTCCTCTGCATCTGCTGTCCTTTTCAAATTTGAAGTCAAACACAGCCATGCAAGAACATGAGCATGACCAAAGTTGACGGATGTGTTTGCAGTTCTTCTCAAGCAAGCACCAAGATGAATAAATGTTATGAACCCTGGCTACTTGCTAAAAGCATGTTGGTGCTGCAGTTAAAACCAGTGGCAGGCACATGGCAGGTGACTTGAGTTCGCAGAACTTGGGCTAAGGGACTGTTTAACTGCAGTGTAGAAATTCAGGCTTCAGCTGGGGCAGTGGGTGGAGCCTGGGCTCTGGGTGGATGCTGTGATATGGGAGGGTCCCAGCACTTCAGCTGAGCCAGAATATCTACACTGCAACTAAACAGCCCCTGAGCCTGGGCCTTATGAACCCAAATCAGCTGGGACAGGCCACATAGGCATCTAATTGCAGTGCAGAAATACTCTAAGAGGCTTTGGAATGTTCTAGCTAGAAACTGGACTGAACAACTTTTAAAGTACAAAAAAGGGCAGATGACAGAGGGAGCATCTGAGACCAAAAGTACAATGAAAGGCATAGGCCAGTGTAAATTCACAGGAATCAGACGCCACCTGATGCTCATACTTGTAACTCCTGTTAACACTGGGCCTAGTCCTGCAGTCAGTGCTCAGGCCTTAGACAACACGTGGCTGACTTCATCGAATCCACTTTTGCATGAACTGCAAGATTTAGTCCCACGCACTAAGAGCATTTTCTTACCGGGCATGTACATTTGGTTTTTAACATTAATAGAACACCCCTAGTGAGACAGTGGCTATTGCTCATGTATCTGGTTGCACTCCACTTTTCCCTCTAAAACATCTGCTCATGGAGAATGACTACACAATCATCTAGGGTCAAGTCCTAGACAGGTTGAAATCAGTGGGAGTCTGCTGCTGAGTGCAATGTGATTAGGCTTTGTCCCACCTAGACTAACCAGGTGCTACACAATGGTGATCTAACTGGAGTCTTCAGGGGAATGTTTTAAAATCACAGGGCTGTAGTGGTGCAGGTTCCAGTGACTGCCCCCACCACCACCCACACACGCTAATCCCTACACAAAGCTTTGTAGAATAGCTTCACAATGGGATTAATTATATCAGCTGCAAAAGTGAGCTCTAAACTCAATGCTCAAAGGCCCAAAATATCTTATTTTGAAAGCACTTTGCTGCTGAATTAACATGGCCTCTTGACAGAAGCCTTGTAAATGCAAGCGCACTATGCAACAGCTAGCAGACAAAGGTACATTTACAGAGTTCCTCTCCTTTCCTCCCAGCCCAACTTCTGTAACTCTCTTCCTTCTTCCTCTGGCCTTTCTTCTCCATATTTTCTGTTCTGATATGATTGTTCTCCCTTGTAACTACTGGCTGTCACCTCAAGAACACTGAGTTGAGTTGCTGGCACTAAAATAAGCATATGCCTTGGCAACATATGGTGCTGAATTTTGATGCTGCCAGTAACTGGTTCTTTTTTTCATGGGCATGTTGCAGTCTGAGTTTTCTTTCAGCCTGAAGCACCGGTGCCTCTACGTAAAACCTGGCAGTCGTAGTGTCATGTTTTTTCCCTGGCAATGAATTTCTAGCACTTGATTAGAGAGTCTTTACAATTTTATGTTCTGCATCTGCCTGCAGCAGCAGCGTTTGAATTTCTTATTTTTGTGGCAGCTCGTTTTTGCATGGGTAAATAATCTGCACACCTCTGCCCTGTTTCCTGCCAGTGGAACACTTATTTCCTCTCCTAATGCATACAGTTAACTCAGCGGAAGGGCGGTGCATCTGTTAGAGCAACAGCTCCATCTCTGAGATACTCAGGAAAGACTCTCTGAACTCCTTGCTGTGGTTTACAGGGGTGAAGGGAAGCCACAGATGCTTGAAAATCAGATTGGAATCTTTCACATCAATAAACAGAGCCTTTTGCCATTGGCTTGGTTTGGTTTGGAAAAAAATATGCTGAAAAACAACTCCTTCTTTTCAAGTTATGTGGTGAAGTGGAATTTACAATGGGTAAATTGCTCCCTGGCACAAAGGAACCCATGCAGAGGTGGGGCAAGAGAGCTGACAGTTCAGCTCCTCATGTCTGCACAGTAGGAGAAATGCAGTTTCTTTTGCACCATTCCTAGCCACAAGCTTCATAAAAGTCCCTTTGCATTACCATCATCGGAAGATGATGATGATGATGATGATGATTCAGAGACAGGGTGAGAGCAGGAAAGGCTGCTGTGTCCCATGGCAGTCTCCTGCTCAGCCCCTGAGCAGATATCCAAGCTCTATCTTAGCATGGATTGATGCTGACAACATTAACCCATGCAGATGCTCTCCCTGGGGCTGTTTCTGATCAGGTTAGGTGTATTTGTGATTTGTAGAGAGGGTCTTAGGGCTTATCTACACCTAAAAGTTGCACAGCTCTCCCCGCCCCCATGTAGATACATTTATACTAGTATGAATGTGCTGATATGGTTTATTGTAGGGGAAGGGGGAATAAACTTCCAGTGTAAGGTTCCTTTACACCAGTTTGACTGCATCCACCATGGGACTTGTATCATTAAAAAAAATCACACCCCCTTACTGAAATAGTTAGATTGGTACAACTTCCAAATGTAGACCAGACCTCATTCATATTTACCCTGCATCCTTTCACACAACTCTGGGAGAGTGACGAGCTAATAAGTGAGCGTAACTGTAATTTATGCCCATTTTAAGGCTACTTCATGTTTCCAGAACAGTGTAAAGGAGCCTG
The DNA here is from genome assembly GCA_007922195.1 of Podocnemis expansa. Taxonomy (NCBI): domain Eukaryota; kingdom Metazoa; phylum Chordata; order Testudines; family Podocnemididae; genus Podocnemis; species Podocnemis expansa. The sequence goes on from ML681973.1 coordinate 27,910,429, forward strand.
AGGGTACAGTACTAAGAACTAATTTCACAGTCTAGACAGCTGCTGTGAGTTGCCAGTGGGGCAGTTAGCAAAACTCCCTTAACATTTTAAAAGTATCATCCCTCTGCCCCTGTTACACCAGTAGATAGCAGTTGTCTTCATACTGTACCTCCTTCACAATTATGCAACTCTCCCAGCTTCTGCTAAGACACAATTATTTGCCCCTTTGCTGCCCACTGTTTTAATGCTAGAGAAAAGCAGTCTGTATATTAGAGTACAAATTATTTGGTAAATGCTTGAGGTGCACATAAAATGGAATTGAAAGTTCTGACTGTAGCAAAGCAAGCAAAACCCAAATAACTTTTGTTTTCTTACCTACAGATTCCACCCAGAATGGACTAGGAATACCACAGCTTTTACATGTTGCAGAGAAAATGATGATCAGTCCAAGTTAAGCACAAGCAATAGCACACCTAACAAACAATTACTGCCGAGACATGACGTTCCAAAGCAAACAGTGAGTGCGATACACGTTGTTGAGGTCTATGGACATGATAAGGATATTTATAAGAAATCCGTCTCTTGCATACCTGGATAGTCAATATCAGAAACAAATGATTTGCTCTGTTGGACCAAAGTGAAATATGCTTAGAAATAGGTGCCTTAAAGACTGTGTAGATAACTATTTAATTATTCTTATGAATCTGAAAATTTTATACATCAAGATTATTTAAAAATGCTTCCAGATTTAACCTAAATAATGTTGCTTACAATAAGTAGCCATTCCCTGCAAAGTGCTCAGTACTGTGGCAAGACTATAATATTCTCCTGTACATACTGTAGAGCAGGGGTGGACAAAATTGGCTCACAGCTAGGTACCACCAATTTTTATTTTTGATCACCAGAGGAGACATTTCCATTAAGTTTCGGCAGTGGAGCTAGGTGCCAGACTACAAAAACAGTGACCAGAAACATAGATTTGTCAAGGCCTGTTGTAGGGAGAAATAGTAACCATTTGTATATTTGCTTTGTGTAAACGTCACTGGCAATGACACATTCACATTCACATCTTTTAAACTGTGTTCTTTTTTTAAACATGTCAGAAAAAAACAATATTTTTGCACACTTGTATGAGAATTTCAATAAAGATTTCTTTTTAATGAAAAAGCATTGTCATTTTATTTGAGAATGGCATTCTTAGTTAATTCATCCCTTCTAGATATATGCAGAAGCTTATAGTTCAAATCAGAGTATGCATCTCCCAAGTTTGGAATCATTAAGAAGCTCTCTGGCTTTTATTTTATGGTTACAATATAGTTGTTTTCCATGCTCAAGTAGAGTTCTTATTTGTTTTTTTGCCTGATAAATAGGAATTGTTGCCACTTTCCAGCCCTTATAAAATATGATTGTAAGGCTAGCTCCAACAATAGACTTAACTGTGTGACTTCATTACAAGAAATTCAGTTGTTTCATCACATATTTTTTTTCATTGATTTTGAAAGGTGTTTAGTCATTTCTGCCAGCTCACATTGTTGGAGTTTGCTGAAGACTCTTAAAAAAACAAAACAAAACAAAAAAAAACACCCTGCGTTTTGCACCAGTTGAGCACTTAGCCTTAAACACATGCTCAAGTCCCACTGCAGAGATGTTAGGCACATCCCTGTGTGCTTGTTGAGTCAAGTTTTTTGGTGGCCGTGATGCCTCTAGGCATTCTAAAAGTGAGCAGGTGCATGGCATGCCCATTTGTGGTCTGATCATGGGTGCTTTGTGGGTATCGCAGAGCACAAGCAATTCCCATTGATTTTACCAGGAGATAAAAATACTCAGCATCTTGCGGGAAGTTCTCAGCATCTTATTGGATCTGGCTCTGGTCAGTTTACCCATAATGTCATTGCTCCTTCAGTTCCTAGCTGTTTTGTCACAGTGCTAGTGGATAAAATGCCCCCAAATGCCTAAGTCTTTGTGACAAAGTGGTAGTTTTCAGAGCTTCCTTTAGTTTTCTTACTGAGTTAGAATTGGGCAAGATTCCCCATCCCCATCCCCGTCCCCCCTTCAGCCTTCCAAGCTTGAATCACAGGCTGTAGGCAACAAGGTGTGACAGGCTACTCCCTGGATCCAGTCCAGTTTGCCACTGTGACCTCCCAGTTCCCACTCCTGAACCCTGATTTGCCCCACTTGGCCAAGCGACCACTCCTGAGTTAGTTCACTCTGGCCTTTGGCGTGCAACTGGTCCCAAGCAGTGGGTGTATGCTCTCTGGCTACTTGAGGGATGGTCCCCCAGCAAGCACCCCCAGCCCCAGTTACCACACCAGCAGCCACTGTCTACAGAGATTGGGGCCCACTCCCAACTACCATAAACTCAAGGCTGTCCATTTAACAAAGAAATGGATTGTGCCCAGCCTCCTTCACTCACACCCTCTAAAGATCACACAGCTTTAGCTAAAACAACTACTAATTTATTGATGAGATTATAATTCTAAGTGAGAATATGGCCGATCATGTCAGAATCACAGTATAAATGAGTCAGGAGAGACCACAAGAAAATAAAAGGTAAAACAGGCATATTATCCTAATATCTCTACTTAAACTGATCTCATAGGTCAAGTCCATGCTCAAGGTGTCTGGCTGTCAGATGTTTGCACAGTCTCTGCCTGAGACCAGGCAGTGCCCAGCTCTTGCTTGGAGTTGTTTCAAGATGGAGAGTCACAAGCCAAAAGCCTCAGATCTTTCCAAGTGTTTTTCTTTGTTTCCAGGCCCCCTTGGCCCCTCCCTTTCTGTGCAGAGGTGATCCCTTTGGTCTCTTCCCAGCCACCTCAATTAGCATATCTTCTGTCTCCTCCGGGTGCTTGCTTGCTGCTGTTCTGTCTAAAACAAACAAAGCAGGAGACCTGTGGCACTTAAAGGCTAATAAATTTATTATTTTAATTTTTAGTTTTTGCTGTTCTGTCTCCCAACCACCTGAGCCATGCTAAGCACGCTATGTGTCTGTGCCCAGGCATGATGCTGCAGAAAACATATCATCATAGTAATGATGTAGGATAGGTTATGAGTACCCATAAAAAAACATTGCTTGGTGTAATTGGCAACAAATCATACAATCCCAGTGTATAAGTGAACAGGAAAATCATATAGATCATAACCTGGGGTGTGCAGGTGTGTACCCCATGACACAAGGAATGGGCTAATCCAGCACCAATTTTCTGATGCAGTGTCTACCTCAGTTTCCCTATGTGTTGCATGGTGATGGGCAACAGTGGTTTATTCTTTGTAGTGATCCAAGTGTGATTGATGACTGGCTGTCTAGGCCCATATGCCCATGAGGCACCCGGAGGACAATAGTCTAGACACTTGGTGCCTACCAGCTAACAACCCAGGACTGCTGACTCCAGCTCCAGAAAGGCAGCCAGTTGTGGTCAGCAAGAGCAAAGAACTGAGGTGGGTGACCAGGTGACCTGCTTTGCCTGGGAATCAGTACAAAGGATGGAAGTGGGGCTGCTGGAAGCAGGACATATGCTTCTAGACTGGATCTCAAGGGGGGATGAGAGCAGGCGCTCTGGGCTCAGGACTGACCCAGGTGGACCATGCTATAGCTTTGTATTCTCAATGCGAAGTAAGAGCTTTCTTCATTGTGTTCCAGACAGCTAATAAATCACTCTGTTTTTACGATGGTGCCTGAGAGTTACTCCAGTCTAAAGGGGTCAGAGGTGCATCACTCCCTTTGGATGTGCAGGCCTTCCCCACGTGTCCCATTCGCATGGGCTTGCTGAGGGTAGCTCATGGAATCAACAGAGCTGGACCCAGGAGGTGGTGAAGCCAAGGCACTTATCCCAATGAGACAGTGTGACCTACAAGGGTCCTCCTAAGGCAGGGGTCAGCAATTCAAAAGAGCAGAAGAGCCATTTCCCCACCCTCCAACTACAACAGCATGAGCCCAAGCTGGCCCAGCAGCCACACCATGGCCCCTAGAGCTGGCGGGGGGGTGTGTGGGCAGCATGCGCTCCTTCCACCCTTCCCTCCGCTGGTGTGGCGGAGCAGCTCTGCCTTGCCTACCCCTGGCAGGCTGTCTCTACTAAGAGCGGCCGGCGGAGGGCTGCAGCTAGTGGAGGCAGGGGCCTGGATGGGCCCCTCCATGGAGTTCAGGCCACTTCGACCCGGCCACCCTAGGCCTAAATGCGCCCAATCCAGGGCCTGGGGGCAAGATGGCCTTTGTTCAGGCCTGGGGTGGCCAGGTTGAAGCACCTTGATCTCTACGGAGGGGCCATTCCAGGGCCCTGCCTCCGGGCACTGCAGCTCTCCACCAGCCACTTTTAGGAGGGATGGGTAGCTGGGGGTAGGTGGGGCAAAGCTGCTCCGCCTCGCAAACGGAGGAAGGGACGGAGGGAGCGCATGCCGCCCGTACACCCCTGGCCAGCGCTAGGGGCTGTGGTGAGATTACTGGTCTGCTTTTGGCTCAAGCAGTTGTGGTGGGAGGGTGGGGGCACCCCTGATTTGGCCACAATGCTGGGGCCAGCTGGGAGTCCACGGAGCACACCTGGCTCCCTAGAGGAGATTGCCGGGGAGCCAGAAGGGGATGCTCAGGGAGCCGCAGGTGGCTCACTGAGCCTGCGTTGCTGATCCCCATCCTAGGAACTGTTCCAGAGCTGGGTGGAAGCACTAGCCCTGTGGATCCATGAAAGCTGCATTCAAAAGGGACTGAGGCACTTAGGACCAGAATTTTTAAAGGCATGGAGGTGCCTAGTTCTCTCAAATCCTCACCTAAATACCTTTGAAGGTCTGGACCTTAGGTTCTTAAGTCCTTAAGTGCTTTAGAAAATGTTGCTGAGTGTGATTTCTGGGAGTACATCTGCAAGAGCATGGATGAGTCTGAATTCCATCTGAACTACACACAGCTTCCTTTTTGTTTTCTTACTGAGTTAGCATTGTGGAAGGTTCCCCTCACCCTGCCAGCCTTCCATGCTTGAGTCCCGGGCTGTCAGCAGCAACGAATGGGCTAGTCCAGCACCATTTGTTTGGACTGCAAGGCTTATGGCAGACTGCTGCCATCTGTGCTAAATCAAGTCTCCTGTTAATTTTAATGGGAAGCTGCACTGAGTAGGAATTTCAGGGTTTAGCTCACTGTAGTTTTAAGTTTATCATGTGACTTTCAAATGCTTTAATATCATGTAGAGTCAACAACAGGGAAATGTATTCACTTATTTGTGGCATGGATGCACAGTATGCCAAGGGGAGCTCAGTCACTAGGTTTGACAAATCAGGCTGGTTTGAGTAATGTGCTATTTGACGCAGAAAATAAAAATCCTTGAGGTGAAGGCCATTGATGGCCACAGGAGACAACAGAGGAGCCAGGTAGATTTACTACCTCAGAGCCGGTGCGTTTGATTACTATCATTTATTTAAGCAATCTAGCACAATAGGCAGCAAAATTATAATAAGATAAAGGAACAACACCCATAGTGTTTTTCATGAGGGTTGTGGTGCTGTTGCCTCAGGGAATGTGTTTAGTTTCTGATAAAGATACCCCCTGGAGTTGGCTTTATTGCTCATATAAAAATTATTTATCATCAGAAGGAACCAAGTGCTCTGCAGGCAGAAGATGAAAGCAGTTGAGAATATTAAGCAGACATTTAAAAAAACATGTTTATTAAATTAACCCCTTTACAATTTTTACATGCTAATCAGCTTAAATGGATTCATACCTTCCTCTCTGTGCTACAGAACAACTCCCAGAGGGTGTTTCACATTGACTTTTCTATTTTAATGAACTGGCAGCTTGTGCTTAAAAAAGCTAAATGCTACTACCACATAAAAGAACCCCCCATGGACATATATTTAGCAATTGTTTAATTGCTATGTGTGACAATAAAATGGGATAATTCCAACTGACATATGAATACCAGTGTGATCTCTTACTTATATTCCTTCACTCAGAATGGTTTACCACTGCTTTCCTAATGCAAGCAAATGTATTGAGACAGCCCAGTTTGCACTGTTCAGCTACTACATTTAGGCTGCCTACAGAAAGCCAAAACTATGATTTTAAGATCTGACAATAAATGGCAAGAGGGAGTGTTGTCTAAACCAGATAGTAAAACTCTAGCTATGGGAACCAAGGTATCTTCTGCATAATTTATCAAATATTTTGTCAAACCACACCTTAAAAATCTTTAAGGATTCTACCACCATTGTTAACAGTTCATTTTACAGGCCAGAAGTATTGAGTGGATTCTTAGCTTCTTTGGTTATGTCTACAATAGAAAATTAGTTCGATTAAGGAGGATTAATCCAGACTAATTTGATACTTGTCTACACTAGGCTTTGCCTAGTTCAAACTAAAAAATTAGCTTAGTTTGAACCAGTTACTTCAAATGGTTAGTTTGAACTAACTGCTTAATTCAAACTTAGTTTGAATTTTAGTGCAAACTCACACAATGTAGCTGGGCTAGTTCAAACTAAATAAATTTGAACTAAGCGGTTAGTTCGAACCAACTGCGTTTTTTTTAGTTCAAACTAAAAAGTTCCAGTTGGTTCGAACTAACCTGCAGTTAGTTCGAACTAACTCCGAACTGCTTAGCTTGGACTAAACGAGTCCAAACTAAGCAAGTTAGATGTAGACATAGCCTTTATGTCCTTGCAAGGAGAGGGAGGAGGAAAACAACAAGATCCTAGGCTCTGGCCTTAGGGAGATGTCTTGTGGGAGGGAAAAAGGTTGTTGGCTCCAGAGGGGAGCAGGCTGAAGTATCAGAGGCAGGAGAGGGGAAGCAGAAAGACCAGTGGCTGGTGGTGGCGGAAGGTGATAAAAGCTGTGGTTGCAGTTTAGTATAGATTTTGCTGTTTGTTTAATTTCATTTTGCTATGAGGCAAAATTGCACCTTCTGTATTTAGGTTCAGATTCTGCCTGAATTATACCCTATGCTATGTTAAAGGATTTATGAAAACTCTTGGCTTAGTCCTCCTTGCTATGGACATAGCTTCATATGCTTCTTATCATAGTTACATGAAGAGGTTGGTTTTGTATTTTTTAATAAAGCTTTGTTATGGAGGGAGATGATTTCCAGAAACTCCTCCTTACATCATTGTTTCACTACCTTTGGTCATTTCTAAGATTATTTGCTAACGAATAGCTGGGTATCTGAACTAGCGGGAACCCATCTTCACTGTTGCCTCCTTGGTAATTGTTCTAGAAAACTGAGTCTCTGCTCCCTTCCACCAGTTTATACTAATATAACAATGGAATTACGCCAGCATGAAAGTTGTGAAACAGTGCACAGTTGGAATCTGAAACTCCATCTACAGCAGAATGCAGCTGTTCAAACTAAGATCGGAGCGTACGAAGGGTTAAACACATGTAATAGGGACTGCTTATGGGTTTAAGGTCAATGATGTATTGCAGAGTTTGCAGTATTGGAACTTTCTTAGTGTTTCCTACACAAAGCACTTTGCCTCAGTGCTCTGGAGTCTGCAGTGGCTTTGAATCCCTTTCCTTGTGCTAAGTTTAATAGCTAGCTGTGGTTTGAGTTCTGGCTACATTTCCTTCTCATCCTTCCCTGACAGCATAGATTGCCTGAGGCACTCCAGTGAACAGTCCAAATATTTCCATACAAGGAGCCTGGAAATGAAAAACCTTCAAATGTTGAATTTTTTTCCTCCACTGCTCTAGCTGGGTCTGACTTTGTGGCCTTTTGGGGCTCTTAGCAAGTCTTATTTATTTACACATGAGTAATGGAGGTTTGAGAGGGGGGAGTGGGAAGTTGTTCTTTCTTTGGTGTGGTGATTTGAGTCTTTGGATTAACAGAGAATTAATTAGTTAATTCTGTGTGTTTGTGCACTGTTAGTATTTTACATGGGCTGAGACACTGTGGCAAGTGTATTTTCAAACTGTGAATAATATAGATGCACCTCTGGGAGGTCCTTATCGCATGTATTCCCAACTGAACAAACACAATAATGCTTGTAATAACACTTCTCCAGCTGATTGATGACCACCCATAAGGCGTAGATATGTTGACTTTTCCAGCACACTCAGGAAAGGACATGCTCCAGTTTTCCATTGTTGATGTCCTACCGCATCATTTTGCTGCAGTAGCGATTAGGCTGGCCAGGGAAAATGTTGCCTTTCAGTGGAATCAGGACATTTAGATTCTCCGATGTGTGGAACAAATACATGGAGATAAGCCAGAGTGATTCTGTATACAGGTTCAGATTTAAGCTTTCTCAAAGTTTGAGGTGTTCCCATCTAGAAGTTTAGCTTGGCCTCTGGCAGGGAAAGAGTCAAGTCTCAAAGTTTAGTTCTGTTGCAGAATTTCCCTCAAAATCTGAGGTGTTTGGGTTCAGGGGTTTATTTTGGCTGATCTCAAGCTAACAAATAAACCATAAGGCAGGAGTAATCAATTCATTTTTGTCAAGGCCCAAATTTTTTGGTTGAGATATAGTGTAGGTCCAGGCTCCAGACAAAATAATACAAAAATAATAACAATAATGACAATAAGTAAATGAAAAAATGTTGTAGTCCATTCAAAGGCATGTGGCAAATCTGGTTTCAACCTGTAGTCTGCCTATTGACTCTCTGCCGTCAGGGCTAATGGTGATGATAACAGTGGGGAAAAAATCCAACGTACCAACCCACCCGAACTATTCACAACAGTCAAGAATCCTGTGATTGCCATAAAACTCAGATTTCTTCAGTTCAGAGCCCATTCACATACCCATTAAAATCAGTGGAAAGCTCTCATTGATGGTAGTGGGAATGGGATCTGTCTGGCCCACATTTGAATGTTTCTCCTCTTGCAGCAGTTTACATTATTGGCGTTTTTTTTTCTCTTCCAAGCACACAAGAGAGGCCTCTGCTGGTCGCATGAAGCCTTACGTGGCTCTCAGTGACTTTACTTTCACTTTATTTACTTGTCAGTGACCTACCTCTCTGTTCATGGAAGCAGGGACACTTTTTCTGGAGACCCTGTTTTACATATTTCAGACATATCAGGAAAGCTGAGAAACCCATGGACAATGCTCTACAGGACATGTAAGTAGCCAACGTCTTATGTGGAATGTTTTCAGCAAAATGAAGTATGTGATTTCAAAGTAAGATGAAGCAAAACAACAGCTCATAAAGAACAGAGGCGGGGTGAGGGACTGGACAAAGGAGTGGCTGGTAGTTTGATGAATGCTGAGATTTCTCCTTCTTAGATTCTGTTTTGCAAATTTTCAACCAACACTTATTTCTGGGAATTTAGTGTGTAATATGATCCTTGAAGAATCATTTGCACTTATTCTATTTTCTTAATGCAGACAGAGATTTCACTAGACACACTTCCCGGATTGCCTTATCCACCTGGGGGGGGAAATAAATATTATTGTAATTTAAGACATAACAGTATATTGTTTGTATTTTCTCCTTCTGATTCCAGGTGACAAGGGCAACATTTAAGAAATAAAATAATTAAATTAAATTTCTGTTTGGCAGAGGAAAAAAATCACTACTCTCCACTGAGATTAGCTAATCAGGAAGTAGGAATATTTGTCCTTTAAACTGTTGCTGTGGAAAATAAAACATGTTGTTTGGCAGGTCATTTGGGCTGTTTGCTGAATTAGGAGATAAAAATCAAAGATGAATCCCAGCTTTGGAAAATAATTGGCCTCCACTGACATAGTATATCTGCCATCAGCAGGGAGCACTAGATGTACAGATTGCATCTCTTAGACATCTCGGTTTTAAAATGAACATTAGTCTCCTCCTACGCTGTAATGGTTTTGAAGTGGTATTAAACATACAGTGTGGTACTTATGTTAATATTGAAAATGCATACACCATACTGTGTCCAGTTATGCTCTTAAAATATCCTGGATCTGGCTCTGACTTGGGGAAGGGAGGTTTCCACTGAAGTAATCCTGCCCAATCCAGGCCACATCACAGTTATATCTATGCTTATGTTTGGTTGTCTATAGGACCAATTCTCATGTTTGGTTGTCCATACCTGAGTGCTTTTGTGGCCACCATAAGACTCATTGTGACTAGCCAATCTAGAGTGGACCCCCAGAAGAGTTTTCTTTACCAGTCATAACATAATTGTGAGTAAAACTTACAAAAATCATACATTTTCATATGCTGAAATGGCAATTTGGAGCTCCTCTCACTTTCTGAAGGGTACATCCTGCCAGAATGATATGAAACGCTCAGGTGAGAGAGAAAAAACAGGCTAAGAAATAAAGCACTGGAAAAAAGTATCAGAAGAAGGCTTTTGATTCAGGGCCCAGCCCATCTCCTTTTGCATTAATCTTGCCTTCAGCACACAACACATGCAGCTAGGCTGTGCACTGAGGATTGCCCTAGAAGCTGAGCAATGGTGAGGGGAAATCTTCCTGCATAAGACCAGGGACTGGCAACAGAGCCATTCTGTAGCTTGTTCTCCATTCTCAGGCTGGGAACAGATGTTCTGGTGCCTGCACTCCACTTCATAGATGGAATAACTGGGGGTCCACAGAGTGGCAAAACCACAACCCCACTCAACCGCTGAAAGGCAACATAGTGGGACCTGAGCTCTGTAGCACACTGGAGATGCATACCCTCCCTGCAGGCTCTAGAAATCCCACCATCCCCTTCTGGGACCCTTCTGTGCAGCACAGAATCTATCCCTGGTATTTTGGGTAAGTGACGTAAATGTTAAAAAGTGAAGATGGGTCTGAATTGTGTCCGCAGCTCTAAACATCCCACCAGTGGGGCATGTTAGTGCCATCTGCAGATAGTGCCCCTCTGAGATGTCTCTAGTACAATGGTTTTCAACCTGTGTGCTGTGGGAACTGTCCAAGTGTGCCATGAAATTTTGTATGAAGGTAATAAAAATCAGTGTAAAACATTGTTTCATCTTAAAATATATTCTATCCAACCAAAATTACAACTCATAAAACTTGTGAAAATTATTCATCAAAGTAAAAGCAAGGTAGCAGTCTTTCAGTTCTGAAAAGTGAATATTCTAAATGCAGGTGACCAAAGGGCAAAATTGAGTTGACATGTATTTTCTTCTGGTGGATTTTAAACATTAATGCATTTGATCCTTCTTCAGCTTGTTGTATGCACTATGTTGCAAACCCCTCTAGGAAAACCATAACCATAATAAATTTATGAGTAATCAATTCAGCTGAAAAAAGTGGGTGTGCCATGGAATTGTTTGTCTCATTAAAGTGTGCTGTGTTACTGAAAAGGTTGGGAACCAGTGCTCTAGTCAAAAGCCTTTCTTTGTGACTTGTGAGCACTTTAGACTACAGTTTATTGAAGTGCTCTTTTGCAAGTCAGTGTTGAATTCTGCTGTGGACAGTCAGTTTTAAATCTGCACCTTCGACTGCAAAGATCATAAACATTGGGCACAATACTGGGCCCAATCTAAAGCAATTGGGTTCAGGGGGGTTCTTTTCATTTACTCAAAAAGAGTTTAGGTCAGAACTGAAGAGCTTTAAATTCTTAACAGCAAAAGGGTGTCCTGCTGGTGACACAGTTTGCAGACCATTCCTGATGGTCATATTACCATGTACATACCAAGAGGGTGCAATGTCCTTAAATGAATCAGCTAGGATGGCCATACTAAATGTAGCCAACCAAACTTTCATTTCTCCAGAGAGAATGGGGATGGGGGACATAAATACAGCTAGAGAACCAAAGAATAATTCCCCATGAGATCTCTTTCAATGGGCAAGTATAAATGTCAGGTCCCAAAACAGCGCTCAGGTCAGAATCTCTAAGAATATGTCAGTGTATGTGTCATGGTGTCTATTTTTATCTGCAAACAAGCCTTAGTGATAGCACAGCCGTCTCAATTGTTTGGAGTCAAATGATCTATTTGCATTTCACCTTTCAGATACTGTAGGATTTCTGTGTTGAAAATAGTGTTAATGCACGCTAAAAGTCTCTTTACACATACTGAATCATAGATCCACAGTGTTAGAAGGGACCGCAAAGTCGAGAAAGGACCCGTGGCTGTCTTATCACTGTCTCTGGCAGACATGGCATGCAAGCAAGCCATTTCATTATGAATATAGATGCTGTTAAACAATTAGCCTAGAAAGACAGTAGAGTGTCTGAAAAACAAATCTTATAGCTCAGTGAGATAATACAGAGACAGTATAACTTGAACATCAGAGGATTTCCCTCAGAACTTCAGACTGCGTATATGGTCAGACACTGACAAGATGCTGGACTGAGGTGTCTAGGATAGACTGCTGTGGCTGACACCACTTGACTTTTATCTTTTTAATGCAAATCAGAATTACAGAATGTCTTCTTTCACCTTTGTATAACACGTTAGAAATATACCTCTTACAAAATGTGTGAATTGAATTAAATAATTTCCTTTACCTCTGTTGCACAATTATTAAAAATCCACAGTAATAAATACTGTATCTTTGTTGATCACAGCTTGGAAATTTGAGGCTCAGCCTTGCTACTCTTGCAAAATTGTAAAGATGCTCTTTTCTGCACAGGCTGACTACCTGAATGTTCATGGAATTTTGTGCTACAAGGAATTTTTAAATGACACAGATCCCTTCATGCTTTCTGCCTCATAAACTAATATATCAATTTTTAATCAGAAGCTTCATTTCAGGCTCTTTCTTTTTCCTAAAGAAGTTGATCATTTTATCTCAGATGTGAAAATCTAGCTGTCAGTTTTGGTTTACGTTTCCTAGTTAATCATAAATACATGTACTTATTTTCTAATTGTCCAATTAAGATAAATTGTGCATTCAAGCATAAACTGCATGTACAAATTAGAAAAATGCAAAAATTGTTTGTGGGACACTTAATGTGGATATCCTATTTACAAATCGCACAGTTAATTAATTGCTTCAAAAACTGCCAATTAATTCCACACACCTAAATATGTATTCCCAGTTCAAACTGCAAGCAAGCTCAATTGGCCATTGAAATGTTTTTATTATATATGAATTTAAGTATTTTACCTTTCTCTATCATAAAGAGAACTGAAAAACAGCACCAAACGTATATATGGTACAGAGAGAAATTCCTATCTGAGTACCATGAATAATTAATTATTTAGTAAGTTAACCTTCTGTGTGTCAAGCCTTTGGATCTAGCCAATATTCTGCCGTTGAGGTTTGTCTGTTCTCTCTGGTGAAGCAGTAGATTTACTTCCCTGGCAGTAGTCAGTACTGCTTTGAAACACTGTGCAAAACTGACTAGTGCACCCAAAATTCAGAGAGGTAGAATAGTGATATCAAAAACAAAAAAGCCCAAACACCATAGTGTGATGCAATGAATGACTCCACAGCCAGACAGAGCTTGAGATTTGTTTGTAAGCATGTATGGAATTCAGCTCTCCTTACTCCCAAAGTGCAGACCAAAACTAAGGGAGGTAAAGAAGAAACTCCTTTAACTCATATTAAGTCATAGTCACCTTAAAGGTATTTTATAATGCGCACTTTAAGAGGGCTGAGGTTCCATCCAGCAGGGAGCCATACATATTGACTAATTAAATTTTTATACTTCCTTTGCTCTTCAAATGGAGAGACACGATCAGAGTAAAGAGATGTATTGTGACATCCCAAGTAGCACAGCACAGGGTAGGTGATTAGGTGAGTGAGCCCAGGGAGGCAAAAGAGGGGGAAAGCCAAGAAAGCTATCAGCACATAGGCATCCATAATAAATATTAGAAAATCCTCCAGAAGACCAAACTGTCATTGTTTTCACAGACTACGGGGATAAGGGCATAACTACAAGAGCTGAGGGGTTTTGTTTTTGTTTTTTTTTTTGATATATAGCAACTAGTTTATTCTCTGAGCTTAAGACAACGCCAGTTCTCTCCAGCAGGGGTGGATTATTGGCGGGGCTTTAGGAGCTGAAGCCCTGAGCCCTGGCCAAAAGGGGCCCAAGGCTCCAGCCCTTAAAACCCCTGTCTGGCTCCCCTTCACCCTACTCAGCTGGGGTGCTGAGAGTGCTCCTGCCCTGCTGGTGCTGGAGGGGATGGGGTACAGGGGTCACAGGCCATGCTCTGCACTCCTGTCCCACCCCTGGAACAGCTGGTGCACCCCCAGAGGTGGGGTGGGCCAGTGCTGCAGCTGGGGGGGGGGCGGCCAGCTGGCTCTTGGGGCATCCTCTGCCACTCAGCTGGTACCACCCTTGGCCCTGGGGGCAGACCGGCCAAAGCAGAGCTGGGATGGGAGCACCTTTTTGGCCCTATTGGCCTGCCCCGCAGTGAGAGGCCTCCATGCTGGGAGGGCTCCACAGTGGGGGGCAGCCTGAGGTCTCTGGGCTGGTTAATCCAGCCCTGCTCACCATCACTTGTAGAAGACAATGTACGTGTACGTACACACACACACACACAGGGAATGTTTTGTGTTTCAAAACTTAAAAAGGCATAAGCAAATCAGCTCTCAGTGTAGGATGGCTTTGGTTGTGGCTAGCAACAAAATAAATCTCAGTATTCTCTAAGGTGAGACAGTATTGTTGATATCTTAACTTCCATGGCAGCTGTACAAAGGACAGTGCTGTAACTAGGGCGCAGTGAATGGCGCTTTTCCATGGGCACCCTGGAGTGGCTCCATTGAGCAGCTCTATCAAAGGGCGCGTTCCATGTTGTTTGCTCCAGGTGTTGCTCATTGCAAGGGGTGCGTTCCACTCACCAAAATCACTACTTAGGGCACTGACAAATGATAAGGATTGTAGATTAACCTGCACAGCAACACCCATCTGCTGCTGTAATAAACACCAGCAGAATATGTTCCAGAGGGGTGGCCGTGTTAGTCTACTTCAGCAAAACAAAAAAGGAATCCTGTGTCATTCTTTAAAAGGGCCACTAGCAGGATACGTTAACCTTTATACCAGGGGTGTCGCTGGTGCCTAGCACACAGGGCAAATGCCCCAAGTCTCAGCGCCAGTGCCCCGAGTGTCCGGGCTGGCCCATCCTGGACCCGGGGCCGGGGCACCTGGCTCTCTGGGCCCCAGCCCCGGCTGGGGATTGAGGCTGGGACACCTTCAGCAGCGCTCGCTTCTCCGGGCAGGGGATCCAGGCTGGGCCTCCCCCAGCAGCATCTGCCCCTCCCAGCCCTGAACCTGGCTGGGGATCTGGGACCAGCATGGAGGCAGCAGGAGCCCGATGCACTGTCCGCCCCAGTGCACCAGATTGTGGCCTGGGGCCGTGGCCTGGATGCAGGGGGCTGGGCCTGGGCCCATGTCCCAGTCTTTCCCCAGGGCAGTGATGTTCCTGCTTTATACTAAAGACCAAGAATATGTATGTGTTAAATTGGAGTTGCACTATAGTTAATACTGCATAGAAATTATATCATCATTCAAGCCTCCTGGGGCAAAGATAAGTACTATAAAAGTACAGCAAAACAGAGTGATACCCTGTTACTGGAAACAGGTTGCAAAACTTGTCCTATCAGTCAGCAGATTGCCAGGCAGGCAAGCTCTCTGTTTAAGCTTATATGAGTGACCAAGACCATTGGGGCAATTCATATGTGAAAGGGCTGGATCCTCAAAAGAGGGGGTTGAACATGAGGGCTTCTGAAAACCTGCTCCTCGGTGTCACAAGGATAGCTGCTGGATGCTCCGCGCTTTACATCTGACCCCCTGTGTTTGCAGCCTTGGGGCCGTAGAGCCTGAATTTGGTCTAGGAGGTGGTTTTCTTTGAATAAGGGAGCAGAATCTCTTCAGTCCCCTCCTTGCTGGGTGGGTAGGGGTGTCTCTGCAAACACTGCTAGTTTATTACGATGAGCAAAGACAAAAGTGGTTACTCGGCTTTAAGCTCAATCACTGGACAGTTCTGTTGTTCCCTGTGGAATGAAATGCAAAAAATAAACAGGCAGGAAGAAAATTAGATTTTTAAAATACTGATTTCCTGGAATCAATTGTTTGTAGGGCTCCCTCTGATTGCTCTTTTCGCCCACCAGGTCTTCCTGGTACATCCTTCCTACATCTATAAAGAATCTCCTTTTGTGCTTGCTTTATGGGATGTTGCCAGGGGGTGGCCTCTGCTATGCTTTCCAAAGAGGGAGCTGCACTTTGCTCTGTAACACACTCCCTATGGCTTTTACTTGCTGCGAGAAGGGGAGGACTCCTCCTCTCTCTGCCCTGGGGTCACATTGTTTCTTTCTGCTGATAAGAGCACAGAAGTTTCAGTGGGCTCTATATGTAGATCAGGACCCTGCGCTTCTATTTGTATTCCATTTTTGTTTGCTTGCTTTCAAATCATCCACCATTTTATAAACATATTCCCCATGATTTAACTTGGCAATGGCAATATGCCTCTGGCAAACTCTGAAATCCTTTTTTAAACACAAACCTTTTAAGAAGTGGTGTAGCAAGGGGGGGGAGCCCACTGGCACAAGGCTGCAGGGGGCGCTAGGGGAGCACAAATGTGGGCTTGGTTCCTGGGCGCTGGCAGGTAATGTATGCCCTTGCTACGCCACTGCTTTTAAGAATATCATACTTCCTGCCTTGTTTACATCTGTGTTACTGAACACCTGCAAAGTTTTACCAGTCACTTTGGAGAGTAAAAGAGTCACTCTTTGTTCATCAGGGTGTTATTTTCACTGCGTATCTCCATACGGGCAGTAACCAGGGCATAGTTTGTACAACCTGGGTGATCCCTGGTGAGGATTACCCACCCATGGGCTGAGGGAGCTGCTTTTGTAACTCTAGTGTACTCTGGGCATGGTGCCTCTCCTCTTTTTCTTGGGCTTCTGCTCCTTGGGCTTTCTGTTTTTTTGTTCTGTTTTTAAGTCTTCCAGCTCTAATGTGCTCCTGTGGGTGGTTGCTTTTCTCTGCGCCTGGATTCGCTCCAGTGCTGCTTGGCCTTTGTGCTGCTACCCACATCTGGAATTCTTTTCTACTCCATTTTTGCCATCTCCTATCTGGCCAGCTCCAACTTCCTGGCTTTTTTTTTCCCCCCCCTTGAGGGGCCACATCTGTGTATAATGTATCTTGCTTCATAAGCAAAAGTCTTGATTCCTCAATGGTTTTTCCTTCAGCATCTGTGACAGCCCAGTTATATACTGGACAAACCAGGGTAAATTAAGATAATCTTTATTGAATTAAATTAAACTGTACTGAATTAGGTTTATACCTTTGGAGTACATTGTATTGCAATGAAGAGTGTGTGTGTGTGTGTGTGTGTGTGTGTGTGTGTGTGTGTGTGTGTGAGAGCGAGACAATGGAATTGTATGCAGCACCTCTAGGTGGCTGGGGATTTTAATGTAATTCATCTATTATCAGTCCTTTGAATTTACCCGCCACCTCCGAGAGGTGTGCAATGTGCTCATTCAAACTGGATTATGCGAGGACTGACAAAGAAAGGATTTTTGGGTAAATAGTCTGGTTTTAGACAGGCTCAGGGGCCTTGTTCCTGACCCAGCAAATAGACAGGTCCCAATCCTTATGGAAGAGTTGGAAGAACTGGGCCTACTAGGCCCCATAGGTTGGGAACTTCTTCAGAGCTGAAGCTGTGATGACCTTGAAATTGCTTGGGCGAAGTGATGAAAGGCTGGTTATTCTGCCAGAGTCCGTGTTAAGGTTGGGGTGGTCCGAGGCAAGGTTATTAGCATGCATGTAGGTCCTTTTATTGTTTTCTGTATGTGCTCTGTAGTGCTTTAATTCTAAGAATAAACTAGGCACGCATAAGAGACTTGTGTGGTATGTGTAATTGTGGGCAGTCAATCACACAGTTGCCTGTCTCTGAAAAGAAAGCAAAGTGATGTGCTTGGGCAGCCTGTCTCCACCAGGAATAACACAGTGAGGGCAGGGAGTTGTGCAGCCTGGAAATACCCAGGTCAGAAAGGAGTGAGATGTGGGGTGAGGAGGAGTGACATCTACACCCATGAAAGGCAACAGCTGGGAAGCTGCAGGTCTGGGAGCAGGTGTCCTTGCTGAAGGAAAGTAGGTGTACTCCTGAAGGGAAATGCAAGTGCAGTTGCCCTGAGCTGTGACAGCATGTGTTCCTGAGCTGTACACTGCTGCTCTATCCACTGCCTATCAGTTTAGTGTGGTTCTTGGTTACTCATTGGGTGCTGCTCTGTGGCCAGTTTCCTTGGCCCAAAACAAACAGAAAATAGCAAACTGTAACCATTTTCTTTGTTTTTAAACTTCTCATTTGTGCATCTCTCAGTATTTGTTATCTGATATGTAAGAGCCTGGAGCATGATCCTTCACTAACCAGCAAACTGGGGGTAGATCCTGCGAGATTTCCAGTGCGGTGACACACCTGACTATCACTTGCCCTTGGTGGAAGGAGGTCCTGGCTGTGTCTGCTGTGAGTCAGTTCCCCAACAGTACCAGTCACCTGGGAACCCAAGCACTTTCTTCCAGGCCTCCACAGGACCTGCTGTCTCTTTACAGGTTAACAATAGTGCACTCCAAACTCCAAGGGTATGTCTACACTTAAGGAGTATTAAGGAGGCTTAAGGACTATTAAGGAGGGTTAATTCGAACTAACTTAATATCTGCCTACACTAGGCTTTCATCATTTCGAATTAAGGAATTCCTTAATTTGAACTAGCAAAAGATTAGTTTGAACTAATAAAACCTGCTGGTTACTTTGAACTAAGCCCTTAGTTCGATCGTTAGTTCAAACTAAGGACAAGGTAGACAAGGATTAACCCTTAGTTTGAACTTAATAAATTCAAAGTGAGGGCGGTTAGTTTGAATGAACACAGTGTACTAGTTCAAACTAATGTTAGTTCAAATTATTCCACATTGTTAATTCGAACCAATAAGTTTGAGTTTACTTTGAACTAAACTCGAACTTCTTAGTTCGAATTAACAAATTCAAACTAACTTTTCCTAGCGTAGACTTAGCCCAAGTGTCTTCCCAGCGTCCCCAACCCCTGATCCACTGGACTCTCCCAGAATGCCCAGAGGAACAGTACACTGCACTTTAACAATTACACTATAAAACACAGCTCCACTCAACATTCAGCACCTACTTCTGTTTATAGAGAAAGTAAGTACAAGTTTATTTAACGGAGCACAGGGATTCAAGTGATAGCAAGCAAAACCACTGGAAACAAAGGGTTGCATAAAAACATAAAATAGTCATCCACCCCGAGCGCCTAATCTTAACTACTAAGCATTTGCCATGTCGTGTAGAGCAAAAGCTCACCTAGCATATCACAGCCATGCATACCTGGAATGAATCTCTCTGTTGGTTTGCATCCTCAGTGGAGAGATGCGGAGTTTGTCTCTGTCCCTCATAGTCCACAATTCCATTGTCTTCACTTGCGAACAGCATAATAGCTGCTGCTTGTGTTTTCCCATCTAGAAGCCCCAATGGAGACTTTGCAATCATTTGTTTAGGATTTTGCTATGATTGTAAATAGGGATTCATTGTGAAGTATGCAATACTCAGTTTCCATACAGCGAGACCAATAGATTAACATCTTCTGCCTGAAAGAAACTTGTTTTATCTGCTTTGGTGACTGGCCTCCAACTCACAGACCTTAAGAAAGTCTGTTTTGGCATGGACAACTCCATACAATCCGTACATGCATTTTGCAGGGATTATGGTGACAAGTGTGACAGAGACTTTCAGTGGAGACCTTCTGTGACACACTTTGGCAAACAAGCATGTAGATACCAAACCTAGTAATCCTCACTTTCCTCTCTGTTGTTTCCCAGTGTTTGAATCTTAACTATGTTCATTTATTTTCACAGTATGACCTGATCCCATGACTTAAACTTCCCTGCATTTATTTTCCTCCCATTCTGTAAGTTCCCTCATCTTCAAAGCGTCTGACAAAGTGGGCTTTTCTCCCACAAAAGCTCTTGCAATAAATAAATTTGTTAGTCTTTAAGTGCCACAGAATGCTTTGTTTTTCTAGTAATCCTTGTAACTCATGCTCCTGTGTCCTCTGCCAGGTGGCATTATGGGTATAGCTACGCTGGAATAAAAGACCCCGGCACAGCAGCAGCTGGCCTGGATCAGCTGCCTTGGGCTGTGGGCTAAAAACTGACATGTAGATGTTCAGGCTAAGGCTGGCCTTGTGGGATATCGAAGCTCAGGCTCCACCTTGAGTCTGAACGTGTACATTGCAATTCTGCAGCCCCACAGGTGAGGCTGGATCGACTGGAGCCTTAGAGGCTGCAGCTCTGGGCCCTGGGGCAGCCAGGGCCCTAGGCTAGGGGCTGTGATGAGCAACGCTTCCACCCACCCTATGCCTAGGCTGGATGGGGCAGGGCAGGCATGCGCGTGGCAGCAGTGTTTCAGGATGCAGGGCCAGCTGGTGCACGGTACAGCCCCCAGTAGCAGTGCTCCAGGGCCAGAAGCACTGTTGGGTTGTCACGTCAGGGCCCCGTGGCTCAGGCTCACCTGGCTGGTCCCCCAGGACCTGGCTCAGGAACCTGACAATACTCCTCACCCTGGAGCACCACTGCCAGAAGCCACACTGTGCGCCTGCTGGCCCCAGACCAGCCAGGATGGGAGTGCCACAGCCTTTGGTTTCTGGCCTCAGGCCCCCCAGTGCTGAGCTCTGGCCAGTCAGGGCCCCCTTCAATACCAAGTGCCAGCTTCATAGCTGGCAGGGGTGCCTGAGCACCACCTCATTTGGTCCCCAGGTTGGCTACTGTGGTAGTGGTGGGGCATGGCCCTGTGCTTGGGAGCCCCTAAAGTGGGCAGCGTGGGGCCCCAGGCCCCTTAGTTCAGCATTGCCCATAGTCCAAGCTCTGCAAGCCTGAAAGAGCTGCTGACCCAGCCAAGCCAAGAGCTGTTTAATTGCAGTGTAGACTTAAAAAAGATCCCTGGTCACCCTGAAACATCACCCAATCCTCTCCTGATAGGTGAGAAAGAGAGAAATGTTTGAGTCACAGGAATCTTGCTAGGGCACAGGAGGAAGGCACACGGTGCTCCATGCACTCTGCTGGTCACCTGATTTGGGACCTTATCGTGTAATTTCTATTTACATTGGTAGCAGCTAATCAGTCCAGCAGTCACATTGACCTCAGCAGGACTACTCCAATAAGAGCTAGTAGAGTGATGGGCTACTGTTACAGGCTAACGTTGTGCACATGCTGAACAGAAAAATCCATCAAATTCAGGGCCGGCACAACACGGTAAGCCCAGTAAGCGCTGCAGAGGGGCGCTGATGTTAGAAGGGCACCAAAATGGGGAGCACGCCGTTGTGCTGTGCTCTGGGGTCACTCATCTGCGCCAACGTCTGCTGTGCTTGCAGGGGGCACCAGAAACGCTAGTGCTGTCCCTGATCAAATTGGGGGCTTTTGAAGTCTGGATCAAATGTTAAGACTTGAGCCCATTTCAAATAGATACTTGGTGTGCATGAAAGACTGGTTTCACCCCATCCATGGGGGGCATTGCCCTCTTGCCTCCATGGTCTCTGTGTACCCTGCCCCTTTTTCATGCACACTCCCTCTGGTCTTCTGGGGCACGGAAGAGCTGCTGTCCCCTGCCCAGGAACATCGCTGCCCTGGGAAAACACCTGGGACATGGGCACAGGCCCCATCTCCTGGCCTGGGCCCCACCCCCCTGGCCACAGTCTGGTGCCCCAGGCCCCATCCTGCATCGGGCTCCTGCTGCTGCCAGGCTGGCCCCAGATCCCCGGCCGGGTTTGGGGCCAGGAGAGGTGGGTGCAGCTGTGGGTGTCCTGGCTTCGATCCGTGGCTGGGAGAGGTGGGTGCCGCTGTGGCTGTCCTGGCCTTGATCCCCTGGCAGGGGAAGTGGGAGCTACATCAGGTGTCCTGGCCTCAACCCCCAGCTGGGGACGGGGCCAGAAGAGGAAGGTGCTATGGCAGGTGGCCTGGCCCTGTGTCTCTGTTTGGGGCTGGGGTCGGGAGAGGCAGGGGCACTGGCACTGAGACTCAAGGCATGTGCCCTGTGTGCCAGGCGCCAGTGACGCCCCTGCCACTTTCATAAGCAGGGCTGGCTCTACTATGAGGCAAGAGACAGACATGGCTTCAGGTGACAGTTCTTAGGGGCACCTAGCAATGTTCCCACTAATTACTCATAGACCGTGTGTGCAAACAATTTCTTGGTGTGCGCACAAACATTTCTTTGTGAGCACCCATGTTAGCGCTATTGAATTTTTTTCTGTGCACTTTATTTGTTGAGTGCACAGGCTTCATGACCTGTGTGCACGTGCACAGCATAAAGGGAACAGTGGTGCCTAACCCCCCTGAAGATCAGGCTGGCTCCCTCCCCTTCAACTTTCCTAACAGCTCAGGCCCTGTCAGTCCACTGCGGCTTAAGCCATGGAGGCAGAGTGCACTTTAAACCCCTCAGCCAGCAGACGCTGGAGACTGATGCAGTTTGGAAAACCGTTTTGAACCTCCATGAATGAGCTGGGGGGGCAAATCAAAATTTGGCGTGGGGCGCCACAACCCCTTGAGCCAGCCCTGTGCATAAGATGCTTGCTTGGCACTGAACTAGCCACCCTCCTGCCTTTCTCCTCCTGCAACAGCCTGGCAGCAGGAGTGCCAAAGCAAGGCAGGGGTGCTGCTGAGACCCAGGGAGCCAGCGCTCATTTGCTCCCCAGGTTGTGCCCTGGCTCAGCAGCCGCCCCCCGGCCATGCAGCTGGCGGCGGGGGCAGGTTTTGCAGGGCAGGCGTGCAGGGGCGGGCCTGGCGGCGGCGGCGGGGCTGCAGAAGGAGGAAGTCTCGGCGCAGGGAGCCTCGCGCTGCCGCCATCATGCCAGGTCTGTGGCCGCGCGCCGCGGGGGCTGCAGCTCCGGCTGCGGGGGGCGCCCTTTGCACGCCCGGGAGGGGGCGAGAGGCTGCACCGTCTGCAGCACGGGCGGTGGGTGTCTGGCTGCACAGCGCCCCCAAAAAGGCAAGGAGACCTGCGGCGCTTAAAGACTAACTGATTTATTTCTGGCATGAGCTTTGGTGGGAGGAAATCCCACTTCGGCAGACGCTTTGGAGATGGGGGAGCTTGCAGAATGGGAGGAGAATAAATGCAAGGGAGTAAGACAGGGGAGCACAGGTGATAAATAGAGCTGGTGGTCTTTAAGTGTGGCAGGACTCCTTGGGGTTTTTTGTTTTTTTTTGCTGAACTACAGTAGAGTAATACAGCTGCCCCTTTGGAGCTTGGGTGCAAGCATGCGCAATGGGAATCATAGGTGATAAATAGATCGGTTAGTCTTTAAGTGTTGCAGGACTCCTTGGGTTTCTTGCTGGACTATGGTAGACTAACACAGCTGCCTCTTTGGAGCTTGGGTGCAAGCATGCCCAATGGGAATCACAGGCG
>ML681973.1:27933609-27984233 GCA_007922195.1 Podocnemis expansa
ACAAATAGATCGGTTAGTCTTTAAGTGTTGCAGGACTCCTTGGGTTTATTGCTGGACTATGGTAGATTAACACAGCTGCCCCTTTGGAGCTCAGCTGCAGAGCATGCCCAATGGGAATCATAGGCGATAAATAGAGCTGTTAGTCTTTAAGTGTTACAGGACTCCTTGGGCTTTTTGCTGGATTATGGTAGACTAACACAGCTGCCCCTTTGGAGCTCGGGTACAGAGCACACCCAGTGGCTATGGGAGCGGGACTCTGGCTGCAGGAGATGCACCCCAGTGTGGGTGGCAGGGGCACAGTGGCTCATGTGGAAGGTTTCTCTGCAGTAAGGACAAGTTCTAAAGGGGCAGCCCAGTTAGTTTAGTTCAGCAGAGCAAACAAGGAATCTGGTGGCACTTGTAAAGACAAATGAATGTATTTATCACATGAGCTTTTGTGGTGATGAAGTGAGATTTTTCTCCCACAGAAGTTCACACAATCCGTTTGTGAGTCTTTGAAAGTGCCAGAGGACTTGTTGATAGTTTTACTGCAATGACAGCAAGGAAGGCCTTGCCACAACCAGCACAGGGTTTGAACCCAGCATGATAGGCGGCGGGCAGGTGGCAGCAGTGTTCAGGCTCCGACTGTGAGATGGGAACACCGGGTCATGGTGGGACTATGTCCATGAGAAGGTCCTCTAAGTTGAACAGATGGCTCCAAGGCCATAACTGCGGCAGGGCCGACAGGGCATAGCCCCAGGTGGCCCGAAGCGGCTCACTAGAGCCACACTATTAAAGGAGCAGCTTTGCAGCACCGGCTCTGAGCTCCACTGATGGGAAGGGGTGCGTTCTGATCAGAACACCCTGGGCAGCAAAACGCCACATTACGGCTCTGGATGGCTCATAAACAGAGCAGAATAGACAGGCGCTTGCACAAATGCAAGAACAGGCTGTTCTGGAACTGCCACTGAGGGCAGAAAAAGGAACTGAGGAGATTAGGGTCAGGGCCATGTATATAGCTGCAGGAGTGCCCAGAGGGGGCTTTGGCCACTGACCCTGCTCTGACAGGCTAGGGCAAAAGCTTTTCGGCCAGTTGGGTGCTGTGGCACATAGACACCTAGAACTGAATGTATGTGAGCAGTCCCTCTCGAAGAAAGACGGTTACTACAGGTAACCCACTGATTTCAGCCTTACAATAAGCAGCGCCTGAAGCAATTGGCGCGGAACATGCCCTTTGATAGAACAGCTCAATGGAGCCACTTCGGGGTGCCTGGGGCAAAGGCCCATTCACCCCGCCATAGTTACGGCCCTGGCAAGGAGTCCTGTGACACTTAAAAGACTAACAAATTTATTCATTACATGAGCTTTTGTGGGAGAAAATCTCACTTCGTCTGACATTTCGAAGATAAGTTTCTGTGGTCTCAGCAAAAGGGAGAAAGGCAGTCGCTCCTCCCAGTCCTCTTAGTTCGGAAGTAGTTCATACTCAAACAAATCGTTATAGATTTGGCCTTATTATGGGGCAGCAATGTCTGGGAAATGCTCTATGCTGATCAATATTTGTCTGGAAAGTTTGGCTTGAAGATAGTGTTGACTTTTGGAAGCAGAAATCCCCCCATTCCCCAGAAGAAATGTAACCTCTTTGTGCTTCTATAGTTCAAAACTCAGTAAGGTGTTTTATTCAAATAACTCTTAAAAATGTACTCTGGGACGAGAGAGCTTCCCTATGGCAACCTTTAGCATGTGTCCCCCAGCAGTCGAATGACTGGCAAACCCGGTTGATTTTAATGGCATACATGGCAGACTGCAGCCTGACAGATGGGATGACTTGACTGGCACCCACACCACGTTAATGCCACACAGCACACTATGCAGTAACCTACACCTGTGT
Organism: Podocnemis expansa; assembly: GCA_007922195.1. NCBI lineage: Eukaryota > Metazoa > Chordata > Testudines > Podocnemididae > Podocnemis > Podocnemis expansa. The sequence continues at coordinate 27,935,477 of ML681973.1, forward strand.
CTGCGTACTTACCTGTGGGGCGTGAAGACACAGTTGTGCTTTTAACTTGCAATGCAGTAATTGTCTGCTGTAAACCTTGACTCCAGCCATTAATATACCTTGTGGTGTGTCATTGCTCTTGAGTTAGATGTACTCTTCTGACTTCATGTAGCTAGTGCAATGTCCTCCCAAACTAACACAGTGGATCAATAATTGACAGCAGTCTGCTTGGGTTCATGATGCAAGTTCAAGCTCCCAGTATTAGGTGCCCTAGCCGTGGACCAAAGCCCGTTGCATTAGGTGCTGTACAAACAAAAAAGCATCACCAAACAACTGTTTCTCAAGGTCACAACTAGCCTCTAATGCAGGGGTTCTCAAACTAGGGGTCACAGCCCCTCAGAGGATCATAAGGTTATTATAGAGGTCTCACAAGCTGTTAGTCCCCACATACACTGGGGCCTGGCTGCCAGCAATACTTGGGCCTGACAGTCTGAGCCCTTCAAAGAGCCACTGGCGGAGACGCCCCGCTCTGAAAGCAGTGCTGCCCCCCACCCATAGCAGTACAGAAGTAGGTATGGCATGGGGGACGGGTCCTTCCATTTCGGAGGGGGGGATCATCACAGCCTGACATAATTTCAAGGGTCCAAGAAAAAATGGTTTCAGACGCCCTGCTCTAATGCAAAGACAGAGCACGAATAAAATGAATTAGCTGTCTGGTTTCAAGCTGTATGGGGGCAAGATATACTGATTTTGGTTTCAGATTTTTTGTTTAATTTTCATTTTCTTTCTTCCTGACAAAGGCTAACATTGCAGTAACTTGACCACTGCTTTTACCCAGGTGGGCTTGCTTTTGACTCCTGTGTCACAATACTCTAGCAATGGGCTCTTTATAGATAAATTACATAATAATCAAATCGATTTCCATTGCGAGGTGAATAGGAACTGCTGACTCCTGGCTTTAATTTGGGAGTAGTGATTTGTTTATTTCTAAACAAACACAAAAAGCATCTCTTTAAATAGCCTGAGGTGGCTGATTTGTGCATGTACGAGAGATCATCTCTCCTCCATAGTTGGCTGTGGCCTAATATCGTAGGCCTACTATGAATGACTCTCCCCCTGAAGGCCAGGGGAGCTCCAGGCATGAGACGCTTAATTCCTACAGTCTTATTTAGCATTTAGCCTTCAATGGTACATCTAACATGACTGTGATGTGGAGAATCAAATTTCAAAGTGCTGATGACTTTCAGCTTGATCAGAGTAATTGGAACTATGAAACTGTCTAGAAAAACACAGAATTTAAGACACCAGGTGCCTGGACTTCCTTATTTTGTTTTACCTTTTTTAATCCTAAATTAATTTAGGACCTGATCCTGCAGCTCTTCCATATGAGTAATCACTAGTGATGACGACAGAAGTTTTGCATGTAAGACAACAGCAGGATGGGTTTCTAAACAGTGCTGGTTAATGAGAGATTTTTAACTCTCATGATAATTCCAGTGAGAGCAATTGGCAACAATTTGTGCACAGCAGAGTTACTCAGTTTACAAGTCTGATATTTTAATTTTGTGGATCAGTGGAAGGTTTTCATTCATTTACTAGAGCAGTTCACTTCTGAGCTGAAATCAAAATAACATTGACGCTTCTTAGCAACTGTATTTTCAAAACAGCCAGGCCACCTTAAGCACTGAAGCTGTAAAGCTGGGACTGATTATGATGTGAGTCATACTTTGCTGGTTGAGTCATACGGTTTTTATATGTAGAGCCAATATTTATGTGGAATTTGTAAGTAATAGTACTATATCAAGCAAAATATTTGGAAGGGCTGTAATGAATACTCTTTGGAAAAGCTTTATTCCATCCTAAAATCCATTTCCAAAATCTTGTTCCAGTTCTGAACAGCAGAACATCATGAGTCCCTGCACCCGTGTCCAGGCTGTTGAGTTCTCAAGGTTACAATGTGCAATATATTCTAAAGCTCCAATTCCACAGATACTCAGACCCATAACTCCACTGAAGGCAATGAGATAGGTACATGCTTACCTTCAGGCACATGAATGTGTGTATTCAGGAATGGGATCTGCATACAGTTATGAGGGAGAGCAAGTTAAGGGTTCTGTGTCTCTGTCCCTTTGCATAATTGGGAACTATGTGAACAGAAGACACCAACAGCTCTGTTGCTACTACATATTAAATTTTGTTGCTTAACATGCTGAGGGCACAATACTGTGATCATTTAACATGTTATGAAAATAATATCTATTACTGGTAAGGTACCCAATAACTACCCTACCCTTCCAAAAATATCTGTGCATTTATTGTTAGTCGGAGTCCTCTCTGTATCAAGATTCTACTTCTGTACATAAAGTACAAACACTTTCTGGTTATGTCACAGAGGAAAATGTTGGTTGTGATCATCACAAGAAGGTTATAGTACTGATAACCAGGATGGGACAACTGACACCACATTTAGGGATCAAATACTTCATAATTTGTTGTGCTTTCCTAGATGGATTTAATATGTTAATAGCTGTTTAAAGTAAAGCAGGGTTACCAATTTTGCTACAGAATATTTTTCCGCTTTCAAGCACGGGCCTACAGAGTGCATTAGCACTAGAAATGGTATGAGAATTAGGCACTGTGTGAGTCAGGGCACTGACAGCACAGCCTTTCACATCTAGGTCACCACTTTGAATTCAACTCAGATCTGTGGAGACCAAAAATCATTATTGTTTGCCAGCTGTTCAGTGGCTGATGTGGTTCAGACCAGTTCTCTGTGGGCATCTGTCTATTTAAGAAAAGAGGGAAGAATAAGAAGCTGGCCTTTTTTGGAAATCCGAGGAGAGATGCCAAGAACTGAAGGTGCATAGAAACCAACCTTTCATCCCTAAAGAGCGTTCCTCCAGCTTAGTCCTAAAGCCCTTTGGTGTGGGAGGTTGCATTGCCCTGTACCTATTATGTGCATTTACTTTCTAACTCTTGTCAATGTCAGTCCAACAGGATTATAAAATGCATTAAGCACCTTTTTAGAGTAATAATTGGAGGAGATTTTACAAGTGTTTTGGGGAGTCTCACGGTACAGTGGCCACCATTACAGTCTGTAGAGTTGGTATCTGCATATCATTAACGATACTGTGGTGTGGAGTATGAGGGAGTTAGCTGAATTTCCTTTAATAATATTTTTATATGGATAACATACGCATCTCAGTGTACCTGCTTGTTACTATCCTGCCTAACTGTATGGAGTTGCATCAAAGGAGGTTGTCAAGGGGAAACAGTGACGAAATTTCACTAGAGGAAAAAGTGGGAAAGCTGTTAACTGGGAAATTAATTGCCTGGCTCCAACCAGACTGTCCAGGTTTATTCTTCCCAGACCAAAGCCTTGGATCAGAGACTTACTAAATGGCTAAAAATGCTGACCTGAAGAGGAAGCAGATAGCAGCAGGTGGAGACAAGTCCCTCATAGAGACAGAGGCCAAGTCTTTACTAAGGGTGGCAAATTCACCACAACAGTTCTGTTTTTCCGGAATGTTTGAACAGGTCATTGGAGACCCATTCAATTGATCAGGAAGTCAACTTGGTAAGTCTGTCCTTTGAAAGAGAGTAGTGTTGTGTAAAAGGGAGAGCATTTCCCTTTGACGCAGTGCAGAGGACCTGCTGCGGGACATAGGTGTGGCAGTTGACGGGAAACACACAAATTGTTTTATGTAGCCTATGTATCTCCCTTTGACTGCTGCCAAAAATGCAGCAAGTGTAGATCAGGCCAGAGAATGCTGCAGGGCTGTTTGTCTCACGCAGACCAGGAGTATGAGGTCTTAACTGGATGAAATTTAGGGCTAGTGAAGCACTATAGCTGTTCAGTGTACAGGGCTTTCCCATCCACATAATAAAACCACTTCTTCTTACATTGATCATGTGACTTGGTTGGCTGTGTGTGTGTGTGTGTGTCTTATTCACACCCCTGCATGACACAAGTTATACTGACATAAGTGATTATATGTACAAGCTCTTACCTAAAACTTCCAAGGAAAAAATAAAGGTTGGGTGAGACCTGGACATATAGGACTTTTATTGTTTTATCCTTTTCCCCTTCTTACTTTGTGCCTTTGGGTGACTAAATAATAATTTGTTTGGATGAACCTGGCTTTGATTCACTTTAAGCAACAGCTGGTCAGAGGCTCCCACCAGAGGAAAAGAGCTTACAGATGCCAAACACAGTGGGGTTGTCTTGTTAACTAGGGAAGCTGCCTCCCAGAGATCTAGGGTATGTCTATGCTCACAACAGTGAAGTCACCACCAGGTGTGGCCAAACTGCTGCTCAGGAGCCACATGCAGCTCCTCAGTGAAATAGTGCACCTCACAGAAGAACATCAGCAAATCAATTTAGGAAAGCAGCCCCAGCCTAGGAATTTTAAATCTCCTGCCCTGAGCATGCTCTGAGCACGCTCAGAGCATACTGGGGTGGGAGAGTCGCAGCCTGTGCCTAGCCACTGGAGCGGCCAGGTAAGGGTGCCTGGGTGGGGAGTCGGCCCAGAGGAGCCAATGTCAGGGCCTGGGGGGTTAGAGAGGGGGTTGGGATGGCGGGGAGAAGTGGTGACATGATCGGGGCAGGAGGAGAAGTGCAGCATGGTTGGGATGGCACAGCATGTTTAGATTTTCTCATAGTCCCTAACACAGCTTACTCATTAATTTGTGTTTTACCAGTCCTTCTAAACATGACTTTGAATAATAAGAAACAAAAATACAAAGAAGAAAACAGATACTGTATGACTATATGCCTTAGTGCGGCTCTCAAAGTTTTAATAATCAACTTGTGTGGCTCTTGAGTTCTGTAAGTTTGGCCACCCCTATCACCACCATCAAATCAATTTTTCCATCTCGACTGAGTGGTCAGTTAAGACACTGTCAGTCAGTCTGGAAATCAACTTACTAAAACTATTCCCTCAAGTGGCATAGCACAGTGATGACGTACTGAAGGCGTGGTAAGAAGTCCATGGAGTTACACATGCTCTCTGCATAGTGTGAGTAACTCCTATCGACTGCTGCTGAATTTTCCTGACAGCATAGACTGGGCTGCAGTTTAAATGTGGTAGGACGGTATAGTAAGAGGGGTGAAGTTAGCAAAACCAGTCCCCAGAGGGGTTTCCTCTAGAGAGAGTAATGGGCGTTTTGCAGCACGACTGACCCTGTAGCTGTGACAAATGCCATTCATGTGCATATTATAATACCATGTGAATGGTACATTATATCCTCTACTACAGGTATGGAGTCTATCATGGTTAAGCTAATTAGGCAAAAGAAATCATAGATGTGTTTTTGGTGACCACTGTAATTTGATTGTTAGTTCTAGTTCTAATCTTCTTATTATTTGTATTTTACTGACCTAATGACACCAATCAAGGATCAGGATCCCATCGAACTAGGTGTTGTACAGACAAGTGACAGGAAGATCGTTCCTGCCCTAGAGAGTTTACATTTTAAGGCCGAATGCTGGAGAGAGAACTATGTGTGCAGATCCCCATTGACTTGTCAGGTGCCATTGACTCTTATGTTCATTTGAGGCACTAGCGTCTCAGAGGAGGTGCTCTGTACCTAGAAGCAGTGGTTCTCAGCCTCTTGTTGGTTGCAACATGCTTGGTGGCATGCGCAACCCTACAGGACACACCAGGTCTCCCCACACCCTCCAATGAGCTATGTTGCGGGGGGTGGGTGGAAAGCATGCTATATGTTGTGCAAACATACACATATACAGAGCAAGTGCATCCCTAAAATCACTGGCAACCAAAACCATCATGTCCCAGCTGAGCCAAGCAGCACAGTGAGTGGCGCAAGGGCAGAACAGAGCCATAAGATCCTCTAGGGCAGGGGTCTCAAACATGCAGCCTGAGGGCCGCATGCTGCCTCTAAAACTATTTCCTGCAGCCTGCAACAACACTATTGTTACTAATATTTACAGTATCATTGTAAGAAAAAGGTTTCAGTGGTGCGGCCCTCAGGCTAAGTACTAGGCTAATGTTCTAGTCCTCATGTGGCCCTCATGATGATTTGAGTTTGAGACCTCTGCTCTAGGGCTAGGCCAGTGGTCTCAAGCTTTTGTAGGTTATGACACACTTGGTGGTATGTGCAACCCTAAATGACACACAAATACCACCCCCCCCACTAGCCAAATTCAGCCCTGTCCTCTGCCCCTGGCTCTCAGCAACACATTTACTGCTGTGCAGAGACACAGCAATGTGTCCCGACACAGTGGCTGAGAACCGCTGCCTTGAAGTATTGAATGGGGGGGGAAGGGCACTGCTAGTACAACAGCATGTAGCCCTGGTACCCTGCCAATCTCCTCAGATCTTCATTTTCTAGGCCAAAACCTCCTGTTTGTCCTGGAGTGACCAAACCCTGCTCCCCTAATAGAGCAATCTGGATGAGAGATTTGGGAGTGGAATTTTGGACTTTGCCCCTTCCCCACTGTGACTTTCTGTCTGCAGCCTTTATAGGTGGGGACAAGGTACCTGTAGTGTTTGTAGAGTCGTGGTCTGGCTATGCCGTGTTGCCTCCAAGAACAGCATATATCATAATGGTTTTCAGACATCCGGAGCTCTTACAATGACCTAGTCATTTAGCAGCTATTGTCTACTAAAAGGTAATTGTCCCTTTGTACGAAGGAGAGAGATGTCATTTTATGAAAAGTTATAATGGAAATGATGAAGGCCAAAAACGATGAGCATATTTGTTACCATCACTTGCTTTTTGTAGCATTTATAACACCGAATTATGTATTTCATTCCCTATATGAGGATCTAATGATACAAATAACAGATGATAGCACATTTCTCTCTGAGATGCATCTTGATTATATTTTGGAAATATGCTTTTCTTTCTTTTTGTTCTCTGTACAAGGCCAGGTGCCAGCTGGCAATGTAAACTTGACATGCATCCTGTATAATTCTGTGACCTTTCTGGTTTGGGGTGGGGGGGAAGCGTCAGGGCACATCTGAAATGTGCAGAGCACACATTGCATTTCAGTCAACATGTAATTATGAAGCTTTCTTTCTATCTCTGTTACTCCTATCTACAATTCCTGATTCTTCTCTCCAGCTCCTTTATGAATGTTTCCATATCCTATCAATAAGAAAAGTACTGGTCTTTGTTTAACCTTCCTCTCATTCAACTACACTGAAATAAAAGCTAATCTAAGAGCCATTTTCTACATCTGTCTTCACAGCGCAGCACAGTGGTAAAATCCAGAATGGGGTTGACTTCAGTTTGCTGTCTAATCCGTGTTTACAGTTTCCCTTATAGCAGTTCCATGACTAGGGGTATGTCTATACTGACAGTGGCAAATTTGCCGCCATCAGTTCACCCTTCCAGGAGCAGATCGCAGTGAGTACGAAGTTGCTGCATCGCTCCTGGAAGTCGACCCTCGAAGTCCTGGGCATTAGGGGGTGTAGGGGAAAGCCAACCACAAGCAATTTGTGGTTGGCTTTCCCCATTGTGTACCAGTGGCTTAAAAGGTTGCCGCCGGTTATGTGAGGTATTTTATGTTCCTTGCGCAACTAGTGGTCGACTGCTGCCAATAAGCGCCCAGTGTAGACTAGGGCCACATAAAGCTAAGGCTGGGTTTTAAATTGTTGATGTTAATGTTGGTAGAGGAAGAGCAATGTGATGAGTAGCCATCTCACAGCACCTGGGGCTGACTCTGCAGGGCAGAGGTGCCTCTGCTTTCCCCCTGGACTTGTTAAACAAAATCCACAGTGTTTGTCTACCAGTTAGGGCCCTTTCTGGGATCTGTGTGGCTTTTTTTTTTTTTTTTTTAAATTAGCATGGAGTTTAAAACTAAACATGAAAGTCTATCCTCCTGCCTCAGCAGGCTGCTCCTAGCCACCCTTCCTCACTAGAGCGATTCCCCTGGTCTCAGGGTCTTCCCTGCAGGAGTCTCTCTCACTCACAGCCACCACCTTCTGTTCTTATAGAAAATTGCCTGCTTCTCCTGAGGTGGGGTGGGGCTCATTCTTTACTCAGGGTTGCATTGGCCCCAGGCTTGGTCCAGTCCAAGGGCAGCCCCCTGCCGCCCCCCACACTGAGGAAAATGTAATTGTTTAATGGTTGTGACAGGAAGCTATTGTTTCAAAATTAAATACTATCTTTCCCTGGTCTGATGTTTGTCTTTCCTACCTGGAGGCACCGAATTGCATTTCTTTGCTATACTTCCACATGACATAGAGCCTAGTGCAATGGGACGCTGATCCTGATCAGCATCTCAGGACACTCCTGTAATATAACACTGTGGGTAGAAAGCTTGCAAAGATGTTTTCACACTATAGCTTGTGGCAGCATAGTTGTAATGAGCAGGAAACGCACAAATATAGGGATCGATGCAATAAACTTTTACTCACTCTGGTCCCATTAATTTCAGATGAGTAAAGGTTTTGCAGGATCTGGCCCATAACCTGTAATAAAGAAGGGTCATCTTTTTCTCTGTAATTTAACAATTACTCTGTTTTACACACAGCAGCTTCCAACAGTAAGCAGTGCAAGTGTGTTGTAATTAGTCTATTAAAATAACTGGGATGATGCCAAGATGGTGCTTTAACCTAAATCCACATTATCTTCCAGTTGTGCTGCTGATCTCATTTCTGAACTTTTTAGGCAAAGATTAAGGAACAGAGAGAGATGAATCCTTCTAGTTCCAAGGTAATGCTTGTTTAAAAAGAAATCTTCACATGCAGCAACAGGTGTGTTTTGAATTCCTCTCATGGTGATTGCGGCTTCTTTGATGTACTGTCATGCCAGTTGGAAATGCAGAAAAAGATCCCAGTTTATATGACTTGAAACCTTATCAGGAATCTTTCACTTGCATGTGAACTACTTTTATTCTATTATTTGTGCAATTTTAGACTGTTGGTTTGAACAAGATAGGAAGTCCCTGCTCCCAGGACTGCACATTAGGTTTCTCAAGCTCTTATGATTTTAGAACTTCAGTTGCATATTGCACATTGGCTTAGAATAAATGGCTGAGGTCCCATGACAGCTGTTACAAAATAGGTGATTGCCACATCATGGTGCATTAGGACTAGTCTTTCAGAATAAAGCTGGCTTAGCTAGTCATTGTGGGGAACCCTCAGGTGACATATAGAAGTTGCTACAAAGACTCTGCAACACCTTTCCCATGGCTGACATAGTAGATGTAGTCTACGGAAAAGGGTCTGGGCTTCCCAGAACAAATTGGCGCTATTGGTGAGCTTGGAGGAGCCTGCAGGATCAGACCTTAGCAGAGTAGCCCCAGGAGCAGTGTCTCATATTTGGCTCAAAGCCATCTCAAAAAATATGTGTGTAACCTTCAGATTTGCACTTAATACTCCCTTGCAGGACACCGAGATCCAGGCCATAATTTAAAAATAAAAGCAGTAGGCTGAGCTGCTGAAACACAGTTCTGTATCTGCTAGTGAAGTCTGGAGCCTGGGTGAAGACATTTCCTCTTGTGGTTTGTGTGAAGCTTTCACATAGCAGCAGGGGAAAGAAGAACCCGTAAAGGGCTCAAGTGTGCTGTCTGATAATATCTTGGTACTATTTACTAATTGACAAAAATCCTTTCACGTATTTTGACTATTTACCCAAACCGAAATTATGAAACTATTTGGTACATTCCACAGACAAAAACCAAAATGATTGCTCCTAATAAATAACTGACTCTGAATGAGGGAAAAATTAATCCCTGGGAAGGACAGTTCAGCAGTAACCAGGGAGATGCCTGAACTCGAAGACAAGAGAAACTAGAGACCCTGGCTGAAGCCTTCTCTCCTGCATGATTTGGCTTAGATGGGAAGAAGACAGAGCCGTCCCTGAGAACCTACATGCTTACAGTAAATCAGTGGTTCTTAACCACTGTGTCGGATCCATTACTGTGTCGCCACACAGTGGTAAGTGTGTCGCGGAGGACCAGGGAGATGGCTGGATTTGGCCTGCGGGAGTGACCTAGTGTGTGTCCTGAAGGGTTACAGTATACCACCAAGTGTGTCACAACCTGCAAAAGGTTGAGAACCACTGCACTAAATGATACCCACTCTTCAGGGTTATCAAATGTCAGTATAAAGCTCCAGATAAGGGTGGCAGTTGTTTAGTGACCACATCATTGTAATGGGCTGGGATCACAGGGAGTAGCCCAGTCTGTGCTGAATGGGCTGTTACTTTGCACGTAAATGTCCATTGAAGTAACCTCACTTGACCAGTATAATTGCTGTTAACACACTGTGGGATGTTGTCTGTGTGAGAGAAAAGAAAAAGTAGGAGGGGAGCAAAATATAAGGGAAAAGTCAGCTGGTGTTTTCACGTCTTAATTTTTTATTTGACTTTGCACTTTCGTTCTAGCCATTCCTGGTAGGACTTTAGCACTTAAATCCATTTAAATTTACCTGAGCCTTGAGACACCCTAATTGTTCAGATGTTTGTAATCCCACTGGTTTTTCTTCCTGTATTATATTCATCTTTGAAAAAAGAACCCCTGGAAAGTGCAGAATTAGGTGTGACAGTCACAGGCTTCAGCTCAGAGTCCCTAATAAATAGTATGACTGGGGAGAAGCGAGACAGTTTTGCCTCTGCACACACAGAGATGGTGATGTGGCTATTTCACCACATGCTGCAACGGAATCCCTTCGATCCTGAGGCATCCATGTAGGGCTGGGGGATTTGCATTCAGGGTCAGCAATCTCTGCATCCTGTTGTCCATGGCCAGACTGGCAATACCTCTCTGATTCTCTCTGGGCCTGGAATGCCTCCAGCTGAATTGGTTTGTGGGTTTGTAGAGGGGACAGTCTGATTTTTTGCCCTGACTCATGTATCCCTGTGAAGCTGCTTTGCAACCAAAGTAGGTTGCATGGCAGTTGAGTCAGGGTGGCAGTTGTTCCTAACAGCTCAATACAAACTGCCTAAATATATAATTTGAAAAGTAAGGATTAGACGCACATGGGAAAAATATAGTGTTTGTTTGCTAAGCTGGGTAAATAGAATCATATCACTGAAAGACACTTTGAGGGGTCATCTAATCCAGTTCCCTGAATTCAAGGCAAGACCAAATATTAGACTAGGCATGGCCAAACTGCAGCTCAGGAGCCACATGTGGCTCTTGAATGACAAATTGTGGCTCTGGGAAGAACGTCAGCAAATCAATTTAGGAAAGCAGCCCCAGCCTAGGAGTTCAGGAGGGGGTTGGGAATGGTGGAGAGAAGTGTGGCGTGGTCAGGATTTTAAAAAACTCCCCACTAGCCTGCAGTCTTCTGCATCAAGCAGCAGCTAAGTTTTTACTGTATAAGCCTAATTTTCATGGTAACCTTAATTAATTATTAGAATGTGACATTAGTAGGATCAATATTTGTCCTCTTTTTACTATAAAATTAAAGTGTGCAATGTATTTTAAACTTATTAATTTTGGAGTAGGTAAAAGTATATGCTATATGCCTCAGTGAGGCTCTCAAAGGTTTAATAATCAACTTGTGTGGCTCTTGAGTTCCATAAGTTTGGCCACCCCTGGATTAGACCATAGGTGTCTGTGCCAGGCCTCGACAAATGCACTGCACACCTAGGCACTCGTCCCAAAACTGGGGTGCCTAGTGTGCAGCACATTAGAGGGGCCTCAATCACTGAAATGCTGCCACCACTTTTGGCAGTGGAGCAAAGAGCCTGCACTCCTGCACCCTCTGTTGCTGCCACCAAAAAACTGCTGCCACAACAGACGCTGGAGTTCAGCGTGAGAAGCCCCATCATTGTGAACACTTGCGGCAGTGGTCAGAGGCAAAGAAGCCCTACTGCTGCTGGGAAAAGAAAACCCTGCATGTTGCTGGGGTGGGGGTGGGGGCTTTCCACCCTTGCAGTACCCCAGTACGGTTAGGTGCCAGGGTACAATTCCTAGCTGCCATGGTGACCTGGCACCTGGTTTTGTTGAGCCCTGATCTATGCAGCCTGTTCTTAAAAATCGCTACTGACAGAGATTTCACAACCTCGCTAGGGAATTTATTCCACCCATAACAGTTAAAAAGTTTTTCTTAATGTCCAGCCTAAGCCGTCCTTGCTATAATTTAAGCCTATTGCTTCTTGCCCTATCCTCAGAGGTTGAGACTGAGAACCATTTTTCTCCCTCCTCCTCCTCGTAACATTTTACGCACTTGGAAAATGTCATCATGTTTCCTCTTGGTTTTCTTTTCTCCAAAGTAAACAAACTCAATTTTTCTCAATCTTCCCTCATCAGTCATGTTTTCTAGACCTTTCATCATTTTTGCTGCTCTTCTCTGGACTTCCTTCAAGTTGTCCACATCTTTCCTGAAATGTGGCAACCAGAACTGGACACAATAGTCTAAGTGTGGCCTAATCATGGCAGAGCAGAACAGAAGACTAGTTTCTTAGGTCTTGCTTACAACACTTGTAACGCAGCCCAGGATGATATTTGCTTTTTTTACAACAGTGTTATACTGTTGGCTCATATTTACTTTGTGACGCACTATGACCCCCTTGTCCCCTTCTGCAGTACTCGTTCCTAGGCAGCCATTTCCCAATTTGAACGTGTGTAGTCACGGTCTAGTAACAATCTAACTGTAATGCATCAGTGTCACTGAATTGCAAGCATGCTCCAATACTGATAGCTATGTATGTATTTTAATGGAAATGCGTGGTGCCATTACTGTCTTAGGATTAGTCTGGGAGGTTCTCATGAAGCCTTTCTGGTTCATTTTCAATACTGCACAGCTGTAAAAGAGGAAATGTAATCCTAAACCTATGATACATAAATGTCAGGGACTGTGTTTATGCCGAGAGTAGCAAGTTCAGGTTCTGTGCTTAAGCTGTCCCTTTATCATTTAGTTCACCATGTCTAGCTATTGAAGCACGGAGGGTAGGCAGCATCATGTACTGCCTGGAAGCCCAAAATACCAATAAACTCTGTTCATGCAGTTTTATTAGTTCTGTGTACCCTAGGATATTCCATGTTTCTTCTTCCACACTGGTCAAATCTATTATATGATACCTTTGATATCTAGAATTAATGCTTTAGCGTGTAGAAGACAGTAGTAGAAGTTAGAACCATATGTTTTTAACACCTATGTCAAACGTGGTTACGAATAAATGGGTCTTTCAAAGTCTGGTTAAGGAACAATAATTCGTGAAATCTGCCTGGATCTGTATTTGAAAATTTGGGACACAAATAGCCATGGAGCAGTTTGAACAATTTTTAGTTGAATACTGTGGTCTAAAGAGAAGAATCTCGCAAAAGCAGTTACTGGAGAATTGGAGGTGATGCCTAAAACAATGCCGGAAATCGGGACTCTTGAATTTCCTGTGGTTTATAAAGAACTTAATTTGCATGACATGTTTTATTTTGAAGTTCTAGTTCTACATGTACTTTATGCACTTTCACTGTAGGGATTTAGTGTTATTGGAGGTTCCTCTTTCCCCAGATGGAGTGTAAAGCAGTATATTATTCCCTTCAAGGAATAATGGACTTAAAATATTTTGTGTTGTCCAGGAGAGGGCTGAGCTGTAGAAGACACTTCTAGAGGAAATTCTAGGACTGGAAAGGTGTTGGGGCCACATATAACCAATGTGGGTGAGAGCCAGAGTGTAACCCAAGTGTGGCTGGCAGGCTGCAGTTGGACACAGACACAAAGGGTGTGGTTGACATGCTGGAAGACTGCTTGTGAGCAGCTCAGATTGGAACTACTACAACAAGGCATTATAAGGTACTCAAGGACTCAGGGCATGGGTGACACAGCTGCTCCTTAGTTTGGATTGTACCCTGGTATGTCACAAAAGAGCTAGGAAGAGCTCCCTGGCACTTTAGCAGAGATGTTATTCCAAATGCCCTGGCTGGATTTCAGTTTTAGGAAAATACGTTGTGCCAAGTCCTGTCGTCCTTAAACTGGCAGTACGTCAATGGGAACTTTGCCTGGATGTAAGCACGGTGTCAGGACTGCAGGATTCCCTCACTTAGTCTAACTAAATTCCCTCAGCAGTTCTGAGTGGCTGTGATAGATGTCTTGATTTATCTTTCCTGACCTACTATGTTCAGGTGCCGTAGGTGGAATGGCTGCACTGTGAATCGTCGAAAAAGGACTAATGTATGTGCAGCATTTCAGTTAAGTGCTTTTACCATTCTAAATTATAGTGAGTATCACTGTGAGATAATCTTCATTATTCTTATATTAAATAATGCATTTTTAAAAATAGTTTTAAACATTACAACTTGATTTAATATTTATAAATTGTAGAAAATGTATTTCCTGCCCCATCCATTCAGCAGTTTTACATCTTTCACGCAGATGGAAACAATAGGGATATTTGAGTTATCCATTAATATGTTGGTTGTATAGAAATATCTTAGGGGAGCATTACCCAGAGGCTGGAGGAGAGAGGGAAGGGCAGAGTAAAAGACTTGCTGAGGGAAAACGGATGGAGGAGTGCAGATGGTGCGTAATGGGAGATGGTGGTCCCTTAACAATATGTGGAGCGTATTATGAGATTAAAGGGGGGCAACAATTGATTGCACGTTCTTGAAAGGTAGCTTAGCTTTCAGAAGTTTGGGGAGCACTGCCTCAGTTAAACAAACAAGGAGTCCTGTGGCACTTAGACTAACAAATGTATTTATTGCATGCGCTTTCATGGGAGAAAATCCCATGAAAGCTCGTGTGATAAATACATTCGTTAATCTGTAAGAGCCCAGGACTCCTTGTTTGTTTTGCTTAACTAGACTGACAAGGCTGTGCCTTTGGAACTGTTAGTTTGTTATGCTATTAATCATTTCCCTGCCATTGTGGGACCTTGAACATGGTTGCACCTTAGTCCCTGCTCTTCTCTGCCTATGACATGCAATAGACTGTTCTCCTGTAGTCTGTGATATTTTGGTCTAATGTCAGCTGCTGGGTTCCTGGTGCACATGCTAGATTGGTTGGTGGCCTATGAAGTGTGGGAGGTCAGGCTAAACAGGTGGGCCCTTCTGGCATTAAACTTTCTGAGTGTGAAAGGGAGCTGTTTTATGTGTTTTACCCATCACCATGAAAGAGGCAATTTACAGAATTTATGGATTTTTTTGCCCTCAAATAGTAACAGCTCTTGGTGGATGCTGTTTTGTTCACAGATCAGTCTTACTGTGATCGGCTACAGCAGGACATGTACTTTCTTACAAGCAATGGCAGACTGAGTGAGCACCTGGTTGATAAAATTATTCTTCAGCTCAACAGAGTGTACCCTCAAATTCTCACCAATAAAGAAGCAGAAAAGGTAAGTGGCTGGATATTCATTCAGTGTTTCTGGGCATTACTTTATTTTCTGGCTATCCTGCATCTAGGTTAGGACATCATCTTGGGTAACTGCCCATGGCAACCTAGGCAATTCCTCAATTCCTAAATGATTGCACCTTTTCTTGCTTACTGGTTCTAAAATGGGCACTCATGACTGCAGTATTTCAGATCCTCACAGCTGTTAATGAATCCACACAGCTCTGTGTGGTAGGAAAATGTTGTCTGGGCAATAGAGATCATAAGGAATCTAGGCCTTGTCTTTGTTACCGGTTACCCCAATTTAATGAAAGATGTGTTTTTAAAATAGTGCAGATCTCTGTGCTACATCAATACAAGCCAGGTTTAAATCGAATTAAGTGTGTTCAGAAAAAGTTTAACTAACTGATTTAAAAATGCACCCATAATTAAGCTGAGGCATCTTGGAATATAGATCAGGCCTGAGGCAGAAAAGCCAGCCACACCAACCTTTTCAAAGTGATCACTGCTTTGGGGTGAAAAATCATTTATGCCAGTACAGAATGAGTGCAGCATGGATATGAAATGCCACCACATCAGAGTGGTAATAGTTTGTGCTTGCTCCATATGCAAGCCTTAGAGCAGTGGTGAATCAGCCCTTTAGACTTCAGAATAATGGGTTATATTCTTTCACACTGGTGTGAATTAGGTCAAACACCACTGAAAGGAGTGGAGTTACTGCTGTGTAGGAAAGACAGTGTCTGTGAGGCCAGAAGCCAAACCATCCTTTCCTCATAGTTAGGGAAAGAGGCACGAGATGATGTGAGATGAACACAGTTAAAGAAAGACTTGTTCATGTAGGAGCTTCCCAGTGAATTGAAGACCTGATTTTAGGATAACTGTATGCCTCTCTGGATTTCACACTGACACCGAATACTTTCTCCTGACTCTCATGCAAATTTATTCTCTCTTTTTCATTTAAAAAAATTGTCATTCCCATGACAGACATGAGTACTGTCCTACACTCCTCCCCCAATAGCCTCCAAGGGCTTCAGTGGTAATTTTCCTTGAGTCAGGATCACGTAAGGGTATTCTTGTCCCTCAGTCTAGACAAGGAATTGATCCTCTGTGTAATGTTATATCTATTGACTCTCCTAGTTCTAAGGTTAATGCTTTTATAGCTATTTGCTAGAGAAATTTTTGGATGCTTTCCAAATGCACACATGCTTTCCAAATGCACAAATGATTTCAGCTAAGGCTAGGTATGACATGTTCCCTGTCGCTGTAAAGTTTGCTGCTGTTCAGCACTTTCTCAGATCATGGCGAAGGTCTGGTCTTCCTCTGTAACTATATGGATCGGAAGGCAGAATGAATAAAGACAGTGATGCAATAAGGCTGTCATGATGGCTAGAACATATATATCATGGCCAAATTCCAGAAAACAGTGGGAAAGTACTTCCCATGTTTGTCCCAGTTCTGAAATGTGACTTTTCAATAAGATCACAGAAGTAAAGATCTTATTATTAATAAATGGCATCAGAAGTATTTCCCTTTAGTTCTATATTTACAGTAAATCAGTTCCTTGCTGGCTTAAATTCCTGGCTAATGACAAGCATCAATTATCTTTCTTGTTGTGTGGGCTATAGTGAAGTTGATCAGGTGCTAAAACAATCCTTGATCAAATTAAGTTAAGTAGCTAGTTCAAATTGTGATTGTTGACATTTGAGGTCTGAATCTTTATTTTTGTTTCGTGTTCTAGATTGCTCGTGTAATGACAGATACTTTTAGCAAAATAGAGGTAACTCTATATGTTCACTCTTTCATAATGTACATGTAGGGTAGGAACTAATGTAGCACTGTATTCTTGCTTTTGTAATCTTTGTAATGAGTGCTTTTTCTCTTACAGTTCAGAAATCCAAAGACATCTCTTTATATTCGATTGTCAGATCTAATAAGTCACCTACAAAAGAAAGGAGACAAACACTGTCAAGAATTTTACAGGGCTTTACAGATCAATGCTGAACAACTGTATAATGACTTGCCAAGCAGGAAACTCATGAGTAAGTTGGCAGACATATGGCTTCCCCATGTCAATGTATTGCAGAATTTGCCTTTGCAGGCATCTTTGCTAGCTTATTTTGAATAATGAAATTCTCTTTTTCCATGTGTTACTTTCTACAGATCGGAGGCTTTTAAAGCCACCTGGATTTGGATGTACAATTCTCATTTATTTTGATTTGGAATTGGATGTCCTTATCTCTTTACCAGCTTTGAAATCTCAGCCTCTGTATTTAAGAACTAATTTATATACAACATGTAGAATGCAGAAAAATAACCCAACTCACATTTTCTTTCTTTTAGTAACTGCTCCTTTTCCTTTTGTGAATTTTGTTTAATAGCCCATTTATATTTGAAGCATTTATTCTGATTGGTAGTAAATAAAAGAGGTATGTTTTAAAATACCAAGTTTGTAACACAAAATAACACAATCAAGGCAGTTGGGAGACTTGGCTACCGTTCAGTTCTTAAATCACCCAGCTGTGTGTTGTTAACTCAATGCACATAAGATTTTAGAACGTGTTTGCTTCACAAATACTTACAATGGCAAACCACAGTGATAATGATTTGGCCCCTTGATCTGCCAACATGTAGGTACATGACTAGTTACCTAAAGGCTATGGGCCTTACTGTCTACATAGGTGTTGGCAGGATCGAGGCCTTAACTATTTCCATTTTTTACACTGTAAAACTGATCTTTTTTCTGAAAGAAGAGATATATAGTCCAGTCAGCTTACTATGCTGGGAAAATAAAGCTTGTCAAAATTGTCATGTTTGACCTGTCCTGTCAAGTGAAGGAAAAAAAGAAATACGCAATACATTGAAACAGTCTGAACAGCTGGAGGAAGGGCTGTTGCAATTAGGAGAATGAAGCTGCACAGAGGTGGGATGTTAGGAAGTCCCTGTGAAGTACTGAATGAAAATTGATGCTGCACCATTCAAACCCCTTGTAGTTTTGAATAGTATTTTGGTAACATGCCAGCAGAGCTTTTGGTTGTATGGTCAAACGCTTAAGATTGAGAGTCTAGAGTCAACAACATGCAAGGCCAAAAATCAGAACATTTGTCTTTCTTTTATATGTAACTGGTAATTTTTTGGAGAACTGTTGTCACTGAACTATAAACTCCTACTGATTTGGAGATACTGCATTCTTTATACCACACACACACCATGGATGTCTCTGGATAACATGGGGACTCTAAACTGAGGCCATATTTCCCTCGCTGTGTGAGGGTGTTTGCACAGGGTTTTGTTGTGGGCCCATCTCTACACCAGAAGTCCACATTAGTAATTATTGCAGCAGCATCACAGCTGAGGAAATCTGACTCAAACACACTAGAAGCACAAAGAAGTCTGTTGCATTAGCTGAAGGAGTTACGAACAGAAATGCAGGTTACCCTTCCAGGCTGACTGGACAACAGCTAGCAGTCATTACTTAGTAAGGACCACGTTCTGCAGCTGATGCTCACCCCAGTCCTCACACTGAAGCCACTGAGGAGAAATTTTCAAAAGTTCTTTAATGATTCCCATTATTTTTTTCAATCAGATATTAAGTTTTTAAAAGCCTATGTTGGTTTAAAATGGGATTTAAGCACTTTTGAAAATTTTACCCTCCTTCTAGGAGTAGATTATCAGGACTGGGCCTGCACCCATTAAGTTTGAGACTAGCAAATTGGGCTGCTTGAAGTGTTGAGTGAAGAACAGCCCAGAGGTATTACTGCATCTGGGGGATAAATGTGACAGCACTTTGCAGGTTGAATAATGTTCAAAGCTCACTTGAGCGGTACAACACTCACAAAGCAGGATTACATTTTCTATTCCTTAGCAGACTAAGATCTCTGGGTGAAAGCACCTTCTATTGCAGCTGTCTTATCCTCTCATAATATGGAAATACATGACGTATTCTGAAAGCAGTGTACATGATTGTATATTAGGCTATGTCTACATCTAACTGCTTAGTTCAACTTGCTTGGTCCGAACTAAGCAGTTCGGAGTTAGTTCGAACTAACTGCGGGTTAGTTCAGACTAACCAGAACATTTTAGTTTGAACAGACCATGTTTTTTTAGATCAAACTAAAAAAATGTGGTTAGTTTGAACTAACTGCTTAGTTCGAACTTATTTAGTTCAAACTAGCATGGCTACATTGTGCTAGTTTGACCTAAAATTTTTTTAGTTCAAACTGGGCAAAGCCTGGTGTAGCCAGGGAGCAAATTAGTCCAGATTAAGCCTCCTTAATTAGGACTAATTTCCTAGCATAGACATAGCCTTAGAAACTATATAGCTAAAGTGGAGAGTCTTTGGTCTGAATTAATAAGTAAATGTTTGTGAAAATGTGCATTGCTACCTTACTGCTAAGTTTTATTATTACTGATGTATGAACTAACAGCCCACAAAAAGCAACCTTAAGAACATAGCTCCTTTCTAAAATGAGCAGTAAAAAGGAAGGAAGCCTGTAATTGTTACATCTCATTGATGTAAACTCGAATCATTTAAATACTGAGGTTGTGTGGCTTCAAGACTTTAAGTACACATATAGCATTACTTCGATGAATAGATGTGCTGTTGAGTAAAGTGAAGTGTATTTTTGGGGTTTGCAGATTTGGTCCTTGAAGTTTAACATGAAGAAAAAACATGAAATCTTCAAGCGGAGAACTTGATTTGGTTTCAGCCTAATGAGTATTTAGGAGCAAAGTTACAAACACCCAAAAAAGAGTTTGTTATGGGAACACTGGCAGAAACTGTAAAGCTTCAATGCCCTCCAGCTGCACTGAAATGACGAATTCCCTATTTCTTTAATAAGCACAGGCCCTTCTATATTCCTTAGATATAAAGAATAGCTAGCACAGATTTGTCAAAAGCAAATCATGCGAAACCAGCCTCATTTCCTTCCTTGACAGCATTACTGGCCTAATGGATGAGAGGAAGCTGTAGATGTGATATATCTTGATTTTTTTAGTAGGTCTTTTGGCAGATGACATTCTCATACGCAAGCTAAGGAGATGTGGTTTAGATTAAATTACAGTAAAGTGCGTGCAAAACAGGTTGGAAGACCATATTCAGGGAGTTGTTATCAGTGGTTCTCTGTCAAACTGGGACAGTGTATCTCGTGGGGTTCTATGGGGTCAGTACTGGTCAATATTTTCATTAGTGACTTGAATAATGGAGTAGCAAGTGTGCTTATGAAATCTGGAGCTGACAGCATGGCTGGAAGATGTTGGAATACTTTGGAGGACAAAATTAGAATTCAAAACAATCTTGACAAATTGGAGTATTGATCTGAAACCAGCAAAATGAAATTCAGTGAAGACAAGCTTGACATACTCACAAAGGAAAGACCAGATGCACAGCTGAAAAAAGGTGACTTATTGGCTAGATGGTAGTTACGTTGAAAAGGATCTGAAGGATAGTGGACTACCAACTGAATATGAGTCAGCAATGTGATGCAGTTGCAAAAAACAACAACAACAAAAACTTAATGTAATTCTGGAGTGTATTAACAGGAATGTCAGGAATGTTGTATGTAAGACATGAAAGGTAATTGTCCCATTCTATTCCACACTGGTGAGGTCTCAGCTGGAGTATTATGTCCAATTCACCATACTTTAGGAAAGATGTAGACAAATTGGAGAGTGTCCAGAGCAAAGCAACAAACATGATAAAAGGCTAAGAAGACCTGATTGATGTGGAAAGGTTTAAAAAAACAAAAACAAAAACTGGACAGCTATTCTTGAGAAAAGATTGAAAAGTACCTGATAAATGTTTTGTAGTTTAAGGGTTGATACAAAAGAGGATCAATTGTTCTGTGTGCCCACTGACCTTAGAACAAGAAGTAATGGGCTCAAGGTTAGATGCTAGGAATACCTTTCTAACATCAAGGGTGGTTAAGCTCTAGAACAGGCTTCTCAGGGAGGCTGTGGAATCCCCATCCTTGGAGGATTTTAAGCACAGATTGGAAAAACACCTATCCACGCTGATCAAAGTTCTCCCCTTGATCCTGGCTTAGTGCAGGGAGCTGGCTTACATGATCTGTTTCAGCCCTACATTTCTATGATTCTGTAACATATGCTACAAACACATCCTGGTGCATGAGAAAATATTTTCTCAAGATTTCCTTTTTAAATTAATATTATTGTAAATGTCAAAGTTATTTCTCAGTTTTAAAGACAACAAAAAGTCTTTCCTTGTCACTAACTATAGGGCTCGAAGTGTCCAGTCATGTTGCAAGAGTCCCACTGGGGGGAGCCACAGCCCAAGATACTGATAGTTTCTGATGCACTCTGATGTGCTGAATCAATTTGCATTCTGTGATACGGATTGGAGTATGTTTTTGATTTCTCTTAAGAGTAACAGAGAACAGGATAATAAAAGGTTAGAGTGTTCCCCCCACAGGACCACCTCGATTAGGGACTGGACATGCTAAGGTGCACCTTGCTTTTTCATTGTGGGTGGCTATCTTCATGCAGCAAGCAAGCAAGCCCAAGATCAACTAAAATTATTCTAGATTTTAAGGATTCCCTTGAAGCTTTGCAGTGAGACATTTTTTCTCCTGACTTGCTCCAAGCTCTTGGCAAAAAGGTTTAGGTGTATCTGTGCTGCCTGAGATTTCCCACTTCACTGAGTGCTGCTATGAAGTCACTCAGAGGGATGTCACAGAACTGGAGAGTAAAGTTCCCAAGCTAATGCTGGCTAAGGCAGACCAGCCTTGGATTGAAGTGATGAGGGCAACATGTAGTGAGCTCTCATGTACCTCTGTGATCTGCTAATGGACCCAGAGCCCCAGAGGAAAAGTGAAATGGTGGTGAGGAGTGGTTGTTTGCACCATTCTCTACCATCTACCCAGCGACTTGGATGGGCTGAGTGGGCACAAAAGTACCAGAGAAGGAAAGAAAAATCAATAAAATTAAAGGTCTAAATTCTCGCCTGTAAATTGCTGCAATGCAGCCAAAGTTGGAAGTCACACGCATTGTAGATTTATTTTTTATTTGAAAAATTAACCAACCTCCCACAACTAAATATAAATTAAATAGTAAGAACCATATTAACTGATCCTGTTGTTTCCCCAATGAGGAGCCTGCCAAACTTGTATACCCAGATGGAGCTGTACATCCCCAGAGACCTACGCATATTTTGAAGGAGAATCCCTTCTTGTCTAGGGACAAGAGTTGCACACTTTGCCTTGCCTGAGCTTGGGTTAACAAGTGCTCACTCATTTGCCATTATTTAGGGTAACCAAAGGTCTAAAATTGGGGGACAGGGCTGGAATCCTGGCCAGAACCTAGTTGGGGGATTGACTGCCTGGTTACTATCTCTGGGTATGTCTACACTGGAGGCTCTGTTAAGTCAACTTAACAAGGTTGGCTTTAAGTCTACTTAAAGCCAATCTTGTTAAGTTGACTTAAAGAGTCCACATTGAAAAATCCTGTCAACTACCTGTGTCCACACTGCCAGGTGCTACGTTGGCCCTTCCTGGTGGCCAGGAACTCTGGGAGGGGGCCTGGAGGTCAATTAGGTCACCGTAAGGGCTTTTTCCATCTACAGTGGCTTAAGTTGACTTAATACAGTCGACTTAAGCATCAAGTCGACCTTTAGAAGTGGTGTTATTAAGTTGATGTAAGGAAGCTCTTATGTTGACTTAATAAAAGTCCAGTGCGACTGTGGGGGTCTGCAGGTCACCTTAACCCTCCTTAAGTCAACCTAAAGCTCCAATATAGACATATGCTCTGTGTCTCTTGTTCCATCCTGTCCTTGCTTTTGGTCTAGTGCTGGGTTTAGGGTTACCAGATGTCAGGCAAAAGGAGGACATGTCCTACTTTTTACCTTTCATGTCCTCTTTTTTTTACCTTCACATCCTCCGTCTGGTAGACATTTTAAAATATATGATTTTGTCTGGCTTTTTACTTGTGGGGTTAAAGTATGCTGGAATGCCACGGAATACCTTATTTTTAGAGGAAAGCGTTCCAGGGCCCCTAAAAACAGAAGAATATTACATTAATGCTACATTTTCTCCATGTGTCCTCCAGTGTCCTCCTTTTTGTACTTCCCTGTCCTCTTTTCCAGGCTTTGGTATCTTGTAGCCATAGCTGGGCTCAACTGCATGGTCTCCCTCAGAACCCTTTTGGAGAGTGGTGTGTGATCAGCCCTCCACCTTAAACAGTAGACAGGCATATAACAGGCAAAGATTAATTGTGTTTGAGAAGTGCTAGGAATACACACTTTGAGAAGTGTACATTAAATGAAAGAGTTGCCTGAATGGGGATGCAAGGTTGCTTACACCCTGTGGCAAACTGTTAAGCTCTGTCAAATTAAATAAATGACTTCTCCAGCAGCTGTTGCTGACTGTGGAGAATCTTGTCAAATAACAAGCTAGATTCCTCTTCTGTTTGATTTTATAGAAAAGTACCAATCTCAGGGCTACATCTCATGTGCCAGTTTTGAGCAGGCAGAACCCACTGATGTCAATGAGCATTGCATATGTGTGTATCTGGAATTTGGTCTCTTATGTTGTGTAAGTGAGTCCATTGCTTTGTTGATTATCTTCATGTCATAAACACAGCACAGTGACTTGGTTATAGGCTGAGGAGGAGAACAGTGATGGCTGTGGAAATAAACCCTTGTATAAATCCTAATATGTTTTGTAGCTATCTATTTTCATAATGGCAGGTGATTTAAGCTTTGTCCCTATACAAAAGCCTCTCTCCTATGTAATGGTTGATCAATCTTCCCTTTACTCTATGGGCATTCATCTCTCTGGCAGGAGAAATGAGCAGAACATGTTTTAAGCCTCAGTCCAGCAACGCATTTAGTCCTGGGAATGATCTTGACTCAGCATGCAAATAGTTTGAAGGGGTGCCCCTCAGGTCCCAGTGGAACAATTTGCATGCTTAAAGTTATGCACATGTTTAAGTATTTTGCTGGACCATGACAATAAAGCCTGAATGGCCTTAGAGGGGTGAGTATGTCACATAAAGATTTGCTTTATCTCTGAACAGTGGTAATACAGACTTTCCCTCCATTTTGCATGAATTTATACAAAAGTGTGTTGGCTGGAGCTCAGTACTAACTCTTGGTGTGTTGCTTTTGTTTCTAGAAACCTCAGCTTCCACAGGGATAGACACAGACAAGGAGAAATATATTCTAACTGACAGGGGTAAATAAAATGCATCCATACTGTACCATTGGATAGAATGATATTTTCAGATGAAGATGCAGCTCATTTCACAACCTACTTCACAAGGACGGAATCATTTGTTCTCTTTTGTCTTCATTGTAGCTACTTAAATGGTTTTAACTTGTATTAGAGGAAAGCTTATTCAGTCTGCAAGTAAGAAACGTGGTGTCATAGAATTTGAAAGATTATTGAGGTTTAGGCAACATTTAAATTGGCATTATTGTTTACATTTGGCATATTTTAACTAATCTTTAATTGCCCATACCCTTCAAACATTTTAGCAATAAAGAGTTTTATGATGACAGCTGGGCTTTTACAGAAGAACCTTGCTAAATCACTGGGAGACCCATTACAAACGGCTGAATTTTGCAAATTAATGAGTAGACAGAAACCAACCAAATAAGACAAAACCAACAGCAGCAAAAGGGCCCAGTAACGATGAACTAAAAATACTTTGTTCTTAAAGGTAAATTTTGTCTCTTTCCTTGCCCCCTTAGTGCTATGACGGGGTCCTGACTACAGTGTAAGAAGCTCAGGGAGGAGAGGATAAGACTTTAGGAAGCTGTGCAAAAGGTCAGTGCCCCCTGGTGTGTCATCATGCTAGGTAAGGGGCTGCAAGTGTGACTAGATAAGAATATCCACCAGCCATTTCCCTAGGGAGCCACACCAACCTATTGCAATTGTGAGGCTGAAGCAGCAACTGCAGAATGGCTCCAGTGCTGGAAAATGTCTCTTACTGTGTCTGTGGCAACCTTGGCAACTAGTCTGTTTATTAGCCTAGAACTAGGATTTTCCCCTAAAAGGATAATGAAATTTAGGTGTAGTCATGATAGCACTTCCCAGTATGCTATATATATGCTAGCATTTTATGTATGTATATGATATCTATATGCTATATTATGTATATATATGCTATGTATTACGTATTATATATGCTAGCATATTCTGTAATAGGAGAGAAATCCTGGTAATCCGAGACCTCCCTAATACGGCACTTGACTCTTAAATGTTGGCCAGTTTTTGTCTGGCTGAGTGAAGAGTGGATTAGCAAGGTTCTACCGTATATACATATGAGCACCATATTTAATTTCAATTGGAAATGTTTAAATGGCTTCCCATCAGGGATTTAGATTAAGCCTACAAGTAACTTTACATCTCAGTCGCATTCAGAACCATGAAAAGCAACAGAAAACATTGCGAAAGCAAAACAAACAAGGAGTCCTGTGGGACTTTTAAAAACTAACAAATGTATTTATCACATGAACTTTTGCGGGAGAAAATCCCACTTCTTCAGATGCTTGAAGATGGGGAACTCAACAGTATTCATTCCTTTGCAGTGCACATCTAAATGCATTCATGCACCGTACTCTTCCTAATTCATTTTATACAAGACTGTATGTCAGTCTATCTGCATCTATCCTTTAAATAAATGAGATGTATACCCACTCAAAAATGTGCAGATCTTGAGTGCTAATTATTGATGGATGAGTGATGACTGGTCTTTGTCTTTTTCTTTCTGGCCATAGTTTTTTCATGTGGTCTAATCCTGCAATTCTTGGTCAGAGAAAATTCTCAAGGAAGTCATGGGTAGCTAAACTCAGGACTTTTGAGCATGGACTGAAGGATTAGACCCATCAAGAGCAATAGTTTTTCTTCATGGAGAGGAAAGAGGAGGCAGGATGAAGACAACAAAGTATAAAAAAGGAACACTATAAAAACTTTGTTTCGGGCCATATTCCAATCCATTCACTCTCATTCAATGTTATCTAGCTTGAGGAGCAGTTTGTTCACATTTGTGCGATTACTTGGGGAGTTAGGTGCTGCTCACTGTTAATGATAGCATCAAAATCTGGCCCTTGTTTTGCCATTTTTGTTTAAAAACTAAAAAGAAGGGGTTTTTTTAGACAAGCATTTTTATGTAAATCTAGGACTTTTTTATATGCCATGTAATTAGGCCTCCCATTCTGAGTTCTTAGGAGAACAAGTAGGGCTAACAATGTCAGAGTACTTATAATACAAAATACTTTCAATAAAGTGATTGTGCTTTATGTCACAAGGCACAGAATAGACATAATTATGCTACTATGTTTGAGTGTTCTTAGCCATACATTTTCATAATAGCTGAGGTTGGTGCAGCATGAGATAAACTAAACTTTCACTTTCCTGTGTCCTTTTATTAAACTCATTTTTCCTTTTTTCTCCACAGGTCCCATGTTCTTCCTTGCTTGCTTTAGTGTTGCAGCAGGATTGGCAATATTCATGTACTGCTGGAACACAGGTAATCTCTCCTGAAATCATTTTAAAGGGAAATTTTTACTCTGTCACCTTACCATAAAGCACAGTTGAGGGGTTTCCTGTGTGTCTGGAATACAAACTGCTTCTGCAGTAGAGCTAATGGAAGATGTCATCATTCATTAATGAGGTTAGCATGCAACCTGTACCTGAGATGTGCCAGGGTATAAATAATAAACAGCTTGCAGCTCACTTACACAGATGTCACAAATTAGATGAGTCACTTTTTAAAGATCTAAACCATGGTAATGCGTACTGTCATTGCTCCAGCAGGCAGATAGGTTTCGCCCAATGTCTGCAGGGTAAAAAAAAAACCAGAACAGACCTCAAATCCCCTGCTTCCAAAGTAGAAATTATTTTTAAGTAGCTGAAATCTAATCGGTCCCTGCCCGCTCACTGATTTAATTGTGAGGAAAGCATTCTTTTTCATTTCTGTTTGGCCTTTCAACATATGATCCATATAGATATCAGAATTATATAGAAAGAATATTTTTTATGGTAGTGAGCTATACCATTTGCATGCAGAATAGTTTTCCTAGATTTCCTCCTTACCAACAGGGCACCTATCAATGGTTCATGAATGGATATTGCCCACCCCGTTAACACACCTCCAATATAGCCCCCTTGAATAAATCAGTAAGTCTGCTTGTTAGGAGAATTAAGCATTTATACATGAGAAGGCTCTGTTCTGCTGCCCTTATTTAAGATGAGTAATGCTAATGTGAGTAACCCATTGGGTTCAAGTGGTGTGAATGAATAGTGGAACGGAGCTCTCATTTGATAGCTGATTTAATCCTTTTTCTCTGCAGTATAAAAGACTCCCAGAAGTATGATGTAGAAAGAAATAGATAAGGGGCATGATAATATTTGATGAGGTTCTTTTTTAAGTATATTGAAAATTCAGCTGTAAATAACAACAGGGGTAGTTGTGTTAGTCTGTGTACAGCAAAAACAACAAGAGTCCTGTGGCACTTTATAGACTAACAGATTTCTTCAGGCATAAACTTTCATGGGCTCCAGCCCACTTCCATGTGGGTTGGAGCCCATTAAAGCTTATGCCCAAAGAAATCTGTTAGTCTATAAGGTGCCACAGGACTCTCGTTGTTATAGCTGTAAATAAGGTGCATATAAATATGTCAGTCTGTGACCTGATGCAATACCCGTCATCCTGGGATCTGGGCAGCTAACTGACAAAAAAAAAAAAAATCTTGCCAGATTCTCTCTGGCACCAGAGTGCTGTTCCCTACTGGGATATGTGTGTGTGGGTGTAGGCTGGAGGGGGAATTAAGGGGATGGTAAGATCTTGACTCTGAGGGCCAGCCCTACCATCCCTTAGAGCTGATGTCTTAATGGATCCTATGCCAGGAGAGGATGATTCAAGGGGACAGAGCTCTGCCTTGCATTCCCCTACAGCAAAGAGTTCTCTGATAAGGATCTGAGACTGGTTTATGGCTGCTTTCTGCCCCCTGAGTGGGGCACAAGGGCCATCACTTGGCTTGTGAAACTCACCCTTAGAATATTTCAACTGTATTTGGTTTTTTTAAGGAAGATATTGCTTGGGCCTTAATTATCCTGCCAAATTATGTCATGATTTGATCTTTATGTTTTTATCATGGAAATGTTAGTCTTTCCCTTTTGGGAGAGATCCTTTGGTTCTTGCTTCACACTACTCTTAACAGTGAGCTACTGCTGGGCCTGCCGCAGCACTAGAGTTCACATGTAATAAACTGAATCTGAGTCAACTATGCAATACAGGTGCAAAAAAGCCTGATGTCATCCTGGTGTGTATTAACAGGAGTGTTGCCTGTAAGACACAGGAGGAAATTTGTCCCACTCTACTCAGCACTGAGGCCTCAGCTGGAGCATTGTATCCAATTCAGAGTGTCACGCTAGGAGAGATGTGGACAAATTGGGGAGAGTCCAGCAACAGAAGCTATAAAAGATTTAGAAAATCGGACCTGTGACTACGAAAGGTTAAAAAAATTGGAAAAGTTTAATCTTGAGAAAAGAAGACTGATGGGAGACATGGTAACAGTCTTCCAGTATATTAAGGACTGTCATAAAGAGCAGTGCAGCCAGTTAGTTGTTCTTGATGTCCACTGTAGGTAGAACAAGAAGTAATGAGCTACACCTGCAGCAAGGGAGATTTAAGTCAGATATTAGAAAATCTTGCTAACAATAAGGATATTTAAGCACTGGAACAGTCTTCCAACAGAGATTGTGGAATCCCTGTTGTTGGACGTC
Organism: Podocnemis expansa; assembly: GCA_007922195.1. NCBI lineage: Eukaryota > Metazoa > Chordata > Testudines > Podocnemididae > Podocnemis > Podocnemis expansa. The sequence goes on from ML681973.1 coordinate 27,964,446, forward strand.
TTTAAGAACAGGTTGAACAAACACCTGTCAGGGATGGTCTAGGTCAGGGGTCTCACACTCGTTATTTCCTGCAGCCCACAATGACACTTAGACTTTCTCAAATAATTGATAATGCAAAATTTAAGGTGTTTACTTACTTACTCTTTGTCTTCCTGATGATACCTCCATCTTGAGCAGAAGTAATTCTTTCTTTCTTACTCTTGGCATATATATGTTACTCTTCATTTTTTTTATTTTGACTATACTTTGTATCATTGTATGAAAAGGTTTCAGTGGTGCAACCCTTGAGATAACATACTTGCCTTCATGCAGCCCTCGTGGTGATTTGAGTTTGAGACCCCTGGTTTAGGTATATATACCCAGTGCAGAAGCAGGACCAAGTAATGTAACTGGGTTGAATTTAATGACCTCTCAAGCTCCCTTCCAGAAGGCCTGGGTTTCTATGACTCTGCTTCCTTGACTTCCTGTCATTCCAGCTTCATTTCAAATGGTGTTCTTTATTTCTTCCCCAGGGCTCTAGTACTAACTGATAAACACTGGCCCATGAACAACTTAAGCCAGAGAGTATTTTGATAAAACAGTGAATGTCTATCCAACATGAGCCATAGATTTTTTTTTCTTTTGAGATTCTGACCTACTCCCTGTTAAAATTGCTTTTGCATATCAAAGGTCTGTTATCTGGGATTTTCAGTTCAGTTAATTTATGAAGTACTCAAAGGAACTACTTTCCCACAGAAGCATTTTTCTAAGGCATTTTTACAAAACACTGTTTATTAAAACTGTACTTATCAGTTGATTAGTTCATTCTCTTTTTTTTTCCCCTCCCACCTTTTGTCTTTCTTTTAGATCCCAAAGTTATAGGAGGAGCCAGGAAAATATTGGGATTTTCTCCTATTATCATAGGAAGACATGTTAGAAATATTTGTATGGTATACATGGAAGACACATCAAGGAAAAATTAAGGAAACACAGCTTCTTCAGTGTTCTGTACAGTATACCTGCCAGTGGACAAACATATATACATGTATATACACACACAAACACTCTCTATTATATTATACCAAAGATTTTATTAACTGGCTTTAGCAGTAAATAGGCTGCTTCAAGGTGCTTTAAAATGGTCAACTACATTTGAACTTTCTTGTGGGAATGGATCATTTATTTTTGTAAATGCTTCTTTTAAAATATTTATCATTTGGGTATAAGCATTTTTAATACAAACCTTAAGATACCTTTAGCAATTATAGCTCTTAAGCCATGTTTGTGTATTTGTGTTTTATACTGGATCTAGAGGAACACTGCTGTTTAAAGGATGTAATTCTGTCTATTTTTACTGGGTCATTTAGGAATACTTTAAAAAAAAATGAACCTAAAGCCTTACTAATTAATGTACCTGATCTCTTGTGTCAGGATTGTTCATTCCATCTGCATTCTTTATATGACATGAGCTGAGAGCCATGGGCCACTGTGCCTGCAAGCTGGTTCACTTTGTGTGTATTCAAAACCTAGCAAGGTTTCCTGACTGCATCCTTTCATGCTTCATCCCAGTCTGCCATGCCCTTGCTCTGGAAATGGTCTGTTATCACTGTTAGAATATATTGAGCAAGGGTAGGCTTCAAGCAATGGCCCGTCAAATCTGTGGGATGGGGAAAACTCTCAAGCATTTGAAGCTACCCATTAGTTTTTTCAGATTTATATTGTTCTTTCTTTTCCAGAGAAGTTTGTTTAGTTTGCATATAGCCAGGAAACTGAAGTAGTCCAGGATATTTGGCAGGGACTCCAGAAATAATCAAAGCTGCAAGACGTGCTTTTGTTCCTGTTGGAAGAGATTTGTTTTGAAGTGAAAGTACTGTAAGATTTTCTAAGGTATCTGGAACACACATTATATTGTTTCTTCTCTGAGTAAAATCCTGAAAAACTTTGAAAAGTCTTTAATACATGAAAAGCTGGTTCCAGGCAGTCGGGACTGAAATTGGGTTGGGGGGGGGGGTCTGTTTGTTTGCTTGTTTTGCTTTATAATCCCAATCTTGCTCCCAGTGATGTCAGAAGGAGTTTTCTTCCCTCATGCTCCTGCTCCTTGCTGATGGTCTTTCAGTTCCTGAACTTGGTTATTTCATAATGAGTGGGTTCTCTCATGACTACTCCAGAGCATAAAGAAACTGGGAAGACCATTCCCCAAATGCTTGGTAACATAAGCTGTTAATAAGCCCCACCTTCAAGGGTATGTTTTGCCCATCAATTTTAATTTCATAGCCATTGATATTTTTTTGTATCCCCCTAGACACAGCTTATCAAAGTAACTGCTACTGGCTTCATGTGTTTCACATTATAGAGTCTTTCATGGTTCACCCTCAAGTACCCCATATTAGGTCTTGTCTATACAAGAAGGTGGTACCAATATAAGCCAAGGTGTGGATTTAAACCACTATCATTATATCGATACAACTCCTCATATGGACAGAAAAATAGAGATTTTTTGGTTCATGGGAGCTTGTGTCACATGGGAAAGGATTCAAGATAAACCAAAAGAATAAAGCCTTTCATTCTGAAATAAGAGTGTCCAGAGGGGGAATTTTGTGGGCGTAACCATAGTAGTTCGACTGCACTAGTGTAATTATACCAATATAACTGATAAAAAGTCCTGTGTAGACAAGCACTTAACTGTTCAGTCTTCTACCCACAGAGGACAAATTTCTAGGATGACACCTGGATTATGACTGTGTTTTAGGGCAAAACCTAAATATACATTCTGTTACCCCATATTTAGAACACAAGTCTCTCCCAAGTCCCATCTTTCTGAAATAGAGACAAGCTTGAGAACCCACTGCCCTTATGACTAACCCATAAGTAGAGCCCTGCACAGATACAAATAAGTGAATTGTATCCAACCTGCATCTGCAAGAAATGGTGCGCGGATATCCATGCTGTATCAGCGGGTGTGGGTATAATGCAGATATCCATGGATACCCGCATACTTGCAGGGCTCTACCTCTGCTCAGATAAAAAGATGTGGATCCGTATCCGATCTGCATCCGCAAGAAATAGTCGTGGATATCTGCGGATTTGCAGGGCTCTACCCATAAGCTACAGCCCATTCTTTCAAATGTGGTAATATAAGGTTCTGTACTGTCTCCTGGCATCAAGTGTGTCATCTCAGAATGGAATCTAATAGGACTCTATCTCTTTAAAAGCCTTGAATATTGCAGTCCTTTCTTGATGTGGCTGATCTGTTGATCTTTCTGAAATCTTTGGAACTCATCCTGTTTAGCATCCCTCTACCACCTCTCTTCTGTCCCAGCCTGCTGAATAGTGAGCCTCCCCCACTCTTGTTCAGGTGAGTGACTGAACAGTGCTGTCTCTGGTTTAGCAGCTGCCCCTAAAGGACTCAGGGCCTGTATTTCATTCCACTCCTTAACCTCTTCTCCGTTTCTGAGGGTGTATAGACAAGACTTTTGTTATAGCTCCTCCAGCACCCTCATGTAGTATCTCTTCTGACATCTTGATGGTAGATATTCTACCATTACCACTATCCAAAGAGTAATAAGAAGTAATACAAAGGTCTTTTCACTGAGTTGTTTAGTTTTGGACGGTAACTGGTGCTGTTCTGATTTATACTTTCCCCTCATTCTATTCCAAAGTGGACCTTTTCTTTGACATCCCATGTGTGACTCCCTAGGACAAAGGGCCTGGGTGAACAGGTTGGTGTATATAGCACCAGTGCTCCAGTCAATTGTGCAAGACAAGAGGTCCTTTGATTCTGTCCTTCCTCAGATTGGGATGGGAAAAGGGCCAGAGCAACAATAACCAAATGACTAACCTGTCAAAGCACATCCCAGGGACTGTCAGCATGACCTGTCTTAGTTAGTCCGTTCTGTGGTTAGTCCCACATCAACTCCTCGATGGCTCTCTGACCTCTACTTCCTACCATTTATACAGTGTCCTATGAAGTTCATGCCCTAACCTGGGGTAGTCATTAGTGTCCCTTGCATTCAGTATAAGGTGTCCTGGTGTGTAGATTTTCGGGCTATAGTCTCCAAAACCTGTAAATTAGGAAGAAAGTGGGGGGAGGCACCCAACAGCAACCTGGCAGCCTCTTCAGATCTTTGACTATCCTGTCACATACATTAGTCAGCTCTGGTGGGCGATGTGTGCGTATAAATGACTGGCTATTGCCCTGATCCAGCAAGGAAACTAAGCATGTTCCAGATTTTAGGCATGTGAATGATTCCTCTGATGTCAGTAGGAGTACTTGTGTATTTAAGTGCCTTCCTGAACTGGGGCTTTTACCAGAAAATCTGAGGTTGTCATGTTCCCCCCCAGCCCAATGCCTCAGTTTCAAGCACCGTAAAAAGGTAGTAATGACAGAATAATTTATACTTAATAATTCACCTGACTCTTTAGTCAGACCATAAGGTCAATAGCAAGGTCAAAGAAGTCAGGATGCAAAGCAAATTATTTTCCAGCTTTAAACTCTCTTATACTTTCACGTAACATGTTACTCCAAGGAAAACAAACTGCATTATCCTCTTAGAAGCAACTGATCTTATAATACAGTGTTTCCTTCCAAGACACATTTTACAAGAGCCAGTAGTAGGCCTGGGGTGGAAAAGGGAGACAGACGCCCAAGACCAGATTTCTAAATAACAGGCCGCTTTTGGCACTCACAAAAGATCTGCAGGAATATATGACCAATTTACCAAACAAGGAGTCCTGTGGCACTTTTAAAGACTAATAAAATAGGGCCCAAAGAGGTGCTGGTTCTTCCCTACTTATATCAGGGGGATTGTTGCCACTACAGTGGAGGGGAGCAGAAGCCAGCCATAAGCAGACAGCATTGTCTGTCTGATTAAATTCCTAAAACTTGATGTTTTCACTGGTGTAACTATGTTAACTTCGCCGGAGTAGCTCCTCACTTACATCCACATACAGCAAGGTCAGGAGTGGGCCATAGGAATATTCAAATATATAACATAATGCGTAAATGAATAAAGATTCTGTGCAAATGAAATTACTTCATTTGTTTTCACCCAGTAGAGCCGTATGCTTAGATGTGTTTTCCTTCATCTATCCTATCATCTCTCATGTTTGTTTTAATCTAATTACCACAGGGAATCTTATTACAGGAAAAATTGTTCTTGTGCAGCAGCATTTCCTATAGATTCGCCATGATAATGTTCACAATGAGCACAGCACATAGGTTTGGTGTCATAGTTGCACAATGATCTCCACTGTGCCTACTTCCAAGTTGGAAAATGCTTTAATTCTGTTCTATTCGTCCTGTGTCTTGCCCTGTAGTTAAAGGAAGAGTGATTTCCCTTTCCCCCCTCCACAGCACCCCATCTCTAATTTATAACTTCTGAAGCCAAATGTCATTCTCCATGTGCTGCTTAAATCTGGCAGTGGCTCTGCTCTAAGAAAACAGAAATAAAATGCTTCAGACATGTAAAAGGGTTTTACATGTTTGTGCCAAAGCTGTGTTGGAAATCTCATTGGACTGAGATGATTTCTGTTTTTAGCAGAACCACCGCACAAAAGAGAGTCATCCCAGACAGCCACATCTCATTTTAGTGGAAATACAGCAGACTTGTTACTAGTAAGCAGCTTCTCTGTGTCTAGAGCAGGAGTGGCCAAACTGTGGCTCAGGAGCGACATGTGGCTCTTGAGTGAAAAAGTGTGGCTCGTGGAAGAATGTCAGCAGATCAATTTAATAGGTAAAAGTATATGGCTATGTGCCTCAGTGTGGCTCTTGAAGGTTTAATAATCAGTGTGTATGACTCTTGAGTTCCATAAATTTGGCCACCCTGCTCTAGAGTATCCAAATTATTGTTTTTTGAACTAAACCCTTGTAAATTATGATTTGTTAGGAGTTATTGTTGAAATTCTGAAGAAAGAATCAGTGTCTCATACATATAGAAGGTCAGATTCTGCCACACTAACCCTGAATAGTAGTTTACTCTGACAGCAATCCCATTAAAATACCCATTGAGTAAGAGCCACTACTCAATTTAAGGATGGTGGAATTTGCTCCTGACAGAGGCCTGTTGTCACTGATGGCTGTCAGTTTGAACTCTTTAGTTCAATTGAGGAGTCTGTGAAGAGTCACTCAGGAAACCAGTCTCCTAACACCACCCTAGTTACTAGAGTAGCACTGAGTCAAACAGAGTTCCCTCCCTTCAGCTCAGCGCAGTGGATGAGTGGGGCATTAGGTGGTCAAACTCAGATATGCAAGTATTTTAAGTGACCTGTGTATCTCCATTTGAATGCCACGGAAAACCACAGGCACTGTAGACATTCCTAGAGTATACAGCCTGGAACACTGCACTGTTTAAAGTGTGACTTGACTGCATGTGTGAGAACGGTACTAAAGTGATAATTCACTCAAGAACCTATTGGGTTATCGCTTTCGCTGTACTTTCTCAAAGCCCCATAGGTGATTTGGCTGCTCAATTCTCATTGTTTTCAATGGGACTTTGCAGCTTTGAAAATTTCAGGTCTTGTGGCATTTTTATAGTACTGTATGTAAATACCACCCATGCTACGTTTTGGAGTTTCATGTACAGTAATAGCAGCAAGACAATCCTAAAATATATTTTGTTAATAAGCAATCTTGCAGTCTTGGATTTTTTTTTTTTTAATTGGAGAACTGTACATATAGACCAGGAAATTCATGGAATTCTTAAAAAGTCTGGCCAGTGTTACTATTACTCTAAGAAATGCAAGCTATCTAGTGTATTACATGGATTTCATAGTCAAATATCTTTGTTCATGTCTTCTCATGATAATGTTTATAATGCATATGGTCATGTGAGCTAAAGGAAAGTTGTTATAAAGCAAGATTGTTAAACAAAGCTGTTAATCCAAATTATATTTTAAGAATTTACAGCCTCTCTGTGTTGGGAGGAGTATACTGTTGTGTTTTTTCATGTATTTTGTGCTTTGCATTGAAGTCAAGAAGTGCCCTACAATGTACATTGCGCCAAAGTGGCTGCTTCTTCTAAGGGTTATATTAGAGATGCTGGGTGAATGTTTTGACTGGAACAATTAATTGTTGCAAGATATTTCAACTTCATTGTTTTTGTTGCAAATGTATTTAAAATATTTCTTAATCTGTTTACCAACTGTAAATTAAACATGAAATAGTACTTCAGAAGAGGGGCTGTCTTTGTTAAATACTGACGTGTGCTTATTGGCTGATTCATTTAAAACCCTTTCACCTAGACTTAGGTAAAATCTGAAGGATCAGGTATGAAAAACTTTTCTTTATATAAAATTATTTCCTTAAAACAAAGGTTTCAGGTTTTGATTTAACCTTGCTGAAGAGGTTCAGAACAAGATTCAGGCACTGTGTGGACTGCCCCAGCTTTTCATATACACTGCTGAGGGGTGAAGTGCCCCACTCATTTTAATGAGGTGTTAAGGACCCACTGTTCTATCAGGTCCCACCAACATCAGTCCACAGAAAACTATCTATGCAGCAGACGAGTGCCGTGGTTCCACACCGCCCGGCTAAGCAGATACGCATCGGCGACAGGGGTATGTAAAATGGGGACAAGGGCTGCCATGATTACAGCTCAAGGAGGAGAGGAGACCCCTGCTGCTTCCACGAGAGAAAGAAAAGAAGACCCCACAGTACTGCCGTGGCACCTCAGACGGAGGTGAGGGAGTGCTCCTGCCATGTCAGGTGAGGGGTGGGACCACAATGGAGGACTGGAGCAATTGGAGGAGGGGTATGTCAGCGTGTCTGTGTCCCTGGATCACCTTTGTCCTGTGCTGACAGACAGAGCTACCAGTGCCTTGCTTTAATCAACTCTAATAATCATCTGTGTTGCAGGTATGAAATTTCATGTACCTCCTTGCTGAAATATAACTATTTAGATAAAGTAAGTCTGAAAGGACCATGATAGCAGGAGCTTCAGTTTCTGATACTCTGAGTGACCCTGTTTTCAAACCCTATGCAGAAGCTAACTGCTTAAAGGTATTTCCTTGTTTTGTAAGAAGGATATTTTCCATCCCTTTTGGTGCTCTCCTTGCCTCTCCTTTGTGGGCTGACCATTCTTCCACCCAGTGAGGTTTAAGTGATCTTCAGGAATGTATGACCCTTCATGTTTTGAATGTTTAAAACTAATTAAGTAAATCAACTTAAAATCTATCTGAAAAATTGCAACTTGGGAAGGAGGAGAGCAAGGAACTAGTAAATAAATTCTTCCCTTGATCAACCTGGATAGTCCAATTTGACTTCACAGTTTCAAATGAGTTCAGATTTGGTCCCACCACTTCACATGACGTTTGCTTGAGAAGTTTCAACCATCTGCTTGGGAATGTTCACACATTAGTTTCTCAGACTATCAGCTCCTGGGCAGAGCCTCTAAAGATTTATCAATTTAATCCACTGAAGGAATGCTGAAGAATATGTTCCCTAAACCCAAACCCAAATTAAATTTGGTAGATTCCTTGGTGGCAGTCTGTCAGATCATTCTAAGCCTGGTGTAGTTGGTGTGAAAGGGGTGTTCTGAGGTCATTTTGAAAGAGGAACTATGCATGCCTTTAAATATGGAACTGAGCAGAAGTAGTTCAAGGTTCCCAGTGATTAATCCGCTAAGAAAGTGCTATTCAGAAATTTGGTAGTGCTGCTGAATGAATGTCTCCTCGCTGTGCGTATATCCAGCATTGTGTTACCTACCATGTGAGCAAACAGCATCTGCCAATTTTATTTTCATTGAATTAATGGAGGAGAAAAATACATTAAGGGTCATCTTTCCAAAAGGGCCTCTAACCCAACCTCTCTAAATGCCTGGGTCCGGTCATGAATAGGCACTGTCTTGTTCCCCAGCCTCCTCTCCCATCCCACACACCAGGGGTATAGCCACAGGTGGGCCCAGTGGAGCAGGCCTCATCTGATCGCCTTTCCCTCTCCTTTCTCCTCACGTAGCTCCACTTGCTACCTTGCAATTAGAGAGTCTCAGGCAGCTTCTGATCACATGACTGGTAGTGTCCATGGCCGGCCCCACCCTGCAGACTCCGGAGCTTGGCCAGAAGACGGGGGCTAGCTACATGCCTGCTACACGCTCTGCATTTAACTAGCCAAGTAGTCTTTGCATGTGATATTTGTGGTGTAAGGTGAGCTGTGGCACTCGTATGTTGTTTACTTCTGAACATGGGCAGGTGTAAATTTAGAAACAATTTTAAAAAAAATATATCACTGTCTTTCAATGTCTCTTTCCATTGTTACCATAAGTGAAAATAAGCAAGGAGTTGTCTTCTAATGGTTAGAGATGGGCCAAGGATGAAGAAGTTCTGGATGCCATCTTCATTTCTTTCACTAGCTCATTTATATTTCAAATGCTTGTTAAGTCTCCTAAACACTTTGGTGATTGTGAAATTTTTACACCTAAGCACTTTCTGCCTCAGTTTCCCCATCTGACATGGGCTAACATTGTTTACCCAACAGGGAGGGTTGTACAGCTTGCTTGCTTGTTTTTTTAAGGTGATGAATGAAAGGTGGTATATAAACAAAAGCATGTTGTTAATGGTTAGTTGTTCAGTGAAGCAGGCACAAGGAGAATTTTTCATCTACTGTGTTTCTCACCAAACAGGTGTGATGTTTTCCAAGTCACTCTATAATCTCATAGAGCTTCTTTTCTCCCCCAGGGGGCTTCTTTGGCTGCCATGTTAGAACCAAGAATTCTCCCTTTCATGACCTTTTTAGTTCCGTTTTAGGGGAGGGAGGTCACAGAGAGAGACAGTGCCTGTATTAATACTGACAAGGTATATTGTAAATCTCTAAGCTATTTGGCAAATATAGCTCAGGAATCTGTCATAGAGTCTGGGAGGGAGGGAAGGAGGGAGCAGTGCTGAGCTACCTCTTGATGAAGGCTGCTAAGATTGTCAAGGCTTTGGAGGTGGGAGGACGATAGAATTGTAGCTCAAAGACAAAGCTTGTTAAAGCAGCACTAGCTCAGACAGCAAAAAGTCAGTAAGAGGCAAAATCAGTACCACCAGCAGGCAGTGCAACCAGTTCTATATCAGCAGTGGCAAGTACTACACTGACTCAAAACTGCTGACAAGCCCTCTGTCATCCTGGATTTGCGAGCAATGAATGGAAGGTGGTTTGTAAACAAAAGCATGTTATTGTTAGTAGTTCAGTGAAGACAGAAAGAAGAAGACAGAATGAACAATGCAGGAGCTTTTGTCACTAGCTGTAACATGGATGGGAAAAAGGCATGAGTAGAGTGGTTACATGAGTAGAGAGGGTTGGGGAAAAAAGATGGCTAATGGAAATGGGGGCAGAAAAGATGCAGTACGGGGAATAGTTCATATAATGCATAGCTACAGTAATTTGATCTTCAAAGCCACCTCAAGCTTTTCTGCAAAGTCTTGATTAAAAGGTGGGAACTGTCTTATTTCCCAGCTGTTTTCTCTTCAGTGATCATTCCTCTAGGTGGCTACAAAACAGCATGGGTCTGCATTTTGTTTTTTTAAACTTACTAGGGTAGGTAGCAAAATGTTTGCAAGTAAAACAATAGCCAGGCACACTATTGTGATCAGGACAATCTTCAGCTGGTGCAAATCAGTTTCACTCTTTGCGGTCAATACTTCAATTTACTCCAACTATGGCTCTGGACGCTTATCTTGAAAGAAGCCATTTTTCCCATTTGAAAATACAGCAAAACTCATGCTGTATTCCAATAGGAAGCAAGTCAGGGCAGGCCTATGACCTTGTGTTATACAAAAGGTTGAACCAGATGATCACAGTGAACCCTTCTAACTTCATAATCTAATGAATTAATTTAGCAGTCTGAGGTTCAGAACGCCAGCACAACTCAGAGGCGATAATCCACTGTTAGATATTCACTGAATACCGTGCAGCACTGCCCCACCCCCACGAGCTTGGATTTAGGGCCCAATCCAGTTGTCACCAGGCAATGGGGGATAGCAAAACACATGAAAGCAGTGTTTTTTCAATCTATGGGTCAGGACCCAGTACTAGGTCACAGATGCTCAGGCACTAGGTCTCAACGGCCCCTGCTGCTGCCACCAAAAGACTAGAATGCATTGCTCAGAGAGGTGATTGTTGGGTCATGGGCATAAATGATTTGTTCCAACTGGGTCCCGAGGAAGAAAGTTTGAAAACCACTGCACTTAAGTGTTGTTTGGAGTCAGGTGGGCAAGAGAAACAGTGTGGGCAGCACTGGTTCCTCCCAGAAAAGAAATCCTGAGTTCAGCCATGTGAGGCATTTGTCTTGGCTGGGCCTGAATTATTTAGCTAATGAATATCTGGAGGCTGCTGCAAACTTTGGCTTATTCTAAACTACGCTACAGTACTGTGCACAGCTCAGATGTACATGGTGGTTGGTGGGTGGCTTGTGAGAGGCTCGCTGGCATTCATATTACATGACTCTTCCTGGAACACTTGCTTCAGTGCAAAAGCAGGGACAACAGACTTGAGGCTCTGTCTAACTTGGTATTCTGCTGCACAAACCCTGGCTCGTTGTGTTTTCGAAGAGGATCAGTGACACCTAGTGGATGTTTTGTACCCATCCATCCTACATGGTTTCCCCTGATGTGGCCAATGACCTGATGTGAAATATAACTTTAGTTCTACTGTCCACAAGAGAGAGGGTACTGCATAGTTTCCAGACTGGTAAATGAAGGAATTTGCATTATTAACTAAAAGACACTGACTCAAGTGATTTCTTACACACTGCTTTTGCAGTATCCAGTTTGGAACACAGCTAGAAAAGTTGCACAGAGGATATCTGGGCCTCTTAATTGGTATTTCTCTTCACTGCTCTTTCCAGACAGTTGGATTTTGCTTCTGTCCTTAAGAAGTGGAGACAGAAAATGCATAGGCTATTTTCAAATCTTGGCCTAGGGGATTTAGGAACATAATTCCCACTGAAAATGGTGGTAGGTGCGTACTTAACCTGCCCCAGGCAGATTTGAAAAATATCGGTCTTATTTCCTTTTTTACTCTTGAAAAGGACTATGCTAGTTTGATTCCCCCTACCTATTTTCTGAGGCAGTGACCTTTTTATTTCAGGGGTGGGGCAAAAGGAGAGGAGAGCTGCGCCGATGTAACTAACTCTTGCTCTCTATGATCACATCACTATACACACAGCTGGCCAGGAGAATTTTCAGGAGGGCTAGAGGTGGAATCTGTGAGCTGGTCCCTGAATGATTTATGTTTAAAATAATGTATATTGTAATGGGTGGGTTCCTTAGATTTGCCTCCTGCTGCAAGAGTTGAATACAGCTTTTTGTGAGGTTGGGACAGGAGAGGTCCTGCATATAGGTGGAACCATTTAAAATAAATACATAAAACCATCTTGGAAGGGGATCTTCAGACCCCACCAGGTCCCTGCCACTGAATACAGAGTTCTGTATTCAGTTTGGTGATTTAAGCTTGTAGGGGTCTCAGCACAGAAACTATTTAATAGTCAGAGCACTTCTTCAGCTGCAGTAGTTAAGTATTATCCTCCTTGTGCAATGGAGACGCGTAGGGAAAAGGCTATGGGAACTGACCCAGGCCAAGGAATCAGTGTCAAAGGTAGGATTGAATTACCAAACTGAAATGGTGGATATAAAAAAGATGAAGAAAAGGGTTCTTGCATGCCACAGAGGGCAGGACAAAAGGCAGTGGGTTTTCAAAAGGAGACTGGATAATCATCTGCCTTGGGTGGCTGAGTCACAACAAATTCAGCATCTTGGCAGGAGGTTAGACTAGATCAGTGTTTCTCAGTTCATGTTCCATGAACGTACTGATGGGGTTCTGCAGCTGACCCAAAATGACCTAAAGGGTGGGGGCTATTGGATGGGGAGGGAGGGAGGAAGGAGAAACACAGCAAGCTGACAAGTGCCTGAGAGATCTAAAATGCCCCAACCACAGCAAAGTTTATAGGTGCACGTCAGCATCTGCCACCGCCTCACTCCTTTATTGTGACTGGGGCATTTTAACTTTCCCACTACTGTTACCACCAACATAGAAATCGCTTGGATATAACTTCCACAGCAATACTTTCTCTGATGAACCTTACTCCAAGAATAGCTAAATTTTGAATATGCAGGTCCAAAATTCCCATTCAAAGTTGAGTAATATCATTTTCAGTTTTAAGTTGTGTATGCATCATTATGTATTTATTTTTTAGAAATAAATGCATGTTATACTCATAAAATTGTATTGAATTCAGTTTCCTGAGTTGTTTTCCCAGGAATGCTTTGTATGCAGATATTGTGAACATTACAGCCAGTATATACCAGCTCTTTTGAGAAAGTTTTCATCAGGTATTCTGATGTTTTGTACCCATCCATTAAAGTAATTAATACCTTTTGGTGTTCCCTGGTCCACTAAAGATTGAAAAACATTGGACTAGATAACTGTGCTGCCCCTTCTAACACCATGAGTGCTTTCTTCTTTTTCCCACACCTAGTTCACTAGACTATGTTGCCTCTCATGCTCACCTCCTGGCAGTCAGAGCCCTAGGTTGTTGGATGGAAGGGAGTCTGAGTGCAAGGGGTGGCCATCAGGCAATACCCACAAACTGAAATAGCCTCTTACTGAAAACTTTGGGACTTGTAACCAGCTTTATCATACACTCCAAAGGGCATCCCTAGGTGGTCACATGGAGACAAGTAACCTGTGACCTTTAGGGAGAGGAAAAATCTGTGATTATTGTCTATCCCTAGCAACCAGTTAACATCAATTTACACTGTTTTCAAGGCTGACCATGCACAGGCAAGGGCTCTTTTAGCAAACACCCATATAAATATAATGTCTCATATTTCTAGGCTTCAGCCAGGTGGTGGCATGGCTGGCTCAGTGAACATTTCCTTGATGTGCTGGTGTAAATCTGCAAGCTCATGGCTAACAGGCTTTCCAGCTGTCACTGAATGCCCACATTCCCATACTTCCCTCCTTCTTGAAATTACTAACTAGTCACTAGGCTATTCAACTGCAAGTCATATCCCAGTTTTTCCACCACAACTGCAGAATTATCATTCTGGGCTCATTCTTTCCTCATTTCTGCCCTTGTCCTACTACTCCCAGATCATCACCTCCTAAGAGAAGAGGCTACATCTCAGTCAGTCAATTCCTTATGCTTGCATTGATCTATTCTATATACACCTGCTCCAGTTGCCATGAAGGACCCTTCTGCTTTTTCAGCATGACCCAGCAGCTTAATGCCTCGCTCTGGTCAGCACCTTTGCAACTAAATGGTTTTTCATCAGAATAAGTTGTTTCCAGGGCTGGCCCAACCATATAGGGGAACTAGGTGGTCACCTCTGGCACCAGGTTTTAAGGGGCACCAAATTAGAAGGAAAAAAGTCAGTTCTTTCTTTCATATTGTGAAGCAGGTTGCAAAGGACCCAGGGCTGGGTCTGTTATTGGTCACTCAGCTTTCACTCACTGATTACGCAGGTTAATAATCCATTTAACAACAGTGCCTCCCCATCTGCAAATCAGCTCTGGGGTGGCTGCTGTTCAGAGCCAGTGGCTTTCAGATGCTAGTAAGGACAGAGTACACTCCTTGCCTTAACAAACTTGCCTTGTTAGCAAAAACAGGAAAAAGAAAATCACCCCCCGCCCCCTGTTCCTGCTTCCAGGTCCCAGACTAGAGTTAGCAGATGTCAGGCAAAAGGAGGATATGTCCTCTGTGCAGCATGCATTTTAAAAAAACATGATTTTGTCCTGCAACACCCAATTTTTAGGGGAAGCATTCCAGGGCCCCGTAGAAACAAAAGAATATTACATTAATACTACGCTTTCTCCATGTCTTCCTTTTTGTACTTCCCTGTCCTCCTTTCTATGCTTTGGTATCTGGTATCCCTATCCTAGACTGGCTATCAACCCACCAGACTAACAGGGCTGCCCCTTTAGACCCCACCAGCTGAGTAAGTTCCAGCTCCCAGTAGACTAGTTACAAAGCTGGGGGGGGGGGTGCCGTGCAGTAATGGTGGTGACTCTGGTTGAGCAGGAAGAAATGCTTGGCCCCAGGGGGGGGGCACCCAGCCATGTGGGAGTCAGGTGTCCAGGCAGGGGGAGGATGCCTGTACCTAACCTAACTTGACCACCCATCCAGCCTGAACCCAGCAGAAGCTAGGCACAGTGGAGGCAAAAAGTCCTGCCCCGGCCACCTGTTTGTTGAGGAAATCATGTGGAGGGAATACTGCTGAATGACTGACTTCTGCCCTGGCTCTGGCAGCAACTGAGAGTGGGGGCTTAAGTCCCCTGTCGCTGCTGGGGAAACCACATGGGGAGAAAGATGCTGCCTCCCCCTGGCTCCTTCATAGCCAAAGCAGGAGTGTGGAGGGGCATAAGTCCTGGCTCCAGCCACCCCTGCCTGGGGAAGTTATGTGGGACATCGCTGGGGCTGATGGGTGGGTCACATTCTGAACTCACCTTGGATTTGAAATTAGCTTTGACATGCAAATGCCACTAGAAAAAAAACAAGGTCATGTGGCACTTAAAAACTAACATTAATTTTTCACATGAGCTTTCATGGGAGAAAATCCCACTTTGTCAGATGCTTCAAAGATGGGTGAACTTACAGAATGGACTAGACTAACCCTTTGGAAATTGACAAAATGCCACTGGAAATGCCTGGGACCTGGACCGGGGTGGGGAGAGGGGTGTTTGAGTTCACTCTATTCTGGGCCTTCAGGACTTTTATCCACCCTCCTCTTGGCCATATCACAGACCTCCCCCTTGGGATCTCTCCACTGCCACCAGCACACGCTACCAGAATCCTCAAACATCAGAAGCTCTTTCAGGTGACACAGATGCCAGCTTGGTTCTTGGGGTTGAGAGAGGAAAAGAAGGAGAGAGGGATCAAAGAATATACCAAGGACAGAGGATGGGGTTGGGTTTAATCAGGACTCTAGATTATATTTGCTGCTCTGGGTGGGGAGTGGGGGTCTAGTGGTTAGAGCAGGAGGCTAGGCAGCAGGACTTTATTGCCCGCTCTGCCATGGATGCAAGATATAATCTTATGAGAAGGGAATTCAAGTACCTTCTATGAACTGTGATATGTGCCTCAGTTTCCCTGCCATTAAATGGAGATGGTAGCTACATAGTGCAGCATGGGTGGAAGAGCTTCCCAGTCCCCTACAGGTTCTGTACTAGGCTTAGTCTGGGGAGAGGTATGCCTGCTGCCTGGCCCTGCTGCTGGCTCCATCACTGGGCTGGAAAAGAGTCAGGCACGGCTGCTAGCTCCAGACATTGGCAGCCCCACTGGGCTCTGCATGAGGGCTGCCCAGCCCTGCTGCTGTTGCTGCTGCTGGCTCCATCCGCTCAGCATTTAGAAGGGAGCTATCTGGCCCATCTAGGCCAGGCTTGTTGGCCTCTTTCTTGAGTCAGAGGGAGTTGAGGGGTGTCTGCCTAGCCCCATAGTGTTGTGCTCTGGCATTGGGGAGGGGAGATGGGTCTGAGGTGGGGGGTTTTGGGGGGGGGGCTGTCCTCTGAATCTTTTTCCTCTGTGTATCAGCACCTGTGTTGTGGAGTGCAGCTGTGGATGTAAATAGTTAAAAAAAAATTTGTGCTGCGGCATAGCTTTATAAGAGTGCTGCCTGAGTTTGCCATGTGGGGGGGTGGGATCTGGCAGTTCAGTTATACTCAGTAACCCAGTGTTGGCCAGTTAAGGGGGAGAGGGGGGTGCTAATATCTTTGTTCATCTAGGGCAGTAAAATAACCTTGGGCAGGCACAGCTTGTTTCACTGAAGAAAAAATGTCTCATGCTGCCATAGTGAGTTTGATGTTTTCTGTGGGAAAGTTGCTCAGCTCTTCAGTCATTTCCAGTGAGAGAACAGAAACCATGTACATTTGTTTTAAAAAAACAGCTGCTTCCCCACAATTATGTTTCATAAAATGGTCAAAAGCTTTCCTCACTGGTCAAATGCAGAACAAAAACAAAGTCGGAAATTTCAAAAGTTATCACAAAACAGAACTAGTTTTCTTCAGCCAGTTCTATCTATTTTACTTGACCTGAAGAAGAAAGTGCTGTAGCCTGTAGAAACTGGATGGGACCATGAGAGGTCATGAAGTCTGGTTCCCTGCACTCATGGCAGGACCAAGTACCCTATTAAGCCATCCCTGACAGGTGCTTGTCTAACCTGCTCTTAAAAACTTCCAGTGTTTGGAGATTCCACAACCTGCCTAAGCAACTTATTCCAGCGATTGAGCACCCTGACAGTTAGGAATTTTTTCCGGATGTCCAACCTAAACCTCTCTTGCTGTAATTTAAGCCCATTGTGTCCTGTCCTATCATCGGCAGTTAAGGAGAACAATTTTCCTCTCTCCTACTCCTGACACCCTTTTAGGTACTTGTAAAATGTTGTCATGTCTCCTCTCAATCTCCTCTTTTCTAGACTAAACAAACCAGCTCTTCAAGCTTTCCTCATAAGTCAAGTGTTCCACTTTAATCATTCGCGTTGCTCTTCTCTGGACTTTCTCCAATTTGTCCACATCTTTCCTGAAATGAGGTGCCCAGAACTGGACACAGTACTCCAGTTGAGGCCTACTCAGGGCAGAGTAGAGTGGAAGAATTACGTCTTGTGTCTGTCTTACAATACGCCTGTTAATACATCCCAGAATAGTGTTTGCTTTTTTTGCAGTCATGGTTGAAAGCTTGTCTCTTGTACCAAAAGAAGTTGGCTCATTCAGAGATATTACCTCCCCTTGCTCATTCGTCTCTCTCTCTCTCATGTCCTTCCTGAACTAACACAGCTAAAACAACACTGCAAATGTTTTAGGCATTGTCATTTCCCATCCTCAGACTGTGAATGCCTCACAGGCTTTCAGAATATTTATCCCATTCTTCACAACACCCAGTGGGGTAGTGTGGTGGTTTTCAAACTTAGGGTCGGGACCCAGTACTGGGTTGCAGACTCTCAGGCACTGGGTTGTGGAACTCTCTGCTGCCACTGCCAAAAGACTGGACTGCATTGCTCGAAGATGTAATTGTTGGGTCCCCAGCATAAATTATTTTTTTCAACTGGGGCCCAAGGTAAAAAGTTTGAAAACCATTGGGGTAGGGTAAATCTGCAAACCTCATGCTGCAGATTAGAAAAGGAGGTATGGAGAGCCTAAAACATTCTCTGTGTTAGACCTTTACTTTGATTTAAGTTATGTTGTTCAGGGGCATGAGTGGTGTAAATTATAACGACTTACGCGCCAATGTCAACAGCGCTGTGTTAGCAGAAGATGTTCTCCCGCTGACACAGCTACTGCCTCTTGTGGAAGGTGGGGTAATTAAATCAATGGGGGAGCGATCGTCTGTCAACTTAGAGCATCTTCACCAGAAGCGCAAGAGTGATGTAGGAGTATCAGTGCAAGAGACTTCTGGTCAAGCTGTCACCTAAGTGACTTGTCTCAGTCACACTGGAAATCTGTGGGCAAAGGAGTCAAACACTGACTTAGGGCACGGCTTAGGGCTTGGAAGACCCAGCCACTGGACAATCTTTCCTTTCTTATTCCACATGTGATTAATGGGCCCTCACTTGAGGAATGTGTGTAACCCTTTGAAGTTAGTGAGGTTTGCACAGGGCATCCCTGAGGCCATAATTTGTCCTCTACCAGCCAGAAATGGATTTATTGCCTAGCGCAAAAAGGGACTCTTGCTTAATGTTTGTGACAAGGTGAAAATTTTTCTTAATATTTTGTATGACTGTTGTGTGTTCCTCAGTTTCCCTTATGGGCTGCATGTTTAACTAGGTGGTTGAAATAGGTAATTTAATCTTTGTGGAGACCCAGAGGACCGTGTGAGGCTCCCAGCTAGCTGCCAGGGCCCAGACAATGGCCTGGACATTTTATAACCTAGCAATTGACAACCTGGTGGCCCACCCTTGGCAAGAAGCCAGCCAGTTGTGGCCAGCTAGAGAACAAAGACCTGAAGGTGATTGGAGTGTGGGTCATTGAGCAAGACACATGCTTCTGGAGTGGGGGGGAAGGAGGGAACTCAAGAGAAGATCTGAGTCTGGCTGGTCTCTCAACAGACCCCGATAGACTACGAAGTAGCTTCCTGGTCTCGGAGGAGAATAACTAAGGCCTTTCTGTGCTGGGTTCCAGGTATCTAATAAACCCTTTTATTTTTACAATGCTGCCTGAAAGGTCAGGGATGCATTGCTCCCTTTGGGTTTCCCTGAAGGTCTAATTCAGAGTTTGTCAAACTACGGGTTACGACCCAGTACTGGATCACAAACCTGAAGGGACTGGGTCATGGCACCCCTGCTGCACCCAGGAGGGGGGGCAGCTGCCCCTCACTCCCCTGCCAGCCAGTGCTTATAGGGGGGCTGCTGCCCCTCACTCCCCAGCCAGTAGAGCTGTCCCTGAGGGGGGCAAAAGGGGTGACTGTCCTGGGCCCTGCAATTCTGGTGGCCCCACAGGGCCCATACCACTGCCCCCCCTTGCCGGGGACCAGGTGAGCCAGCCAAAAGCAGTGGCCAGGTAGCAGCTCCAGCAGCTAGGCAAGGAGGAAGGGGGGTCCTGAAGGGGCTGGAGATGGCTGGGGAGCCAGGGTGTTGGGGCTACCATGTTGCCAGGACCCTGTGGGTCAGGGCCACTTCAGGTCTGGGACGCCGCAGGTCTGGGTTGCTGCATTGCCGGGGCTCTGTGTGGCTGCGATTCCACATTCTCCAGACTCCATGGGACCAGGGATGCTGCGGGTGCTGGGTCACCACATTGCCAGGACTTCATCAGTCTGAGACGCCATCTATCCAAAACTCTGCAGGTGCATGGCTCTGGGACCTTATGGGCTTGGAGCCTTGCCACATTGCCAGGACTCTGTTGCTGGGACT
>ML681973.1:27984243-28300211 GCA_007922195.1 Podocnemis expansa
ACAGCCTTGTCACATTGCCAGGACTTTGTGTTGCCAGGACTCCACCAGTCCAGGACTCTGCTGGCCCAGGGCCTTGTTGCGTTGCTGGGGCTCCAGGATTCTGCTGGTCTGGGGCCTTGCTGCCACAAAAAGGCAAATCTACTTTTCTTTTTTGACAAGCTCATTGAAGTTTGGTAACTTGGGCTTGCTGAAATATTTGTTAATTTGACACAGTTCTGAAGGCCTTTTATCAGAGTTGGCACCAATTTTTTTTTCTTTCATTGGGCACACACTCAGCCTGTTATCAAATGGCACAAGAGTAAGTTTACTCCTTTCTTTTGTTAAACTGATTCACACCTCAGTACCTCTGATCCCCTTCCCATTGGAGATCAATGGTAACACTTCAAATGGGAGACAAATTGGGCCCCTTGGATCCCATTATGCCTGTTATGTTCACAGCATAAACAGAGAAATTCCATAAAATATATTTGCATCAGTGGGCCCCAAACTGGGAGGTGCAGAGGAGTGTTCAGGAGGGCGCAGTGGGGTGGACCTAGCCTCCATGGAGTGAGAAAGGGAGCGCCACCCTGCCCAACTCTGTTTCCCTACAACTTTGCTCCTGCTCTGGCTCTGGACCCAGATCTAGGCCCCAGTCTTGACTCTGCTTTTGGTTGCAGTCCCAGCCACAGCTAGGCTTCACCTCTTCTCCCAAACCAGTTCTAGCCTCAAGCACAACCCTGCTCCTGGCCCCCAACCTCAACGGTGGTCCCTGACCCTTGCCTATCCTACAGCTCCCAGCCCCAGACCACAGCCCCCAGGGGTGTGCCAACCACATAAAGGACCATGACAGAAAAAGTTTTGGGACACCGTCTTGCATGCAGATTTCAATATAACCTCACTTTATGTCTTAGCATTCACTACTCTAACTCACAAGAACAGAGAGATATGTGTGTATCACATTTTATTTAATTATCACATTGTTAATTGCAATACTTATTGTGTTATGCAATATTTGCTAGTTTGTGACAATAATTGCTATAGGCATAAATGCCATATAAAATTATAAATATATTTATGGAGTGATAACCAATGCATGGGGTACTGAGAAGTGATTGCAAATGCCTATCTGATCTGGGGCCCACACATACATGAAGGGGCCTGGAAAATATGGTAAGGGGGCCTGGAGATTAGGAGGGTTCTGGGGCCTGTCAAATTATACTTGTACCACTGCTCTTCTTATCCTTTAGGTTGCTGACTCCTGCACCAGACTGTGCTATAACTGACTGCCCCATCAAACATTTTGTCACTTGGATTTTTCTAGCCTCTCTTCCTTTAATAATCTTGGCTCTGTTGATGAATCCTACTCTTCGTGAGAGCACTGGCTAAGCCAGACCAAGCACACCCACAAGGTATTAGTGTTTCCAATTAGATCTCTGGAAATACACCGCAGTCCTGGGGCTAGTCCAGCACTGTGTCCCTAGAAAGAGAGCAGCCATTGTGCTCATTTGTGTTGCAGCGTCATTAGATGGATAAATTGCCAATACTAGGCTGAGCTCCTTACATCATTTCTGTTATGAAAATAATCTGGAATTGAGGGCCAGTTTGCTTCACTGCTAAGACAAATGAAGGAGACTGAAGAGGAAGAAAGTTTAGGTCATTGCACGTTGTTTCCAGGACTGACACAAGGTGATGGTTTGTCATTTCTGGACATGTGGGGAGGGACTGGCTAATAATTGGCTGCCCCCCCCTCCCCCCAAGTACTTCATTCTCTGCTTTCCTTTATTTCCTGTGGTGTACCTTGTGAATGATTATGTAGGCAGCACCATATCCATATGCACAGACACAGTACTGGCCCTTGCAAGTGTAAGGATATGGTCTTCCCTGCACAGCTAAGACCTATGGCTAGTCAGAAACAGAGCAGCAATCCTACATACATTCGAAACATGAAACAGAGGCTCAAATAGCAAGATTTATATTCAGATTTATTCAGAAAAAGCTCCCACAGAGATCCTATGTAAGTGTGGCCTGTGTAAAGTCAGTTAAAACCCACATCACAAGCTCAGGTTGGTGGAGTTTGTAGTGCATTGGGATATGTTCTCCTCACCTCCTTCCAAAGAGCTGGTTTTATATTGTAACATTTGTTATTAAAACATCTTTCCTTCTGCTGCAGGCGCCCCACTGCTCATGACATTGACACACCACTGGATCACACACCAGTAAACATCCAGCAACAAATGGTAATAGGCAAAGTGGATCTCCACTCTCCACAGGGAGGATCACTTAAGAAGATGTCTCCTGATAGTTACATCAGCACCAAGCCCTAATGCATCAGTGGTGCAGTGATCCACTTGATTCCATTTTATTACCAAGGGTACCCAATAAAATAGGCTAGCAAAAGCCACATTCTCTCTCTTATATAGATAAAGCTCAGCTCAGCTTACCTTCCTATAGAGAGAAAATGGACCTGGAAAATTCATGGCATTTATTTTCCACCCTCGACTTCCCCACCAGTCTCATGCACATCTTTGCCTCAGCTGTGCACAGATTAGGGCCTTGCAAAGGAGTGAAGTGAAAGAGTCCTAGGAAACATGGGGTCAAACCCTTGTAAATCCACACTTGTCCTGCTGTGTAGTTTCTAGCCAGTCCCTTGCAGCACAGCCAGTTCCCACTTAACAGCTCTCCACTTAACAGCTGCAGGCTTTGCTTTTCCATTTGCAATACTTAAAGCCTTGATGAGGCTATTAACACTTATCAGATCAGAATTAACATTCTTTGCAAGTTGGGGCTGAGTTTAACAAAGGTTGCCTGAGGTGCTGCTATTCTGAGTGGTAGGTAAGCCAGAGCAGAAACAGTGAGTAGGATAGCAGGAACAGCAACTGTAGTTTAATGTGAAGAAATAGGATGCCTGTGCTACAGGATGGGCTCCCTTGCCTCTCACTTCTCAGCTGTTGCACTTGAAAGGGGTGACAATGGGGCAGTATTGTTGATGGATGCCTCATGGCCAGATGGGTAAACCTCTTATACAAGGGGCAAAGGCTGAGGTCACGCAGACCCTGGAAAAAGGGGTGCGTGCAAAGCTGGGAACTAGAGTCCTTATGGAACCCGTCCAATGTTGAGAGGCAAACATTGGTGTTTGTGCTTTTGTTTGGACTTTTCATATCCCTGAGGGGAGAGCACTTCTGGTTTCCATGAAGAGCAAAATTAACCAAGACTGGTGGGAAACTGAGGCATTCCTATCCTGACAGTGAGAGAGAGCTGCCCAGATAGGAACAGAGGCATACCAGTACTTGCCATCGGAGAGGTAAGTAGGCCCCTCACAAGGACAAAGACAATGCAGTGGTGGGAGGGAGTAATGTATGGGGGGGCTGTACAACTTTTATTCCTGTTAACTTTTAGCTCTCCACTGTCGCTCCCTGTAAGGGTAAAGAAGCAGCTGGGGTGCCTATCTTAACAAGAATGAGCTTCGTTCCCCAAGCTGACACCATGCACTTCCTAGTTACATAGTCTGCCTTCCGTTTAGTCTTTGGCATGAATCCCATCCCAAGCAGAACTGAAAAGCAATGTTCCAAAGGGACAGCTGTGTTAGTCTAGTTCAGTAAAACAAACCAGGAGCCCTGTGGCACTTAAAGACTAACAAATTTATTTATTGCATGAGCTTTTGTGGAAAGTTCCACTTTGTCAGGCACTTTGAAGAAGGGGGAACTTACAGGTTTGGAGGAAGTAAATGCAGGGAAGTGTAAGTCACACTGTACCAGCAAATCAAAGTAGCTGGTAAGATTCAAACACTGGGGAATAGCATACAGAGAAAGCTGAGGTCAAATAATTTCTTGAAATGAGAGGAAAAATCCTATGACCTATTAAGTCCTGAGGCAATACAGCCAAATTTGCAAATGCATTAAATCTCAGCAGTGTTTCTTTGAAGCCTTAGCAAATCATCAGTGGAGTGATCAAGAAGATTGAAATGCTGACCCACTGCTTTTAGAGTTGTGATTTCTAATGTCTGATTTGTGCCAATTTTATACTTTTGCACAGACTGTCCTTTGTGTCCAATATATAAGGCAGAGGGGCATTTCTGGCAGATGATGCCATAAAGCTCCTTGGACAAGCAGGTGAATGAGCTTTTGATGGAGTAGCTGGTTTTATTAGATCCTGTTATAGCATCTTTTGTGCAGATATGTGGGCCAAGTTGGCAGTGTGGTTTGTTGCAGGGATATGTGCCCGCTTTAATGGTTCTGTTAAGTGTGTAGTTGCTGGAAGGTATGTGTTTAAGGTTGAGGAGCTGTCTGTAAGCAAGCAGAGGTCTGTCTCACAAGGCTTGAGAGAGTGAGGGATTGCCTTGTAGAATAGGCTGTAGACTAGAGCCATTCTGTTGTTTTATTTCTGGGGCTTCTCCTGAAGTGGCTGACTTCAGGGTACCCGCCTGGCTCTGTCAATCTATTGTCGCTTTTGCAGCTGGGTACTGTAGTTTTAAGAGTGCTTGATAAACATCTGTCTGCCTCTATCTGAATGATCAAGGCAACTGCGGTTATATCTTATGTGGCTGTAGACAATAGACCAAGTTTGAGGGATGTAGGTAACTATACTGATCCATAGGTTTTCGGTGGAGCGTGGTGCTTATGTGTCCATCCCTAATTTATACTGTAGTGTCCAGAAAGTGGATCTCCCGTGTGGGGTTTTCCAGGCTGTTTTATAGTGGAATGGAAATTGTCGAAATCTCAGTGGAAATCTTTAATGGAGTGATCACAGCAGGGATGCCCTTGATGATTTGCTAATTGCTGTGCTCAGACAGATGAATACTAAATCAAGGCTTCAAAGAGAAGCTGCTGAGATGGAATTATTTTGCAAATTTGGTAGCATTGCCTCTGGGCTTACTAGGGACAGTGGATTCTTCTCTTATTACAACAGGCGATTTGACCTCACCTTCCTCTGTATGCTGTTCTCCAGTGTTTGAATCTTTACAGCTGTTTTGATTTCCTGTTATGGTGTGACCTGATCTCATGAATTACACTTCCCTGCATTTATTCCTCCCCTTCTGTTAAGTTCCCCTATCTTCAAAGCATCTGATGGAGTGGGATTTTCTCCCATGAAAGATCATGTGATAAATAAATGTTAGTCTTTAAAAGTGCCACAGGACTCCTTGTTTGGTGTTTTACTGACATAGACTACATGGCTTCACCTTTGGAACTTGTCAAAGGAATTAATTTCCCTAACAGTGATAACCAGAGCTGGTCAATCTCTGAAATGTGGAATCTTGATTTTAAGTTTTGTCAAACTTAATTTGTCCATGCCCAAAAAACATGGGAGGAGGCCTCAGATTTTCTTTTTATTTTAATGCACTCATGCTAATTAAAGGAAGAAACAAAATGCTGATTCAACCCTACCTAGCCGCCTTTAATGCAAATGTATAATGTTTAGCTTCTGTGTGTTGCTTTTAAATCAACTAATACAACCTTGAAATATATTAGTATTTCCAGAACATCACCATGGTAACATGATGATGGTGTAAAGACAGTATTTCTGAAACTGTTATGCTCTTGAAATTGATTGTGATACAGCTGATGAAAAATCATGTCTGTTTAGGGTGTGGGTGTGGGTGTTTTTGGCTGTTTCAGAGTTGACACATCTAAGTTCAAGGTAGGGACTCCTCTGGATTTAGAATGCCTTTCTTCTGGAGAACTCATTACATTTTACAAATCTCAACTAAGCAAGCTACTACACAGTAAGGCAGGCATTCTTTCCATCATACAGATGAGGAAACTGAGGGACAGAGATTTCCTGTCTGACTTTGTGCAAGTCACTCAGAGCCAGTTTTAAGATATTTAGGTGCTAAAGATGCAGATAGTCACTTAGTGCTTCTGAAAATCCCACTGGATGCCTGAGTATCTCTAAAAAATCTGGTTCCAAGTGATTCTCTGAAGGTCACACAGGAAGTCTGTGGTAGAGCTAGGAATTGAACCTAGTTCTCTTCCTTGTGCTGTTCTGCCTTAACTATACAATCATCCTTTCTTGCCTTTCCAAAAACTAGAAATTCCTCCAAAATTGAAGTGACACTTCACTTCTTTTATTGAGGCAAGAAGTATAATCTGTCTTGCTAAAGGTGGATGGAGTAGGGCCACTGGGTTTTTTCCCCTATCGTGTTAGTCTTGTCTGCAGGCCATTTCACTATTAACTACAGCACCCAACACAATGTAACCTAATGCATCCTTGGGCAATGCAGTAGGATGGGCGTTTAAATGGTACATTTGTGGGCTAGGCTTTCAAAGTTTGGTGCAGTCTTCGGTATAGCAAAACACACCTTTCGCAGGCACAAGTGCATATTTTTATAGGTTCAACAGTGTTACTTTTGTGCGCACACATTGATTGAGTGATTGCATGTCAGCTTGTTGTCACACACACACTAGGTTGTGAAAGTGCATGTACAAATGGCTCTTAGGCATTCTACTTCAAGAAGTTTTTGGTTTGCAAAGCACCATTTTGCAAATGGAACAAGTGCCTGGGTGTTTTCAGGAAGTGACTGCTTTGCCCATCTTTGGAACTGTGGCCCTATAAATATTTACAGTGTGATTCCATTTATACTTGAAGACTAATTGGGGCAAATAATGATCACCATGTTCAGATGTTGCCCACTGATTTCCCTCCACACACACAATTTATGGAAGGGATTATTGAAGCAGTGTGACGAAAACACACTTCCCTCTACTGAGCAAGGGACTGGGAGATGGGGGTGGGGGCCCTCGAATCCTCTCTGGAGTATAAGCAAATCCAAGTAGTGAATAGCAGAACTGGGCAATTGGTGGATTTTGTTTAGGAAGTATAAAAAGTGTCATTTGACTTGACACAAATACTTTAAGATTTGGGGCATTTTAATAAAAGCAAAAGAGAATTAGATTAACACAGCTGGCAGGGGGCAGGAAAGGCAATGGTGGCCTCCTTATGACTTTTAACACTTTTTTTTTTTATAGCACTCCCCATGGATACAAGAGACCAGGCCAGGGCTCTGTTCCCTTTTCTGCCTAATGTGAATGAACTTGTTTCCCCCACACTGTAGCAGAGACCTTGCCACTGAGATGGGATAGCACGGCCTGGATCTTTAATCTTAGTCTTTCCTGTTTTGAAGTTATTCCATTCTATATAAATAATTTAGTCACTGGAGCAAAGATTTGCACTTATCAGTGAGTTCCCTAAGCACCAGACTAGAGAATGGTTTTCTCATTTGGACTCACCTGATGACTCTTCTTAGTGACAATTCATAGTCAATAATGGGGCTAAGAGCTATTAGAAGATCACCACTGCCTCCATTTTTCACCCATTTTGGACTTCACGTGGAAAAACCTGAAGTGTTTTGGCAACGTCAAAGTGTTAGGTGTGGACATTATCAAAACACTTTTTGATTTTTCAGTTTTGTTGAATTTTGTGACAAACTTGCATTTTTTATCAAAAAGCTATTATCCAGAATAAATTTGCCCACCTGTAATAAATAACAGAATAATAGTCTGCATAATTTCCAGTCAAGAATCCTTTGAATTTTAAAGATAATTTACAAAACAAACATTCTTAGCACCCTTCATTTGAAGATATTTACATGATGAGCAAATCAAGGAATTAAGACAGCCCCAGAGGCAAATGACATAATTCTGTGTTCAGGTTCATAAGAGAGGATTTAAGTAGATAATAATAAGCAAGAATTGTAATTAACTCTTGGCCCATGTAGCAACTGTAAGGTTATGAAGGAAAAGGTGGGGAGTTAAGTTTAAGAAGGCAACGAATGACTAGAAGATGGGCAGGAACAAGTCAAAAACAACCCCACCAACTGATGCAATATTTAAAGGAATTATTTTTACTAGGGAGCCAAATCCTAGTTCCTTGCTAACTTGTTTATTGAACAATGAGCTCAATGAATGTCTCAGCCTGTCTGAGAGGGGAGGTCTACACTGCCTGTCCTTTTCGGCAGCAGTCCAACGGAAATACAAAAGTTACTTGTGTGTCTGTATTCTGACTTCCCTACTTCTGGCATATCCACTGTGCTGAGTCAAAGGGGGGGCCTCCCTTTGACCTACTGCACCACCAGTTGCTATGGTGATGTTCAGAGAGTGACTTCTTGGTCAGCTAAGTGAGTCTTCACTGACCCAATCAGTTGATCAGGAAGCTTAAACTGATGCCAGTGAATTTGCCACTGCCACTGAAGACTAGCCCTCTGAGAACAGAATAAACCTCCACATCTGTCTATAGCTATTTAGCTTTGGTTTATTATCAGACATGTACAATTCCAATTTTGGAGTTGTTTTTGTTCTAGTTTATCTGGCTTTTGTTTATACAGCCAGTGATAGGTTACATTGCCAGAAACAGACTTTTAACCTTTAATTATGACTTTATCAACCTGAAAGTTCACATTTTACAAGGTAGACTATATTGGAGTCTCCAAGTGGTAGACAAAACCAAAGGCAAACCTCTGATTTGGGTGCTCAGTGCATCCAAGGGCAGAATTTGGCCCTTGATATGCTGACATCACATTACTAATTACCCAGCGATGTGTGATCTTCTCATCGAAGAAATAGGATCAGATAATTTTGTGACTTAAAGTAGTAACAACTGCAGTCTTGGCTGAGAGCTGTTTGTTCAGAAATGTGGTGGAAATTCTAGTTTATATGAAAAACATTAAAAAAAATATTTAAATCCCTGGAGATGTAATGAGCACTGTAAGGGCCTGAAACAAGAGAAGTGCTTGGTCAATGAGAGCTATGGTTGCTTCCCCCTTTGGGAATTCCTCTTTGTTGTAGCATCTGTCCTTAAACAAACCACCAAGGCCTCCACCACACACAAGCCCAAAAACCACACATCCTTCTGTCTGTGCAGCAGAAGTTTATTTCAGTTCAGTATGGTCCATACAGCTACTCAGGGTGGGTGGGGGGATGCATGAAAGTCATCTGGTCTTTGTAGTTACTGAGGGTACGTCTACACACCAATGGAACCTCAGGGTCACTAGAACGCCAGTTAGCAGATGCTGGGTTTGTTAACCTACGGTTTGAGTGTCTACACTCCTGTATAACTCTCTAGGTGGATTACTTGGTTCAAGTGCTGGTCCAAATACTATATACCTTTGTAACCCTTGGTGGATTACGTGGCACAGCTGCCAGATCCATGCAACAGTAGGGGCTTTCAGTTAATAGCGTAATATTACTAGGCTAGATCTAACTTGTGACAGCAGCAATCCTCAAGGAAATGGAAAATGGGGGCCAAACTTCCCACACAATTTCCTGGCAACATGAGTCAGACAAACTGCCTGGAGCCTGCAATTTCACTGACAATTGCTTTCCCAAATAAGCTCAGTTCTCATGCAGATTATAGTACTGTATGTTACGAGCTGTAAGAAATCACATCATTTTTGAGATTTGACAGCCTGTCAGTCCAGATCTGCTTTGCCTTAAGCCACAGTAAACATGTGCCTGCCTCAATTTCCTACTCAGAAAACAGGATTTTAAACCAGGCTCTTGATAAACAACACCCCTCCTTAGGGCCAGGTTTACAAACCATAGTATATAATCCCCCCCCACCCATTATGTAGTAGTTAAAATACTTTTCTTATCAGCAGGGATGTCCCCAGTGTCTCTGCAGAGAGTGCATCCTCCTCATATTGCAGTATTTTATTAGCCTCTCTTCTCTGCCTACTAGGACAGCCACCTGCCTTCCAGTGCCTCCATCCTCCCAGCAGGAAATATCATAGCTTCTCTACTGAGAGATCATTGTTCCCCAGGGACCATCCCACTCTCACCCTGCTTCTCTCACTATTCTCCTGGATCCAGCTCTCCAGTGTGAAGTCAGTGGGTATGCTGCTCCCCTGCTTTCAGATTTGTCAGACTCTAGCTTGGGGGAATCAGCCAGCAAACCCCTCTTGCTGCTCTCCTTACTTGCAAGCAGCAGCTTTCCTCAGGAAACACTTTCCATAGTCCCCTGGTCGCTCTCATCCACCCCTGACTCTCACTCATCCAGACCTGATTCACCAGCCTGTCTCCTCTGGTTTGTTCATGATCCTTTTGACTCAATAATAGGGTAGGACAGCACAGGCACAAACTCAGTGCCCCTGTTCTGCCACAGGACTCAGGGCCTCTTTCATTTACAGGGGCTAGCCACCCTGTGACACCACCTAAACAAGGCAAAGAGCCCATGAAAGGGATGTCCCTGGAGAGCTTTTCTTGGGCAGAAAACAGTTGCCCTATCTGCCAGAACAGAGTTTAAAAGCAGACCTACACACACAGGCCTGTCAAAACAGGCACGTATATACATATACTTATGTATAGCATACACTTGGCTCTGCAGCTCTCAGCAGCAGACAAACTTGGAACCTTACGGGATTTCCTTAAATTATTTAGTCTGAGAAAATGCTGACATTAACCAGGGATGCATTTCCCACTCTAATCCATTTTATAGTAACATTCTGCTGCAAGACAGCTTCCAGCTGATGAGTTTTAGATTATATGCCCTAAAATAACTTTCTAAACCAGTAAATTTGGTCATTTTAACTTGATAAAGTGAATTAAAATCAAACTGAGAGAACTACAACATAAAACAGCCCTAGATCTGGAGGTTCTAATAAAAATAACCAAAATCACATGTGTAACCCTTCTCCTACTTCCATTTTGCAGAATGTAGGGTGAGACAAATTGATGTGAACCAAGATGGCCAATAAAAACTTGTCTTGCTTCATTATTGATTGATTGTTTTTAATGGAAACTTTTGCCCAGAAACAAGCAGTCTTGGCTGTGGGGACATAAGAGGGAAAGCTTACTAGACCAAAAAGCTGTAGAAAAGGACACATTAATCTAATATTGCTAAGAGATGCTTATCTAGGATTTTAAATAGATGCCTGACAAGAATTTTTTAATGGGACTAAATTATTTATAGATAAAACCAATTTGGACATGCTTTTGCCTGATAAAAAAATAGATGATCTTTAAAGGCCTCATTGTCTTAAAGAGCTAGATCACACAACTGAAGACATTTTGCAATTCTCTTAATTACAGTAAAAACATCACCCCTTTCATCAGGGGAGACAGCTATTCAAGCCAGGGCAATGACTTTGGTGCTTGGTGCCTTTGCCACTTAAGGTCTGACTTTTCCTCAAAACCCAGTTGAAGCCATGTTTTCAGAGTTGAGCTGGAGCAGCTCTCATGGTGACACCTGGTGTCTAGACTTTCAAGAGCCCAAGATGTTGGAATGAAAGCTGAGCTCTCTTAAAAATGCTGGCTGCTATGGTAGATCCTCACTGTCTCGAAAACCTGGCCCTTAATTTCTAGAGATATGGGCCTTGCTCCCAGTACCCAACTAGAATGTTTTAGCTAGACTTGGTATGGTTTGTTTCCCCCCCCCCCCTTCCTCACTCGCATGTGCACAAATGCTTAGATCCCATGAAGTTCATTGGAAACTAACTATCCAGCCATGATTTCACCACTTGCTTTGGATCCAGTAGCTTCTCTTCCCCCATGACGACACAAACAACTGAAGGGTGGGATACCTGTCTGGTGGAAAATAGTGAGAACAGCAGATCTTAAGATACATTCAAAGAAAAACCACGGAGACAGCTCATTCCCTTCTGTGACAGTGAGTAGCCAGAAGAAGGAAACTGAAAAACATAGGGCAGATGTACAAATAGTGGAAAGGCAAGAGAAACATGGAATGGAGGAGATGGACAAAGCAAACACAGAAATCAAGAAGACACTGAGATAATTTAGGGTCAGTGAAAGAGAAACTGAATTGAGCCAGAGGTGTAGAAGCTCCAAGGATTGCTCTAGGGATGAGTGTTCTGTGTTAAGTTTAAAAAACAAACAAACAAAAAAACCCAAAAACCCACAACCTAGGTCCTGATAGGTAGCTCAGTGCAGCATAAGCTGCAGGAAATTGAGTCTCTTGTGCTTTTCAATCATACCTGCTAGCTTAGTGAAAGGTCTCTAAGTAGGAAGTGAGTTTTGTTTGGTTTTCCATGTCTGCAAGGCTGGCGGCCAGAGGGAAGGAGTAAGGAATTAGAAATAGCCTGAGCCAAATTCTAGTCTCATGCAGGCAGCAGAAAATCCAAGAGGTCAATGGAGATGGAAATGAAGTCGGAGGCATCATTTACATCAGGCCTACACTGTGTGCAGTAATCACACGTCTGATAGTGGAGAGAGAATAAGAACCAGAAACAAATGTAAGAATAACTATTTATTTACCAATAAAAAGAGGAAAGTTGTGCTTAAAAAAATAAAAAATTCATGCCACTCTGGTGATCAGTAATAACTAGGATCCCAGTCTGAGGGGAAGAATCAGAATCATTTGTCTGCCCACTGCAGTGGTTATTAAGCTAGAGTTGTATCACAAGGATGTACTGTATTGCATAGTGCTGTATTGGGCATGCAAAAGTTGACACTCAAGATGTGTGTATCAGAGCCACTTGGACAGATTTATGGTAACTAGAAGTTCAGAAGGGGTCCATCTGAAGCTTTCTGAAAGTGGAACAAAGTCTTTATTTTAAACAATCAAGCAATGCCCTTTTACCAGTCCATAAACCGCCGCTCAATATTGAGTATATTCTATAATACATGTACAACCTGCTGTTCCTTCATTCTTCTTACGAGAAGACAAACTAACACTTGGGAAAGCTATGCTAAGTGCCTCATCCCACAGCTGCTGTGAGCTATGTTTAAATACATGCAATATGTGTCATTAGAAGTAGAATTTGTAAGAAACCTTGCAGAAAAACTTTGACTGGGGGAAAAAAAAGCTTTTGTTTTATCTATTTTGCTACTTACAGAAAAATATTAACCTTCTGCTGTTTTTTCTAGTTAAAGAATAATTCTTGCATAACCTATGGAAAAAAATTAGTCCCTAAGCCCAGTTATGCAAGTATTCATAACTACCAGTGAGGATTAGCAATTTAAAACTGTTTGGGTGCTACTGTTAGCTCTAAGAGCTTGCAGACTGGGTTACAAATGTACAAAAGCAGACATTTTAGAAAATAAAGTGACAACACAAGACATATAAATATAAAAGTATATCTTCAAGAAAGTTTTAAAATGCAAAGACACTAAAATTCTTTTACTTTCAGGTATGATAAATTAAGTAAAAGGATTAAAATACATGGTGGAACATACAACATACACCATTGCCAGCAACCATATGGACTCAAAAAATCTGCTTCCTGTGGTAGCAGGGAACATGAGCCCTTAAGGATCTTTTTCTTCATCTCTTAAAATTGTATTAGTTAAAAAGAAAATCAGTCACAAAAGCAAAGTGCAGAGATCAGGCTTTTGTCAAAGGGAAATTTTGCTTCTTTGCATTGAATTTGAGGGGTTATGTGACTTCATAGCTGGCAGGCCTTGTCCTACCTCCTGTGCGGGGATGAATGTTACGCTCTGTTCTTAAGCTACTCAGCACTGCAAAGCGATAGCAGCCTTTTTACAAGATTTTTCAGGAGGTGCTAGGACTCTATAGATAACCAACTTGTACTGTGAAAGACAGTAGCAAAGGGACTACGTGTGGTACCCTACAGCAAGAGGAGGGAAAGTTCACAAAAACCCTTGACAATGGAAAGTTTAATGTGGGTGCTGCTTTTTTCTTTTCTTTTCTTTTTTTTTTAATTGTTCCTGCTGGACTCCTGTTACCTTGGAAGAGCAGCAGTGTTTGGTTTAGCTCAAAAGGCAACCCCCTTTCTAGAAAGAAAGGAACCATTAGGCATGGCCATCTTGGCATAACAACATTAAAGGCATTCTGCTACATGCAAATATCTAGCTACAGCTGAGAGGTCAGGATAGTGTGACCATGCTAGAAAACTCAAGACTGCAGTTTCATACTGGAAATGAGATGACAATTTTTGTTGGGTAACTTCTCCATCAAGCAAACAAAAAGGGAAGAGTCTCTGAGATATCTTTGAAGTTCATAGCGTCACTTTGTTCCCTGTTTAACACATTAATGTTGCATATTTCTCTGAAGAACTCCAGTTTCTGTAGAAGACGAGACCAGAGTCTTGGAAGGCGCTGCCTATGAACTAGCAGTTAAAACACTCAGCCTTTCTACTGGAAACTGATCGTTTTACATATTCAATAAGGTGAAATTTCCAGACACAGAAAACAAGTTGCTTGAAGGAAGGAAAAATGCTGGCTTGAATAACTTCAGCTTTCTCAGGCTATCTTTTGTGTCCAAGTTTAATTGGCTCATACTCAGAAGTACTTAAAGGAGGGTCAATGGTTCAGATTTCTGAAATAAAAATGAAAAGCATAATATTAAAAAGCTCAATTATATAAAAACTACAATAACACAAGTTCCCATTGCAATGGAATCAAATGTCCTACTGTGTTGACATAATGCAGGGCAAAGCTAAGAAGTGCTGACTTCCACCCAGCAAGGTCCTTCATGGCTAATGTGCCACCATGGTCCTTCAGGAGCAGGATATCTCTAAGGCAGACCAATGCCTGTGCTTGTTACAAACACTGGGAGCTGCCCAATGAGGGCCTTGCTACCCACTGAAACTGTTTGCCAAATAGATAGCCCCTGACAGTCGTCAATCCAGTGGGGAAAGACGCATTTATTTTCAAATCTCTAAAAATTGTAGATGAGTGAATGGGTAAAATTTATTTTTATCAAAGGCTGCATGTGCCAGTGGGCAAATAATTCAGAGATTTTTAAGGTCAGAAAACACTGCTATGATAGTCGAGTCTGACCTCCTGACACCACAGAATTTCCACAAAATAATTCCTAGAGCAAACATTTTTAGAAAATATTCCATCTTGATTTTAAAATGCTCAGTGATGAACTGATCACATAGTCTTTAAATTGTTCCAAGGTTTATGGTAACCATTAAAATATTGTATTCCTTATTCCCAGTCTGAATTTGTCTCAATTCAACTTCCAGTCATTGGGATTGTCAGGTCTTCACCGGTTAGATTGAAGAGCCCGGTATTAAATATCTGTTTCCCACACAAGCCCTTAAAAGCATAGTCAGGTCACCCGTTTAACCTTCTCTTTGCTAAACTAAAATATGAACAGCGCCCAATTGCCATCTTCAGAAATCCTAAGCATATAATGAGCGAGGAATAAAAAGGTAAAGGACCCAGGCACAACTCTGAGTTATTGCATGAGCTTTTGTGGGAGAAAATCCCATGTGATAAATAAATCTGTTAGTCTTTAAAAGTGCCACAGGGAGCCCTGTTTGTTTTTGCTCAGCTAGACTGACATGGCTACCCCTTTGGATCTTGGCAACTGAGTTAGCCATTCAAGTTGAGAAGTCTATAGCCTGGAGCACAGTAACAGGGACCTGTGCAGGTGATAGGACTTAGTCCTCTACTTAACGCTCTTACCATCAAGGTAAATTAAAGTAGTTGCTGTTTTGCCTTTACTGCTGAACCAGAAATGAAAATATTGCAATTTCAGTCAGCGAGCCTCTGTAGTAGGTATATAACCCAGCATGCGTACAAATGTTGTGGGTGATTTTTATGAAGCTCATACCTATGTACGCTCCACTTAAATAGAGGCAGCAAGGTGTTAAAGGTTCCCACTGAGACCAGAGAGAGGGAGCAGTTAGACTGACTTTTCAGGAAGATAGCGGCTGCCAGCCGGTGATCCCAAACATAATGTAAAGGGGCAGGGAGACAGAAAGAGAATCTTTGGGCTACGTGTCTTTCTGGCATTTCCAGTGCCCCAGGCACTGAAAAGAAAAAAATCCTACATGAAGCCACATAGAATCCTTTATGCCACATGGAAACAGCCAAGTAACATGATACTCCACAAAACCACAGCAACTGAAAAACAACTGTTCTTCTTTGAGTGCTGCTCACATCCAGAGCTGTAACATGGTGAGCCAGCAGCCCTTGCCATTAGCAGCGCTTGGGGCTAGTGCCACAAAACACGCCCTTTAGATGAGTGGCTCCATTGAGCTGCTCCAGTGTACCTGGGGCAAAACCCCATTGGCCCTGCTGTAGTTATGGCCCTGCTCGCACCATTCAGTGTTAGGTATCTATATGCCATAGTGCACAACTTGCCGGAAACTTTTTAGCCCTAGGCTGTTGGAGCAGGGTTGGTGGTCAACACCCCCTCTGACCACTCCTGTGGCTATATATATATGACCCCGACCCTGGTCCTCCTCAGTTCCTTTTTCTGCCCTCAGTGATGGTTACGGAACTGCCTGCTCCTTGCGATTATGCAAGCACCTGACCGTTTCACTGAGTACAAGCCACCTGTTCACCGTGGAAGATATGTTCATGGACATCATTCCACCGCGAACTGCTGCTCGCATGTAGCTTACAAACCTGGAGCCGGAAAATCGCGCCCAACCATCACCAACAATGCCAGGCTTCAAACTTTGTGCTACCTGCAGCAAGGCCTTCCCAGGGCACAACCCCCACAAAAAGTCCCTAAGGTGCCTGGGTGAATCCCAACAGGCTACCGCTTGCTCCATCTGTTGGTTTTCTAAGCCAAGGACCATGAAAGCAGGGCAATGCAGTAAGCAGGGCAAGCACTGTGGGGGGGCACAGAAATGCCCTGTGCAGGAAACGTCCCATGCCCAGCCATCACATGGGGGGGGGGCACAAGAGCCCGCCAAAAGGGCACCCCCCTCAGGGCTGTCAGTCCCCCCCCCCCCCCCCGCCACAGGTGCTGCTCTTGGCTCTGTGCCAGAGCAGCATGGAGGGGCCGGGAAGTAGTGTGGAGCCAGTATCGCTCCTCCCTGCTGGGCCATGCTACCTGTGGCCCCCTGCCTGCTGCTCCTGCACAGAGCCCAAAGCAGGGGTTGGGGGGGGGGTGCAGCAGACCGACAGTGCTGCAGTGGGCTGCCCTTTTGGCTGGCTTAGCCCAGTTGCTGCCAGTATGGGCCAGCCGGCTCAAGGGCTGACCCCTCCCCTGGGCCAGCAGGCCTACCCCACAGTGCTGGGCCTAGGGACCTTATCAGCCATATCCCTGGGGCATGCAGGGGAAAGATGGGGGTAAGCCCCTTATCTCCCTCTGTAGTAACTTTGGGGAGGAAGGAGTTAACACTCTGATCAGTGGATCCCAGGGCAGCCAATAGGAACAAAGTACAGGTTTTTGAATTGGGGTAGCAGCTTTGTTCCTTTTGCTAGCAGCAGAGCTCCTGCAAGGATCAGGAAGAGGCTAGAGAGAGGCCTGAGGAAGGATCCAGAGACATCCTCGCCAAAGATAAGCTCAAATTCATAACTGACCAGGCATGAGTCAGGCAATGTTTACTTAGACGGGGTCAGGCTATGTCTTTGGTTTTGATTTGTTTTTGAAGTTCTCTGTGCTGAGTGCATGTACCTTCTCCCACTACCCTGTAACTAGCTAAGTTAAATCCTAGAGAAGAAACTCCCTGTGTTTATCTGTTCTTTTTAATTAAAGATTTTACCCTTTTAAAGTGAGCTCTGGTTCTGTGTCCTAAAAGGCAAGAGGTTTTGTGTGCATGTGTTCAGACTGCACAGCCAATTACTAAAAGGGATTCTGTCCAGTTCCAGCTAATATCCCAGCTGGAGTTCAATCACTGTCCTGAGAGACTAAAAGTAATTGAGGGTACTCCATAGGAAGGAATTTCCAAGTGCGCCTTCCTGGGTTTTCAAGAGGTTTTTGTATTTGGGTGGTGGCAGCAATACCACTCCAAGGCCAGGAATTGGCAGCTTTGGAGAGTTTTAAGACCAGTGAGTTTTAAGGCCTGTTGCAGCCCCCCCCCCCAACTTCTGCACTCAGTGTGCCAGAGTAGGGAACCAGTCTTTACATCTTCTAACTGTTTTGGGGCATAGGTACATCTATACATCATGTGGGGTGGGAGAGGGCTTACCCCCCCGCCACTGCAAAGGAGAAGGCAAATACTCTAATACCTTAACCCCTACCCTGCCCCGCACAAACCCAACTCTGGGAAATGGGGAGTAAGGGGCACTAATGTTAGTCCTCTCAGGCCCCCACAGGGATACCTTCCTACAGGGTGTGTGTGTGTCTCTCTCCTCTCCCCCCCCCACTTCATTCCAGATTCCCATATCGACCTCTTTGGGCTCCCCAGTCCCTTTCTCGCTCTGTCTTCCCCAACTCCCTCACGTTCAGGGACAACGCCTCACTCCTATTAACAGCGCTACACTCAACTGGGCATTTACCCCCCAGGTAGATCCAAGTGGTAGCTTGGTCTTTTTGGGGCGGACCAACCACTGTCATCCAGGTGGTAATGGACATAATGCCTACCCCTCCCCTTCCCCACTAGGGGTCCCCTGGTTCCCCCATAAGGGGCCAGTCAGTGGCCAGGGCCTTGCAGGAAATCCCTTACCTAGAGGCAGTGGGACACCTGCAGCTTTGTGGATGGCCTACATGAAAGTATCTTGTGCATCCCAACAGCCCATAAAAGGTGGGGGCAAATCTATCATGTGGTGGTGTTTACCACTGGGTCCTCAGGCAAAGTGGGCAATATAGCACATGGTTTGCCTTAAGGGTTTGTCCTCCCCTCATCTTCCCCTTCCCTTTCCACTAACTAATGGCAAGACAACCCAACTGCTGGGCAGAGTCCCCTTTGGTGGACAAGGGCCTAGTTTTTCAGGGGCAGTATCCCATCACTCCTCCCTCACAAAGGTGACACTTTTCATTTTTCTCTTGGGTATTCCTCTTTACTTCTCCCCCTCTCCTCTATTTTTGGGATAAGTGGTGGAACACACTCTCCCTCCAGAGGGAAACAGAAATATACAGTCAGCCAATGTTCCCTGTAAGCTGCGCTAGTGGGCAGGGGTGCAGTGGCCCCCCCTCACCAGCGCAGGCAACACGTGGGCCAGCGCAGCTCAGGGCAGGCAGCCCGGAGCAGCCCCTGTGTCTGTTTTCTCAGCTCCAAACAGGCTCATGCAGAGGCTGCCTGCTGGAGCAGTGAGAGTGATGGCCTCTCCCCCTGCCCCCCCTGCACCTAGCCAGGGAAGGAGCAGAAGGGGAGGGAAATTTTAAATTTCTCCTTCTCCTCTGCACCAGGCTGCTAGTGCAGTGGTGGTGGCATCTTTGGGGCCTGTGTGGGCCCCAGCAGGTAAGCAGCCCTGAGCCTGGGCAAGAGGGGAGACCCTGAGAGGTGGCAGGGCTAAGTTGTGGGGCTCCCAGAGGCAGCCATGCAGTGGCCACAGGGCTCTCTGTGGGGGCAGGGGATGGGAGCTGGGCTGCAGGCAAAGAGCCAGGCTGGAGCTGGAGGGAGGACTTGGGACTTGAAAGACCCAGCAAAATTGTTTTGAGCCATTTAGCATCTCTATCAAGGGTGAATGCTTTGCTTTTCACTTGCTAAAAGGCTCCTGAAAGAAAAGTGATCCTTTAAAATAAGCAAAAACAAGATGGGTTAATTTCAGATTTATTTTCTTTTCTGTGAGAGATGCTAATGCAATCAGTTTGTCAAGGTGGGGCTTTACAATGTAACTTTGTATAGACTCCTGTGATGGAAGGAAACAAATCCTAATGATTAGGAAACTGAAAGGATAAAAAGTCATTTAAGGCAGAAGGAAAAAAAAATATTGCTAGTGGTGCAATAATTAAAAAAAGACTTTGCATTTCTATTTCCCCCAAAATTTGTTAGAAAAATAATCATTTTCTTTCACAAATCCATTTATGCTCTTGCTTCTTGCAGCTTTGATTAGGTTTGCTTTAACTGTCAAAAATTAAAAATTATTAAACTACCTTTATTATATTCCACTACCAGACACACACATCTCAATTATACATCATTTTGCTTATTTTAGTTCTGAGCATCTTTACACTTCAGGCATACTAATTATAGCCTTCCTTTTATTGTTGAAAATTATTTGGATAAAAAAACCCCCATAAACTCCAAAACTGAGATGTTAGAGACACTTTATATTAAAGGAAGATACTCACAATGCTTAAAGTTTTCTGTATGCCTAATCAATTTTTTGTCATTCACTTAGGGGATTGTTGTCCCATATTTAGCTTTTGGGCATGATAACGTAACAGACTCTAACCTAGCTCTATTTGATGCAAATTCTTTAGGCACAAAAGATGGCCCTGGTTACAGAGATGTGATGCTGTGAGAAACTGTCTTGAAACATGTTTTCTGCCCTTGCCACCTTTAAAAGTTTTGAATTTCTCAGATAACTTTACTTAAGGTGTTGCCCTGAGGGAATCTGGGAAGCAGTTGCTAAATTCTGTGAAAGCAGGTCTAAATCGAGACTATGGATTCTTTTCCCATTACAAAGGGTAATTTGACTTCAGGCTTCCCATGGTTTGAACCTGTAAACTGCTCTGATTTGCTGTTACTGTATGACCTGATCCTATGTTTTATACCCCCTTGCATTTAGTTTCATTCCTTTCTGTAAGTTCACCCATCTTCGAAGCATCTGAGGAAGTGGGATCTTCTCCCACGAAAGCTCATGCAAAAAATAAATCTATTAGTCTTAAAGTGCCACACAACTCCTAGTTGCTACCTAGTCATTGTGATTTGCAATGCATGGTAATGTAATATGTTTACTGAGGGCAGAATACGTGTATTTTCAACGTTGATAGCTAGATATTAAATACAATCCCCCCAACACGTCAGTCTCATGATCAAGTAATCAAGTCTGAAGCTACCTACTTAATTTCAATCTACGTTTTGGACATTTAGGGCCTGATCCACTTTGAATCCCTTTTACCCCAGTTGGGCAGCATAACAGGGACTTAAATTCCAAAGGGGCAGCCGTGTTAGTCTAGTAAAGCAAAAAAAGCAAGGAGTCTTGTGGCACTTAAAGACTAACAGATTTATTTTTTGCATGAGCTTTTGTGGGAGAAAATCCCACTTTGTCTATATATGTATTCTGGAAATCTGACAAAGACAGGCAACAAAAACTGAGCGGTGTAGATGATGGTAGAGGCTAGACAGGCAGCAAGTGTCATTGTCTCACATTTGTTTAGTAAATTAATAAAACTACAGTACTTCAATTTAACATTTTTATTGAAGTTGAATGAAAAGACATCTATGAATTACTTTTGAATTAAGGCACTTAGGCATGCGGATACTTTCAGCACCAAAAAACTGTTGCCCAGGCCTCATAAATTGCTGCTCGGTAAATACCATAACTTGCTCAGCTGCATCATCAGCTTAGAGGGAACATTGCAGTCAGCCCTTAGTCTAAGGGGGACCCCCCCACACACACCAGAGGGCGCGCACACAGACTATAAGATGGTAGTCTGTTCAAGTGACTGAACTGTACTCAGGTGCAGGGCAGCTCTGCGGCTTCAGAGATCTTACCTCCTTAAGACCCTCAGGTAGCCCAAAGGACAAATAAAAGGGCCACCAGAGAGCCTACGTGCCCTGGTCACCTGCCACAGAGGAAAAGAGGGACATCTAGCTCTTTTGTTTTTCATAATTTGCAATCTTGCTCATATCTGTAGAGAGGGGCAAGAGAAGGCTGAGGGATGCTGGCAGTTGGCTCCCAAATCGCTAAAGAGACCAACTAGGCCTGAGACAAACACTTTATCCCTCTCCCTTTACTATCCTCCTATCCTAGTTCCAATCCCCGTGGTCCCCTTCATCTTGCTAATGTTTGGGCTTTCTTAAGTTGGGCCCCTACCAAGAAGAAGTCTCAAGACAGAAAACTTCCCAGTGATACTAGAGACATGGGCATAGGCCATCCGCTTGGAGCCTTTCCCTCTTCCACAGCTCATGATTGGGGTCCCATGGGCCTGCCCCCCCCTCAGAACTGTGTACTCCCTGGGGGGGCCCATGCCTGGATCCATCTCAAATGAGTTTGAACAGGTATCACATATAGAGCTCATGGATCCCAAACCCTCGACAGTGGTGGGTCTGCGCTACTGTCTGTTTCCCCTTCACCAAAGGGACTCTGAAATCATGCGCGCCCTAGAGGGGCGATGTTACTGTTTTTTCCCTTTCCTGGTTAGAGAACAGCCATCACAAAAGGGGCTCCCTCATCAAGTCAGGACTGCGCCTGCTAAAACGTTGTACTGCAATGATTGGGTGGCAAATACCATCCTTGATGTGCTACCAGGGCCTTGGTTTTATCAATCCAGCTTAGACGCTCACATGTAGACGTGTCAAATCCTACCAATACGGGAAGGATGGGTTTATCTTTCCCTGTGTCCCCTGGGACGTGACAGTCACTTGCCACCTAGTGGGCAGATGGAATGTGCCCTTTTCCTGTCTTCCTTGTTTGTTTAGCTGTATTCAACACTGAGGGCGTCCAAAATGAGCTAGGACAGCCCTGTATTAGTACTTCAAGCTTCCCAAATAGGTTGGCTCACAATCTCCCAGCATTTTCCTTGTATGGAATTCTCCTGGGAAAAATCAAGGGTTAACCGAACATTCCCCCATGTAGGCTAAAAGGCCTACTATTCAGGCACCCTTCCATGCCC
This sequence comes from Podocnemis expansa, assembly GCA_007922195.1. Classification (NCBI taxonomy): domain Eukaryota; kingdom Metazoa; phylum Chordata; order Testudines; family Podocnemididae; genus Podocnemis; species Podocnemis expansa. The sequence continues at coordinate 28,006,543 of ML681973.1, forward strand.
TGGGGGTGCCTTTACAGGGGTAACTGTGCTGAAGACAGGAAAATTCAACTCCTCTTACCATCTAAAGTATGGCTAGTAGTCACCTAATGGTGAATGATGCAAGCAGTGCTCAGAGAAGAACAATGGATTACTTACCAGTAATAGTCCTTCTCTGAGATGGGCTGCTTGCATACATTCAGGGCCCTCCCACAGTCCCTGCTACTTGGAGTTGGTGATTACAAGGGACTCAGGAGGATCAAGGTCAGGGTCATATTGGCTGGAGGGCGCATTGGCCACGGACCCTGCTCTGACAGGCTATGGCTAAAAAGTTTCCGGCCAGTCATGTACTGAGGCAGGTAGACACCTAACATTGAATGTATGCAAGCAGCCCATCTCAAAGAAGGATGATTACTGGTACGTAACCCACCATTGCCAAAAAATGCAGATAACTCTGCCACTTGGGGGAAGCAAAGTCAATGGACAGGTGGTAGGAATCTGCAGAAAGAAGAACTCTTACATTATCCCTTTAAACATGTGCAGTACCTGAGACAGAACCAGCGTGTGATGTGTTAAATGCTGCCCAACTGACTTGTTATAGATATAAACAGATGACCTGTGGATCATGCAGAACAGCAGCAAGATGCCTTATGATACTCACTGCTGAGCACAGTAGCTGTGGAGGACCTCCACAACACTTCTAAAGAGCAGCTGCAAAATCAGTTCTTTCAAGGGCCAGTGGCAAGTCTGGTAGCTGTTCCGAAACCAGACCTGGCACAGGAGAGATGCGCTGCTTACTGACTGGGTGGCTCTTCGCAGGGAACCCAGGATGCTTTTGCTCCAAGATACGTATTGGTTAGTAGGTAGTTTCTACATAGACTTTGTGTGTTACAACCTATGAAGCACTAAATGGTTTGGGATCTGCCTGTGTATGAGACTGCCTCTGCCTTTGGCCCACCCGAGGGTCACGCCAGCAGTGAGTCAACTCTTCTCTACCATCGTAGTAGGACAGGGGTTGGCAACCGGGCAGGGGAGAAGAGCCATCCCTCCCACCCCCCAACCACATGAGTGGGAACTGGCCTAGTGGCTACGGGCCCTAGCACTGGCAGGGCGGGGGGTGCGCAGGTGGCACACGCTTGCTCCCTCCCTCCTGCACAGTCAGGGAAGAGCAGAGCTGTCCTGCCTACCAGTCAGCCCTCCTTCCCAGGAGTGGCCGGCAATGGAGCTGCAGGTTGCAGAGTCCGGGCCCTGGAACGGCCCCTCCGTGGAGTTCGGGCCGCTTTGACCCTGCCACTCCAGGCCTCAACGGAGGCCGCTTTATCCCCAGGCCCTGAATTGGGCTCGTTTGGGCCTAGAGTGGCCAGGTCAAAGCAGCCTGAATTCCACAGAGGGGCCATGTGAGGGCCCCGCCTCCACAACCTGCAGCTCCATTGCCTGCTGCTCCTGGGAAGGAGGGCTGGCTGCTAGGTGGGGCCTCTCTGCTCCTCCCTGCCAGCGGAGGGAGGGAGTGCATGCTGCCCGTGCCCCGCTCCAGCTCATGCCGTGGGGGCGGAGGGGGGGAGCCGGAAGTCCCTAGAGCACACCTGGCTCCCTGGCAGGAGAGGATGCTCCGTGAGTCAAAGGTGGCTCACTAAGTCTGTGTTGCTGATCTCTGTACTAGGAGATCAGCCTGTTACTACAGGCAGAGCCAGTAGCAATATCTGTGGTTGGGTTTGGCTGGTACTTCCTCTCATAAGCCTCTATTTTCTGTTCTTTACAGCTTTGCCAAAAGGTATCCACTTCTTAAACTAAAGTTTTCCATGCCAGGTTTTTGTCCCATGCTCTGGCTTTTTTTAAACTTCAGCAACAACTGTATAGCCCTTCCTAAGAACAAGTTTAGGGACAAAGAAGTAGTCTTGAATTTTAAATGTTTCCAACTGACTTTGTTTCTTAGTGCCTCCCTCCACCCAAAGGAGGGATTTGATGTTTGGCAAAGAACTAATCTTGGGGTAGGAAGGGCCTTTTGCTGTCCCTGTGAAAATTCAGCTAAATTTCATGAAATTACAAGCCCTAGAAAATTGCTACTTGCACACTCTGTGCTGCTTATTAGAAGCTAGATGTTAAAATCTCTAAACATTTCTCAAGCACAGAGGATGCTACAGCTACCTGTAGCTCCCAAACAAATGTAATTGCCCTGAGCATGCTTGAAGATTTTACTAAGTGTCTCATGGTCTGCTGCAAAAGGTAAGGTGTGACTGCAAGGAAGAATTGACTCTTTCTGGTCTCAGCTCTCCACTGACTGGTGTTAATGATTTTATACACTTCACAGTCCTAACTACTAAGCAAAACGTGGACCCCTTAAAAAGGCTGGCAACTGTTATTTTGTCCTTTTTTCACATCCTCCCATTTTACAGAGGCAGACACAAAGTTTACAGAGAGCTGAGACTACAACAATGGTTTCAAACTCAAATCAGCACAAGGGCCGCTTGAGGAGTAGTATGTTAGCTTGAGGGTCGCACCTTTGAAACCTTTTCATACAATGCTATTGCAAATACTGGTAACAATAGTGTTGTTGCAGGCCACAGGAAATAACTTTAGGGGGCCACGTGTTTGAGACCCCTGCACTAGAACATGGCTCTGATTCTGAGCACAGTAAGTTCAACTACTTAGCCACCCACAGAGAGCTAGCCCACTTGTTCTGAAAGGCAATATGACTGTTTGTAACCACTGAATGACAACCCCTTCCATAGTCAGGAATCTTTGTCAAGAGTGAGTGGCTTTTTTGAAGAGGTGCTCTCTATGGCTATGTCTATACTAGCAATTTAGCTAAAATTAAGGAGGCTTAATTCAAGCTAAATTAGTTCTTGCCTACACTGGACTTTCATTAAGTCGAATAAAGAAATTCCTTAATTCAACTTAATAAAAGCTTAGTTTGAATTAGTTCAAATTAATAGATAGTTCTTGTTAAGTCCTAATTCGACTCCTTAGTTAGAACTAAGGATGGTGTAGACCTGGATTAACCCTTAATTCAATTTTATTAAGTTCCAATTAAGAGCAGTTAGTCCAATTTGTTAATTCAACTTAAGTCGACTTAGTCCACTTTGTTAATTTGACTTAATAAAGTCAAGTTTAGTTTGAATTGAAGTTGAATTTATTAGTTTGAATTAACAAATTCAACCTAACTTTTTCTAGTGTAGACATAGCCTATGATTTCAAAGGGGAAATGTACAACAGGCCTCTCTTAGAGTACAAGACAGTCTTCTATATGTCTTTTTTCCACTTCGCATTCAAAATCCAGTATCAAATTAATTCATAATCTCTTGTATTTATAATCTGTTCTCGAATCAGTGTGAAGCATACTCCTTTACAGGGATTATACAAAATGGTTGAGGGAAAATGATTTTCAGGCCCTGGTGTGAAGTGGGTAGACTGTCCAGTGGCAGTCATTAGGAAAAAATGTGAAAGGTTCCTAACTCACCTTCTTGTTTCCTACTGTCTTGAGGGTGTCCCAGTCACTGGTTTCTGCACTCCAAAGGCAGTGATAAAAATATTCACAACGACTATAATGAACACCAGTCCAGTGGTAACGTTATTGAGGAAATCCAGCCTGGCATGTCTTCGAGGGTTTTTAAGGTCATATTTTACTTTAAAGAAAAAGAGAAAAGTAGCATTTTACTATCAAAACATTTACAAACATGTTAAGTTGTTTTTTAATTATTTGTCTTATCTAACTTCTTCTCTTTCCTCATCATTAGATGCCTCATTCTTGCAAAAAAGGAAGTTTAGCATGGCAGCCAATGTTACAAAATCTAAGGGGGATATTTTCATTTGTAATGATAATGCAATATCCTCTAACTTCATAAGAGCCATATTCTGCTCCTAGATATATTTTGCACAGCTCACACTGACTTGCTGTGTGTACCTAGATGCAGCATGTGTTCTACAGACAAGATATTCCCAACATGTGGAGCAGCACATTCCCTACAGTGCATTTAATCTTTGTTACTTTACCTCCTTAAAATTGTTTTTACTATTTATCAGAAGATCTATGAAATTCAATAAAGTCTCTTATGCAAGAATGGGTTGTACATCTGTTCCAGCTAGCCCAGGCATCCATCTCTTTCTCTCCCATCTTTATCAGTACGAGGAATTTTTACCTTCCCTATTCCTACCTGTGGATGGTTACTCCTCTTGCTTCTGATTTTATTTTTAGAAAGCAGGGGCATTACATTACATCTGTTTAAAAGAGAGTGAAATTTCAATGCATCACAGCTTCATTGCCTTATTGTGAGCATCAGCTGTGTAAATGTTTTCTTTTGTTTGCTTGCACTTTTCTTGCTTGAACTGCTGTGGGGAGTACCAATAAAAGAGAGAAGATTAAATTGGTGTAGGCTTCATTTCCAGATCTCATAAAATGTATAAACAAGTAATATTAAATATCCACGTGCTTGCAGAGGATTGTGTGAAATCTGGAGGGACTGTTCAGCATTTATGGCCACCAAAAATCTCTGACAACTTGCTCTCTAAACAGGGGCTTTGTAGCTTATGGCATCAACCTAATATCACTGAAGTTGGTGGGAAGATGTTCACTGATTTTTTTTTTTTCCAGTGGACTTTGGATGAGGCCCTTAAAGAGAGAACTAATGAGGACATCTTTCTCTAATGTTGGTTTGTATTAAGATATGTAAATTAAATTTAGAAAAAAAAGAAGAAAACTAAGATATTAAGTATCATGTAGGGTTTAACAGCATTGCCAATAATGTTACAAAGCCTGTAGCTGTAGTTTGTGAACTCTGCTGCACATATCAGGTTTTGGGTTTTTTAGCATGTGGGCCTTGTTAACAGTGAAGAATTACTGACCTACGTGTAACTGAGTGAGTTTGAGTACATACAGTTCAGTCAATCCAGGCTAGCCACTGCTGAATTAGTTATGACCCATTGCAGGCTTGCCTTGCGTCTGAACTGGTGCTGTCCTAAACTCTCAATTTCAGTGGTTTCTGGGGCCCTGTCCCACAGGTCTCAGCTCTGCTCCCAGAAGCAGCATGTTGTGAGGGACTTTCCAAGCCAGCCACAGCCGTGTGGGGGAATTATGAGGGGACTGATCGACCGTTCCAGCTACTCTGCACCTACACTGACTGTTGGGAATTAAATGCATGTACAGTTGTTGGAAAAAGCAGGTTATGTAGCATCACTGGTAGAATGCTTGTAAGACATATGGTGCACGTGTGTGTGAGGATGTGTACCTTCAATGGCTCCTAGAGCAGAGGACCCCAAACTCTGGGGCATGCCCTGGAGGAATGTTTCAGGGGATACACTGGGCACATGTCAGTCCCTACAAGGGATGGGTAGGGAACATCACTCAGCCCCATTCTGCCCAAAGCTCTGCTTCTGGCTCAGGCCCAGCCCCTGTCCCCAGTCACAGCCCCTGCCTTAGTGTCTGGCCCTAACTGTGGTTGTGCTCCCAGCCTCAGCTGGGGGGGAGGAGGGAGAGAGGTTAGGAGGGCATGGAGTAAAAAGTTTGAGGAGCACTGTCCTAGAGGTACTGTGATGGCTTGGCAGGTCCAGACGAATGAACCAGAATGCCTTTCTTGTAGTACTTTGGAAAAAGGTTTCCAAAGGTTAGCTTCTGGTAGGAAAAGAGAACAACAATGTATATGGAACTAGAGACTCTCTTGTGCAAGCCATTGGGTTGAAGACGTATCTTATTTTGATAAATCACCAAAATTGGGGGTGAGGCGGCAGATAAAACTATGGCTCCATGCAGGGCCGGTTCAAGGGGTTGTGGCGTCCCAAGCCAAATTTTGATTTGGCACCCCCGCATCTCATTCATGGAGGTTGAAAATGGTTTTCCAAAGTGCATAAATCTCCAGCATCTGTCTGCAGAGGGATTTAAAGTGCACTCAGCCTACATGACTTAAGCTGCAGATTGACTGACTGACAGTGCCTGAGCTGCTAAAAAAGAGTTGAAGAGGCAGGAGCTGGCCTGATCTTCAGGGGGGCTAGGTGCCCCTAAGAACTGTCACCTGAAGCCATGTCTGTCTCCTGCCTCATAGTAGAGCTGGCCCTGGCTCCATCTATTAAAGCAAGACTCTGAGCTTTCAGGTGGAACCAGAGTAATTCTGGGAGTTCTCATCTGACTGTTAAGGGGCATTAGAGGCTTGCACCAAGGAAGGATGGGAAGGAATGCCAAGAGAGACAAGCCATGCCTTTGCCTCAAATTAGTGAAGTAGCTCTGGGCCTAAGATGGGCCTGAGCAATCAAAAGAAGCTGCCTCAAAAGCTAGCTGATTAGAGAAGAGATCCCTGGGAGTGAGAGAGGCCTTAAGAAAAGAAGCATGGAGGAGGGTATTGGACTTGACGGAACCCCCCCCCCCCCCTTTTTTTAAAAGATTTGATGGCTTGAATTATCTCTTAGCACAGATAACTTGAATGCAAAATTGGCAAAATTAATCCTGAATTAGTAGCATCTATCCTGGCCCTTTTCTTTACATCATTTTGAGAAATGAAAAAGTACCAGAAGGAGCTCTCAGTAACTGTAATGGGATGTTATTGCACTTTTATTGTACACAGTAAGGTATTATGTAAAATCATAGTCTAGCATAGATCAGAAGCTGTTGATAACATTCTCAGAAAAAAAGCAAGCTGGTTTTCAGAATGGGCATGGATATATCTTTGCTCCATGAAATATTACAGAACAATGCTTAGAGTGGCAACAATTACTTTACATAAATTTCATAAACTGAGGAGGCTTTTGACAGCATTCACAGATCAGCCTATGGCATATTCTGTGGGGTTGCAAAGCTTCTGTTTCAACTTTGCATAGAATGTTGGTCAAAGTGAGCTCAGTTTTAAAGTCAAAGCAGGAGTACAGCAGAGGTGAGTTGTATGTCTGCAATCTTCTTTAACGTTACTATCGACTGGGTAATAGAAGACATGCCAAGAAACTTCAGATGGGCAGACACCCTTCTCATCCCTTGAAGACCTGGACTTTGCAGATGGATCTTGCTCTCTTATCACATACCCATTACCATAGATAAGAGAAAACATCCTGACTCAACATATTCAGCCAGCCAACTGAACTGAAAATCAACTGCACTAAGACAGGCATCATGGCTTTTAATGTTGCCTCACCATCATAGCAATGGATAGAGGATTGTGTTCTCACTGAGGGAGAAACATTCACATACGTGGGCAGTACCATCACCTGGGTCACCAAATCAGGACATTGAGAATAGAATCAATAAAGCTAGAAACACCATTAGGAACTTGAATACCACCTCAAAATCATTAAAATATAACTTAAAATTTCAGAGTTGTGTATTTTCAACACTACTTTATAGTTCAGAAGGCTGGGTGACATGTTCAAGCTGTCCTCATTTCATACAACCTGCCTCCTAAAACCCTTCCATATATTTTGGCTCAGTAGAATCTCAAATCAAGACCTGTTCATACAATGTAACCAACAAGATATGAGCACCATCATTACCAGAAGGCATTGGAAATGGACTGACCATGTGTTTTGGATGGCAGTTGATTCCATCATAAGACTATCAATAAGATGGATACCTGAAGGCAAGCAAAACTGAGACTGCTCAAAAATAATGTGAGAAAGAACTGTAGAAGTTGAGCTAAAAAGCCTGAGGCACAGCTGGGAGAACCACTGAGATACTTGCCAGAAGTAGGTGTGTGTGTGGGGGGGAGCTTTGTCACTGCCCTGAACCCCAGAGGCAGAATGGGGGACTGACTAATAACTGAGTATTGGTAGCAGCAAGTGCTCAATTCTCTTTTGAAACCGCGGGCTGGTGTTTCAGTGAGAGGATGGGAGGATGAGGGAGAAGAGTTACTGATCCTCTCTGGGGGTGGGCAAAAAATGGCATACTCTGGCCATTAACTATAACAAAGGGAAAGAGACTGAGCAACAGCTTGGACTTCCATTACCCTGCCAGGAATGGAGTTTTTGTTTCACCAGAGGCTATCTGTCTAACAAGCATGCCCTGAGGCAGCAGCCATACGTATCTATGCTGTGAAAGATAAGCTGCCTTTACATTGTCTCATGCCTTCATTCCCTCTTTTATACCAATGCAGGGTCCACCTTGGCTGCTTTTGATCCTCCCCAGTGGCACAGTGTCACTGGTGGTGGAGAGCCTGCAAGTAGGAACACGTTAGCAGTTCAGGGCTCTGTAAGTCATGCCAGCCCTTAAGACATCTGGACATTTGCAGGCAGCCAGTGCTGATCTTGGAGCACCAGCTGAACAAGGTGGCTGTGCCCCACTCTGTACCAGGTGGGCTGCTGCATTCTAATTTATCTCTAGCTTCCAGTTCAGGCGTAGCCCCCAAGGAGAGCACATGATAATAGCATACTCTTGAGGTAGGTCTCAAGAGGTCTGAGTTAAAGCAGCAAGGGCCACATCAGGAAGAACAGACTCCTAGACAGATATAAATGTTAAAAAAAAGCAGCATCTGGTACTGCCGGGAGATGGATTATTCAGCAAAAACTGGAGCGCTAACCATTCGCTCAGGCTGTAAATATGCGAAACAGACAATGAAGACCTCTTCAATTGATAATAAAGATATAATTTTTGCTGTGTCTTCAGGCTACTTTTTCTAACTTATCATCACCTTGGTTTTATCTGAACCGACCAGCCAAGTGAGATCTCCTCACTGCCCTGATTTCCTCCAGACAATGGGAAAGTCATTCTCCTCGCCTTGCTGGATGAGAAGCTGGATGTCATCAGTATATTGAAGGCAACACAGGCCAAGTATCGTCTCTAATTTGAAACTTGCCCGTGAAACAGGAGGCTGTTTCCTGAGCTGTACTGAATGGGAAGACAGCTAGGAAAAATACATTAGCAACCAATGAAGAATCTGGGAGTTTTTTCTTTTTCAATAGTGTGCTGTGTGTACTCTGTACTTCTGTTTTATACATATGGGAAAAAACAAGAATATCTTATGAAAACTGAATTTCAAAAGAAGAGCCTTTATAATCTACACAAGTGATGTTAATATGAATGTGATTGGCTGATCCAATGCACTCCAAAGTCTGTAGGTGCTGGCTTTTTTTCAGTGGGTTTCAGAGCAGTTCCTTTCTGAGGGGCTATTAGTAAGCCTCTTCTCTGGCAATTCAGCAACTCCTTAAGCTTGTGCTGCGGATATTTTAGGTGTATTGTGATTCTTCTGAATGCTGCAGTCCCAGATACAAGCCTTTTATAAAAACTTTGCAAAGTGGTGCTGGAATCTCACTTCACATCTTGCTCCTGTGATGGCAAAGTATATGTGAAGACCTACCAAGATTTAGTGACAATGAGTGACTTAAATCTTATTTCAAAAATGTTCTGGAAAAAACCTACATAACCCCTTGCCATTCTCCACTCTCTACCACCAGAATGGATTCTGGACCATTAAAGCAACCACAGGATTACAGTACAGGAAATGGATTCCCTTGCAGCCCCCTTCCACACACATCCCTTCTTTTGAGGACAGCCTTTTGCAGAAGGTGTACAGAATAAAGCCCATTGCGAACACAGTTGCTCTATTAATTTAGAAGGAGTCTAATATGAAATTCAGAACTTGGTTAATTGTACTTGGATCTTGGATTTTTGGACATAGTATAAATACAGAAATTCTCAATGGCGGGATAGTGAAGTGATATTTTGATAAACCACTATCAAGATGCCACATTACTTTTTTAGCAGCATGACACTTCACTGGGGTCTCTAAATTCAAAGATAATATTCAATGCAAAAAGCAGAGCTGTGGGGTGGTTTTGTTTTTTGGGGTTTTTTTTGTTTGTTTTTTTTAAATATACCCTCTATAAGTGTTAAATTAGCTGGATGAAGCCAATGGCAACACTCCCACTGGAGCCCAATCATAGGGTTGGAAGGGACCTCATAGGTCATCTAGTCCAACCCCCTGCCAGAGGCAGGACCACTCCCACTAAACCATCCCAGTCATGGTTTTGTCCAGCCGGGCCTTAAACACCTCCAAAGATGGAGATTTCACCACCAATGCAGCCAGGATTTTATGCTTTCTCTTTAAATGGATTGTAATAATAAATGTATCATCTTAAATGTTTTTCAGAAAAAGAATAAATGCTTTAGAGACTGATAAATTTAATGGTAGTCTTCTAGGTGTTGTCTCTTAAACTTATCAGTAATCAGACACATGTAACACTGGTAATAATGAATATTAATAGGCTCAAGTAAGTTAGAAATCAAAGACTATTTTGATGTTTGTGCTAAAATCTCCATGCCAAGCCAGAAGATGGTTCCCAGACATAAGACAGGTCAGCTTTTACTTCAGTGTAATATGTGGTCTTAGCCAAAAAGCCAAGATGAAATGAGAATGGCTGATGATGAATTAAAAATGTCTTTGCCGTGAAGAAATTCTACCTCAAACAGAATTCAGGATTTTGCCTTTGAAGAATTACCTAATAGCTCATGGCCAATGTTCCCTCTAATTTTTTGTAGGCTATGTGTGCAAAAAATGTCTTTGTGTGCGCTAATACTAGCACTGTTCAATTTTTTCTGTGTGCTTTATTTTGTTGTGTGCATGGGTTTCACGACCTGTGGGCACGCACACATGTGCACAGCTTAGAGGGAACAGTGTTTATGGTTGTCAATCCTTTTCTTAATATATGAATCACTATATAAATCACTATCATCAATACCTACAACAACTTTGGCATCCTTGACTATATTTTTCCATTTGTCCTTTGCACAATATGTGTAGTACCCAGAACATCAGTATTCTAAAATACTCAGTGCCATTTATGGTGTGTGCAGTAATACTGATTTACCCCATTTAACTCCCAAGGCTCAGAGTTCTGAAAGAAGCCTATGATCATATTGTTGGCAAATCTCATTCTGATGTCTAATACTCCAAACCAACTTCTGCTGTTACTCATGCTCGTATAAAGTCATTAAAGCCAGCATACAGCATTGATATCAAAGAAATTTGGTGTAGGGCATTGTATAAAGTCATAAATGGAAGAAAATGTCTTTGATGATAATACCATAAATCTTATCAGCAATCAAATATGTAACATTAGTAATAGGGTGGAGGTTTGTGGTGTCATCACTGACAGTGGTGAGGGCTGAAGTGGAAGCTATGTTTATATGGCAATTGCTACAGAATAACTTTTTGGTCAGTCCTTAACACATTTTTGGCTTTAATTGCATGAGACTACTATGCATACAAAATCTGCCTCTATATTTAACTATGTTCCTTGCTCCGCCAGCCATACTGAAATAACAGTTTATTTTCTTGTAGTCAGGAATTAAAGATGAGGAAACTGATCAGCAACTAAGTTTCCTAAATGAAAAGAGAGTCAACACACTAAAAACATTCTATAGCTGAATTTTAACCTGTTCGGGGACAAAGCCATTCAAACAGCTTTCTTTCCAAAAGGAAAATGCAAAAACAGGACTAAACCTATCACTAGAGATAAATGGTGATGTACTTACTACGTACCAAGGAATATCAGGAGCACGCCCACTGCCACCTGAAGTATAAGGGATATGCTGATGAGAACAATAAGTGGGATGTAGAATGAGAAAGCAGGTCCTTGCTCCATTACTGCTTTCAACTGGGATGCGTTGGCCATCAGAAGAGCAACGTCCAACATGCTCTCTGCAGCACTCTTCTTATTGGCGTAGTGGTTAACATTAAAGGATCCACTTCTCTGCCGCACTTGTGCTTGAGGCTGAAAGTGAAAATATTCCAGTTATGCATACAACAAGTTGTACGGGTTAGCAAGTAGAGAAGAGAGTTTGGTTCATAAACCAATCTCCGTAATAGTGCTGAGCATTTCTGTACTGCTCTGTGTGGTCACACCTACTGAGATCCTCTAGCCAAGGAAAACTGGGCTGTCTGGAAATGTACTAACTGTTCGTAGCATGTGAATTGAATTGAATTGAATTGAATTGAATCACAGGGTTGGCATTAGAATTACTGTGTAATCAGAGACAGAAGATTTGGGGAATCTGGATAATCTAAGGGGTGGGAAGTGCTGAAACGGGACTGCTTTTAAACAGTTTTAGACCCAGGGTTATACCTTTAACACACCCACTGGACAAAACTGCTCCCTGTGTGGGAGGCAGGAAAAGGCCTATGCACCACTTGAGTCATTTATAAATCCTATTTGAGGATTTGCTGGACTAAGCTGCTGCATAAGACTTTGTGCCACCCATCCACTGGTGGCTATTCCCATGCTGCCCCCTCACTCCCAGTACATGTGAATATTCCCTGTCTGACCTCATGTGATGGCAGATGATTAAATCACCTCCCATCCCCACTAGAAATGCAGTGGATTCTTTGTTTAGAAGGGATGGGGGATTCCCAGCAGAATTTCAGAAAGCAGTCATCTTCTGGGAAAGCATTTGACACAGCAAGTCTGTTCTCTCTTGCTTGTTTTTCTTTCCTCATTCCTTAGGGCAGTGGTTCCCAGCATTTTCTCTGCCATCACACACCTTGCTACTTTTAATTAATTTGAGGCACACCAATATATAGTTTCCAAATGAACTCATGAATATTCATGAGCCAATGAGCCAATCCAGAGCTCTTTGAGTAGTTTTTCAAAAAATTTTGAGGCATACCTGCTCAGGCATAACGGCACACCTGTGTTCTGTGGCACATGGGTTGGGAAACACAGCTTTAGGGCGTCAGTAAAACTCTGTCCTTGGGGCTAGATATCTAAAGGTATTAGGCACCTGGTGAGATTGCCAAAACTTCCTAAAAGCAGATTTTGTTGTGGCCATGCTGGTCCCATGTTATTGGAAAGACAAGGTTGGTGAGGTAGTTAATATCTTTTATTGGACCAACTTCTGTCGGTGAGAGAGACACGCTTTCGAACTTACACAGGTCCTGACCCAAATAAGAGTTGTGCATAAACTTGAGAGCTTGTCTCTCTCACCACAGAAGTTGGTCCAGTTAGTAAAAGATATTACCTCACACACTTTGTGGCTCTCTCAAAGCAGGTTAGGTGCCTAACTCCTCTGGACCTCTTTAAAAACATGGCCCTTAGTACACAGTTGACCATAAGCCAAATTAGTGGCTTCAACTGCATCCATCACATAGAATATAGACCTCTAATTGATTGAGTTTATAACTCTTCTTTCTAACTGAATGTTAATTATGCAAGCAACTTTCTTTTCTCTTAGGTGACTGACTATAAATAAACTCTCACTTCAATATGATTTCTTCTATGAGATTATAAAAAATGTGGCTAGGTTTTGGGGTTTTTTAATTCTTATGTGCTAGGTATATTTTTTTTACTGCATAAATGTTTCCTTTGGAAAGGTTAAGCGCTGTGGAGGAAGCCTCTATTGAAAGGTTACTGCAAAAGCAAAAGACACTTTCTAATTAAACTGGTCAGTGGCTGTGCCTAACTTCCAGTGTCAAAGCCAGTTCAACCACTATCCATCCTGAGCTTGTCGTCATTTTAAGCAAGAACCATGTCAATGCATTAAATGCTTTCTGCTTTGCAGTTTGTTCCAAAAGAACAAACTGCAAAACTTGATCTCATTTCTCGGGTCACTTGTAACCAGCCACAATTTAAATAATTTACTGAGAGAAAAAAGTCTTGAGGCAGCAACAATGGGAATTAAACTATGTAACTGTAGTCTCACACAGACAGCTTGATTACTGAGACTTTCTCATGGTGAAAAAAGCCAGTTAATTTTTCAGATCCAAACTTCAGCCAGGAAGAAACTAGCTATTTATTTGGCTCTGTTTAGGTTCCATGATAAAAACAAAACCAAGCAAATCCCTATTTGCTTCAGTCCCCTGAGGGAGGAGGACACTGATACAAACTACTGTATCGCTTTAAAACACGCATTGTGATTTCTAGTAATGACACCATCCTCCTAACAACAATGAGACCTGGTGTGGCTGTGTTCCCATTACTGTTGAACAGTGGTTTTCAAACACAGGGTTGAGATCCAGTACTGGGTTGCAGACCCTCAGGCACTGCGTTGTGGCATCCCCTGATGTAGCCACCAAGAGACTGGAATGCATTGTTCAAAGATGTAATTGTTGGGTCATGGGCATAAAAAAATTTTTTTTTTCCAATGGGGTCCAGAGAACAAAGTTTGAAAACCACTGGTGTAAAAGAAAATCAGCACTAAATAAATGCTGGAGCTATTGATCAAGTAGGTTTAGATTAATATCACTTATTAATTGTGCAGTACAGACCATATTCTGCCTGTGGTTGCAATCATGCAACATTGGTAACATCGGAAGTAGCACAAATCTAACAACAGAATTTGCCCATGTGTTTTTACTGAAAATAACCCTTTTTAAAATGTACAAGAAAACTAATGCCTTTTGTGGGGCTTCACAATAACTTTGTAACTGAGGAAGCATAAAAATATCTGTTCAGGTATCTGCTGGCTAATTGTTTGTTTCTTCCTGCCAAAGATACTGGCTTAAAGTCCGCCAGAATACAATATTTGATATGTTGGTAAATAATAGATTGATTGGACACAGGCTCCAATTCCCTTTCCCTATTGCAGTAAAAGCTTTAGGACCCAATCCTGTAGCACCCTCTGTTTTGCCTTTGGCTTCAATGGAAAGATGGCCTTACATAATTTACTGTACTACACAACTCTTCATTAACTACATGTAAAAGAACCGGACTGTCATTTGTTTCCACCTATGGATAGAATGAGGTGCTTATGTCTATGAGTGAAACTTGGCCCATTCCTCAAACCAGGAAAAGCACTTCTACATTTTTAATATCCTGCCATTCAGTCTGACTTCGTTGGCTTTGCAGACACAGTGGAACAGCACCTGGGGAGTTGATTACACCGAAATAGCTCGTAAACAGAGTCACACCAGATTAGTTGAATAAACCATTTGGCCCCTTGAATTTAAAAAAAAAGATGGGAGGGAGGACGGTTAATATCTTGATTCATAAATAGTCTATTGTAGTGACAGCTGAGTTCCAGCCCCATGTAAGGGTTTTGGTCAATGGCTAGCCTTTGTCATCTTTGGGCTTTTATGGCTGTTAGAACTTGTAAGTACAGTAATTTGGTTTTGAATTGCTTTATAACAATAATTACTTTGCTTTAAAACATTTTTTTAGCTAAAAACAGAGAGAATACCTACACTTGATATTGTAGGGCCTGCTCCACTGAATTGCTGTCCCATTTTCTAAGTTTTTACGAAGTGACATTTTATAGGGTTACTCTCAAACTCAGATGCAGCTGTTCTAACAAGTTAACAAATTTGCAGCTGTCAAAGGTCAGTCCTGTGTTGTATGTACAGTATTTCCAAATGCTCTTTAGCTGAGGAAATGGTGCTGATCCATACTTTTTATTTGGGGCGAGAGGGGATATAACCAGAAAAGTTTCAGGAATAGTTCTGTTACACTCCCTCACTAGGGAATGGTACTTCCCATCTGGCAAGAGAAGAAGAAAGGAACAGAGCATGGATTTCATTAGTATGTCAAGAGCTGAAGATCTGACGTGACATGCTAGATCAGTTTAATGGAACTGCTAAATAGAGTGACTTAACCAGTACTAAAGCAGAGGTTTTGCTGGCTACTGCTGTTAGAATCAGAAAAAAGGCATGTTATATAGCAATACAGTCTGTGTTTAAATATGTGGGGGAAGCAGGAAACGAGTTCATCCTGTGGTTAAGAGGCTAGCATGCAAGCAGAGGGCATGTACCAGAAAAGGAGTCTCTGTGCTGAAGTTTCTTGGCTTTAGATCCTTGAAAGCAAAGTGAGACACAGAACTTGAACTTGTGCTTACAGTAACCGTCCAAAATGCCTGTTGCTACATGGCTATAAAATGCCATCGAATGCCTGCTGCCCTGATGCTTCTGCAGTGCTTTCCATTGTAAAAACACCATTCAGGAGGCATAGAGTAGCTACCTTTCCCCTCCAAACAGACAATGCTTGCTTCCTGCAGAAGAGCTGGGCATCCCTCTACCTTCTCCCAGGTGCATTGCATGCTGGCTCAGTTCTGTAGTGGCTTTTGGCACCCTGCGGCTCTGTCCAGTTTTCATGGAGCTTTGCTGTGCCAGGACCCAGGCATGGCCACACTAGCCTGAATAATGAAAGTAGTCTAGATGTGGTTGGCAGAGGCTTCACTTCCAGCAAGCAGTGTGTGGGTGCCAGTCTGTGGTGCCACACGTGCACTTCTACGAATACCACTCCTAGCTAGGTTAAGGCTGGCATCACCATGCCTGTCTGTGCTACAATTACCCCTCCTTCTCTTGCTACCTGGACTAATACTGGTGGTTCTTCCTTGGCCCTCTTTAGGCATAGTTTCCTGCCCAAAGAGGACTTTGCAAACATACTGCTACAGATTCCAGCTACTGTAATCTGCTCTAGCACTTTCCGATCAGTGATGGAAAGATAAGGTGTTTTCACTCCAGAGGTGTCTCCCACACTTCCCATGTAGGCAGGAATGATAAGATCCATCTACAAGTCCTCTCCACACATCTGTCTAGGATCTACTGTCTCCTTTGCTGTTTTTTTCCAACACGCTTGTTTTAACCACACAGTGTGAAGATAAGCAGCTAGAGCAGTGGTCCCCAAACTGTGGTCTGGGGCGCCAAAAACAACTAGTGGGGGCTTTCAGAGTGGCCAGTGACTCCCATCCTGCTAGTTGCGGAAGGGAGCTGCTGCCTAAGGACCTAGATGGTGCACATTTCTGCCAAGCTAACAGACCAGTGCAAGTGTCTTGCTGCAGCCAAAAGAGATCAGCGCTCCACTCCCCATCTGTAGGTGGAGGGCTTTTCCATGCTTCCTGCTAAGTTGATGGGTCCTGAAGTCCCTGCTGGAACCTGAGGGAGGAGGGCTCCCTGATCTTCCATCCCTCCAAACTGCAGAGGGGAGCCACTGCCTAGGGGCCTAGGTGGAGCACACAGGACTCCAGGACACATGCAGCTTCCATGTTGGAGATGGAAGATCAGCAAGGAGGCAGCTTCCTCCCTGAATTCCTTCTGTCTGGCTGCAGTGGGGGGCCATGCTGGCAGAGGCTAGTGGCCTTCAGGGTTGTAAAAATTATATCTGTGGCCCTTCAGCCAAAAAGGTTGGGATCCACTGAGCTAGAAGATGCCTGCTGCCAGACAGCTTGTGGTGTAGTGGGGAGTCAGTTCAATAAATAAATAGATTCCCCACCATTGTTTCCTGGCGCTTGCTATGTAAATATGGCTGGGATAAAGCTGTTTCTCTGCCTCACCGTCTGTGCTGTACCTTAATGGCCTTGCACGCACCAGAGACTCACCCTGCAATATTCACCTAAATTTGCTTGGAGTAAGTCTAGATGACATGCACCTTAAAAAGGTGAAGTGCTCTCAGTACCACACAAATGTGAACGCTGTTACCAACTACCTCTGGGAGACCTGCCTAATGTAGATGTGGTCTTGGTTTAGTGAGTCAGTGCTGGATGTGGTGATGGCGAATGCCTGTAGTGCTGTCATGTGTTTGTATGAGTGCAAACCGTTTGTGTCTTTGGTCACAGAAGGGCTTGGCAAGCTCCTGGCATACTCCTGCCACCAGAATTACCTAGTACAGACAAGTTAGGGATATGACTGACTGGGGGCTCACAAGTGTCTGAGAATGGCTTCAAAGAATCCCTTGTGTGAGCTCACTTCCATGTTAACGAACAGCATGCACACAGGTCTGTCACAGTAGAACTGGTGTCTGAAACTTTGGGACAAGCCTTGTTTGTCTGTGTATTGTATCAATCCGTGTGCACTGAAAAGGAGGGCCGTGGAATGCTTCCTCCTTCTCCAGTCTCTGTGGCTGTGAGAGCAGTGAGAACTGTTGGCTGAACAGCTTTATTTTTCATTGACATGACAGTACTTTCCCAGCCAGCATCTTGCAGCTGCTTTGCAAGGCTTATGGGACTGCTGCCTTCACGAGCCATGTTGAATCTCATCTGTGGTAGCCAGCTAATGAAGACACTACATCAAAATAATTGGATTGTTTTTCCTCTCTTAAACCTTTTACAAAAGAGTAAAGTGGTAGATCCAATGTTTATTTCCCCACAGTATGGTTGATTTTAGCAACATTTTACCAGCAACTAGAGGGGTAAAGGAATATTTTGCAACTACCTGTTTACTGACCAATTATGACTCTGGGCTTTCCAGTTTGTGGAATTTTCCTTTCTTTGTAAAAAGTTTGTTGTTCATTATAACTAATGATTCAACAACAAAAAAGGAATTATTCTCATGCTTTTAGTTTCAATTCAGGGAAAATATCCACTTCATGTAAAGTTATTGAACAAATATTAAGACAGTTTGCTAAACATACTGGTCTTCTGTGCCTTGTAGCAGTGGTTCTCAACTACTGCGTCAGGACACATTACCGTGTGACCATACAGTGATAAGTGTGTTCTAGGGAGCTGGGGAGATGGTTTGCTTTGGCCTGCGGGGGTGGGCTGGTGTGTCCCACAGGATCATGATATATCACCAAGTGTTGCGACTGGCAAAAGGTTGAGAACCACTGCCTTACAGTAATGGTTTTAGCTCTGTTTGACTCAGTGGTCAAATTTACTTGACCTGAGAACCCTGAAAAACAAAGTCCCCTGTTCGTTCACTACACAACACTTCCTGCTTAAGCTTCCTCACACTACCACACTAACTGTAGAAAAGGACCTGGGGGTTATAGTGGATGGAAAGCTGGATATGAGTCAACAATGTGCTCTTGTTGCCAAAAAGGCCAATGGCATGTTGGGCTGCATCAGTAGGAGCATTGCCAGCAGATCAAGGGATGTGATTATTCCCTTCTATTCAGTGCCAGTGAGGCCACATCTGGAGTACTGTGTCCAGTTCTGGGCTCCACACTACAGAAAGGATGTAGACAAATTAGAAAGAGTCCAGCGGAGGACAAAGAATATAATCAGGGGATAGTGGCACATGACTTATGAGGAGAGATTGAAGGAACTAGGCTTATTTAGTCTGCAGAAGAGAAGACTGAAGGGGGAATTGATAGCAACCTTCATCTTCTTGAAGGGGTGCTCCAAAGAGGAGAGAGAGAGAGGCTGTTCTCAGTAGTAACAGAGGATAGAACAAGGAGTAATGGTTTCAAGTTGCAGCTGGGGTGGTTGAGGTTGGATATTAGGAAAATCATTCACACTAGGAGCGTGGTGAAGCACTGGAATGGGTTACCTAGGGAGGTGGTGGAATCTCCATGTTTGGAAACCTTTAAGACCCTGTTAGACAATACCCTGGCTGGGATGATTTAGTGGGAGTAGTCCTGCTTTTAGCAGGGAGTTGGACTAGATGATATCATGATCCAAACCTATGGTTCTATGCCTAAAATCTGAAAAAGAGGAATGGCTTATGAGGGAGAGAGAGAAATTCAGTCTCTCTGTTTAAACTTTGGCCTTTGCTGAGAGTCCCCAGAAAGGTACCTATTACACTATTAGGACAAGCAAGAGTGTCAGTTAGTACCTGTTGACATAATGAGTTTTGAGGAGAATGCTCCCTTCCCACTGGAAATTAGTCTGCAAACACCAGCACTACTCAACACACATTTCTTTCATTACTCTATAACTGTGCAAAAAGTCACTTCTGTGACTTCCTTGTTGTACCCTTGCCATGTATGAAAGAAAATGTACTTGATGTCACGCAACAAAGATTTTAATGAATGCTCTTTTGCTTCTGGCATACATGCAGCTATTGTTCTGCTTAGCATCTTACATTTTCCCCATCATACACATGATTCCTAAGAGGACAGAATTAAAAACTGTTTTAGAACATGCTCTAAATCAACAGAAGCTAGAAATGTAAAAGTTATAAGTCAGATCTTGTATATTGAGGTCAACAGGTCTGTTAACATGAATGAAGCTCTGTGTTATTCCATTAGAAAACCAACAGTTCAGAAGTGTTAAACTAAATTTTAAGTTTCTAGCATCTCTACATGTACTGCAATCTTTGCTTAACAAACAAGGAGTTTGGTGGCACTTTTAAAGACTAACAAATTTATTTATCACATGAGTTTTCATGGGAGAAAAGCCCACTTTATCAGATGCTTGAAGATGGGGAACTTACAGAATGGGGACAGAATACTGCTTTGATTTGCTGTTACAGTCTGATCAGATCCTATGACTTATACTTCCCTGCATCTATTTTGCTCCCATTCTGTAAGTTCCCCATCTTCAAGCATCTGATGAAGTGGGATTTTCTCCCATGAAAGCTCCTCCAATAAATTAATTTATTAGTCTTTAAAAGTGCCACCAGACTCCTTGTTTGTTTTGCTGGACTAGACTAACATGGCTACCCCTGCAGGACTTGGCACAATGCTTTGCTTATGATTGCTAGTGAGATCACATCTTGAGATGGTTGCAGACCATCAGATAATCACAACAGAACAGGGGCCACCTATAAATGGAGATGTCTTTTGAAAGTCTAAGGTCAAGAGAATATTATTGTATCTATATTATTACAGAAGACGAGAAAGTAGGATTAATAATGTATTCAGGCACAATATGAAACAGTATAATTACCTCTCAATTTGGTGAAATGGCAAAGCTTTCTCCTTTAACACAAATGAATATTTTCTCTACATGACACAACCTCTACAGAAGGCTACAAATATTCAGAGCCAATGTGATTATTTAATGACACTTCATAATCTCATATGAGAATTCTAATTACAGTTTATGAAAGCCAGGGATACCCTTCTGAAAGACTAAATGACTAATGTGGCAGGTTTTCAGAGCCCTGCTGTGGCTTGAAAACATTATGATAGCTTCAAAATAAGTTTTAAAAGTACTACTGAAACTGAAAACTAAACTTGATCCACATGATAAACGCTAGAGATTTGACTCTTGTAATCCTGTTGCACATCATATGTGCTCAGGTGGGTTTTGCTTTGTGCAAAGTATGTCAGATTCTGCCCAGATACAGATCTTCATTTTACTAGTCTTTTTTTTCTTTTATATCCCTGAGTGTAACCATTTCCTTGCCAATAAGCATCACAGTCTTGTGCATCTTTGTTCCATGAAGATTTTATTATAGTAAAATGGCTATACAGATGTAACAATTGAGATCCATTAACAAAGTAGGGGCTCAGTTTTGCACACCTTAAATTCCCCACTGACTTTGACAGAAGTTTTGAGTATGCATGTTTGGACCCTAAATGAGTTGCTTAAGCCTGGGCACTGAGCAAATAAGGGAAGACTCTCTCTCCCCTTTTTTGGTAGAGGTGTTTGGGTTGTTTTTTGGTTTTAAAGCATTCCTGTTGGCTCATCAGCTTGCTTTTGACTCTCTGCCACTCTTTCCTTTCTGTTCCTATATGTTTACAAGTTTCATTTCCCATATGTCATTCTCCCATATCACTGTTCTTTTCTCAAATCCTGTTTGGACTATTTTTATTCCCAAAATTGACAGACCGCAAAAAGCAAAGCACCAAAAATAGCAAAAAGCTAACTTGAAAAATAGGAAGAGTTTTCATAATTTACAGTGATGAGAACTCATTAAGGAATTTAAACAGGAGAACCTCTTTAAATTGCTGGTGTTAGTCTTCCTCTACTGCCATACAGCAGGGCTGGCTCAACCATATAGGTGAACTAGGCTGTCGCCTAGGGCACCAGGCTCTAAGGGGCATCAGATTAGATGGAAGTGTGGGGTTTTTCTATTTAAAAAAGTATATTTATATGTTCTCTCTCATAAATGGAAGAATTGCCCCTTGATGTGGGCGCCAAAATCACAGTTCACCTAGGGGGCCAAAAACTCTTGGGCTGGCCCTGCTCTATACTCCAGTGCTATCTGGGCTTCTAGCATATCAGTATTATGCTGTAAGATGACTGTGGTGTGTGTTTTTTTTAAAGTTCTGTTGACATGTCCTAACTGCTAAAAATAATTACGTGCACACTCCTCATCTAAAGGCTGCTAGTAGTTTCCATTTGAAATTTGTAAAGCTGCGGGACACATTTCACTCTAGTGAAGAACAGAATAATTATTTTAAGTTCCCATGTTTTGAAGTTTGTTGTTCATTGTAGTTTTACACTGTCAATATGCTTCATTAACACTTATTTATGAATGCTAAGAGTAAAAAATATTTTACCCACTTTGCATGTGTTTCTACTGAAAAAAACCCTATAAATTTATGAATGGCTACAGTGAGACATTAATATCCCATAGTTGTTTGCTTTTCTATATAACTTTGCATTCAATTTTCCTCTCTCTGGCTATGTCGACATTACACGGCTCAGTTAAG
Organism: Podocnemis expansa; assembly: GCA_007922195.1. Lineage (NCBI taxonomy): Eukaryota > Metazoa > Chordata > Testudines > Podocnemididae > Podocnemis > Podocnemis expansa. The sequence continues at coordinate 28,028,674 of ML681973.1, forward strand.
CTGCCTTAATAAGGTCTACTTAAAGTTGACTTAGTGAGGCCACATTGCATTGACTTTATAAAGTCGACTTAAGCCAAGAGACCCATTTAAAGTTGACTTTAAATGGGTCTCCTGGCTTAAGTTGACTTACTTAAATGACCCCAGTGCACTAAGTCAACTTTATTACGTCAACTTTAATGGCCACATTGTGTTAAGTCGACTTAATACAGTCAACTTAACCCTTAAAGTTGACTTTAAAGGCAGGAGTAAGTTGACTTAAGTAAACCCTTAAGTTGACTTAATGAACTCCAAATGTGACCAGGGCTTTGCTTAAGTCGATTTAAGCCCATAGTGTAGATATGTCCTCTCGTAGCTTACTCATCTTATTGAATATGCTAGCTTGGGGGAAAAAAGGTAATTCTGGAAGACCCATTGTGTGTATTAATATAGAGAGCAAGCAAACCTGCTATATGGAAAACTTTCAAGACAACATCCATGTTTTTCTATTTCTTGACTGCACTAGTTATGGCCAGCAGCACTTCCATGAAAATCTCTTGGAAGGGGTCAGAAATCTCACAGGCAGTTTTATTGACTTTAATAGGAATAATGACGAACAGACACCAGGGAGGGACCCAGGGCCTCTGGCCCAGGCCATGCCCCCTGACCGCAGGCCGCACCCCCAGCCAGGGACAGGGCAGGGAACGGCAGCTGCGGCCATGGAGCGGTCTGGCCTAGGAAGGGGCCAGAAGTGGCCACCGCTGCCACGACAGGCAGCTGGGCCCTGGATCTCCGGCCGGAGACCAGGAGAGGCAGGGGCCCTGCCAGGACCCGGGGCACTGGCACCAGGATTCAGGGCATGGGCCCCATGTGCCAGGCACCAGCGACGCCCCTGACAGACACTATTAAAAGTGAAAAAAGAACTGCTCATGGTAAATAAAGGCATGACCATCTAGTCTAACAGTAAAAGATAGGACTCTTTGGCTCTTAATGTGTTTTCATGTAGGCCCCTTTGTATCTTGGGCAAGTCCCCAAGGGTCAGATTTTCAGTAAAGTTCAGCATTGAAAATTGAGGTTTGATTTATTTTATTTTCAGAAGAGCATAACTCCCCATTACCTAGGATGCTGAACTCTGCTTAAAGTCTGCTCATAGATATCACGCACACAAAAACCCATGGCTGGCCAAACTACAGGACTGTTTCATTGCTATGTAGATATCCAGGGTTCAGCAGGAGCCTGACCTCTGGAACCCTCACCCCACAAGGTCCTAGAGCCTGGTTTGCAGAGTAAGCTAAGATGTCTACACAGCAATGGAGCACTCCTGCAAATCTGAGCCCGATGCAGCTCTTTTTCATGGTGCAGACATTCCCTTAAAGCAGGGATAGACAAAACTGGCTCACAGTGAGGTGCCAGCAGTTTTGCTTTTGGTCACCAGAGGATGCTCCTCTACTACATTTCTACAGAAGAGCTAGGTGACAGGCAGGCCTCGACAAATCAATGCTTCTGGTTGCCATGGCAACTGATTTTCATAGCCAGCAAGTCTACACAGCAATGGAATAGCTCTGAAAATCTGAGTCAGATGTGGGTTGTCTTTGCTCTTGAAAAATCTAGCCCTATGCCTCTGCCTTTCTTTTTTAACCCTTTCCCCATGCCAAAGCTGAAGTGACACTTGCTTGTATTATGTGCAATGGAAAAATTAGTTTGCAAATACAACCACATTACTTTATAACAAAAACAACAAGAATCCTGTGGCACCTTAAAGACTAACAAATTTCTTCAGGCATAAGTTTTCGTGGGCACCAGCCCACTTCATCAGATGTGTGAAGTGTAAACTACAGTTGAGAGGTATATATCTACACGCATGCCAGGATAGAGGAAGGCAAGTGATAGCAAAGTAAACTCAGTTAGGGCAGACGGGGACTATTACTATGAGTTAATTAGAAGGTGAAAATGTATGAACAGAAACTATTAATGTGCTAACCACTCCAAGTCCCTATTCAGACCCAGTCTGATTGCGTCAAGTTTGCAAATCAGGTCCAATTGTGCAGTTTCATGTTGAAGTCTGTTTTTGAAATTTTTTAGTTGAAGTTTTGCAGCTTTCAAGTCTGCTACTGAGTGTCCAGGGAGATTGACGTGTTCTCCTACTGGTTTACGGATGTTGCCATTTTTGATGTCTGATTTGTGTCCATTTATCCTTTTGCGTAAGGATAGTTTGGTTTGGCCAATGTACATGGCACAGGGGCACTGCTGCTATATGGTGGCTGTAGCGAGGAGATGTGGGCCACCTCAGAGAGAGTGCAGAAAACCCTGCAAGATGGCCGGAGGGCGGAGCCAGGCAGGGACTGTCAGTCAGCCCGGAAGTGGAGGGGCGGGACAGGAAGTATAAAAGGAGAGGCAGGCAGCTCAGTTGAGGCCCGGGCGGCAGAGGGGAAGGATGCAGCTCCGCCTGCTTCTGACCCTGCACGGCCTGGGGGAAGAGCTGGCCTCTGGACCTGGACCCATCGGCCTAGCCAGGGCCACCCAGGGGCAGCGACTGGGGCCCCCTACCCCAGCCCTGGGTCATCCCACACCGACAGGAGAGACCACCCGGAGGGGGATCGACGAGGAGGCCGGAGCCAATGCTGGATGGGGAGCCTGAACCCCAAGCTCCCTCGTGTGATCTTGAGGACCTACCCCTGGCTGCCAAGGAGCCTGAACCACTGTCCACATCCTGCAACCTGGAAGAGCTACCCCTGGCTGATGAGGACCCCGCACCTCCACACCCTTCCTGTGACCTGGAAGAGCTACCCCTCGCTGAGGAGCCGTCCATGTTCCCGGACGTGCCACCACCCGACGAAGTGGAAGGCTTCTACAATGTACCTCTGGGGGACTACCCTGAGGAGACTGACTACAAGGTATGGCCGGAGCGGGGGGGGCCCAGGGTGGCCGAGGAGGGAGCGAAGCTCAACCCTCCGTGGGGAGTCTCCTCCCAGGGGCAGCGTGTTGTGGTGAGGAGCCCGCTGACCCCGGCACCAAAGCCTCCGGCGCCCCGAGGTCAGTGACCTGAGTTGGGACACAGTGGCGGGGGATGATCCCACACCTCCACTGATCCCTTTACCTAGTGCCAGCCCTCTCCCGACTGGCGACCTTTGCCATAACACAGGTGACCCCTAGAATCCCAGAGACATTGCCTTTGACTTGTTGGAGCCTGACCAAGAGGCTAAAGACCTGGAGCCCTGCCCTACACCTGGCTGGGCCTAGTCGCTTGCCCAGGGCAAAGGGACTAAAGACTTGGTGGTCATGCCCAAGTGGGGCTAGAGACCCTGACGGACCACTCCCCCCTGACCTAGGGGAGGAGGGACCCATTACAATGGCATATATCACATTAGTGCATGTGCAGGTGAATGAGCCCCTGTAATGTGGCTGATGTGGCTGGTACCTCTGATGGTATCACTGAAGTCAATGTGCAAGCAGAGTTGGCAAAGGGGTTTGCTGCAGGGATAACTTCCTGGCTTAGTGTTCTTATTGTGTGGTGTTTGCTTGCTGGTGAGTATTCACTTCAGGTTGGGGGGTGGTCTGTAATCAAAGATTGGCCTGCCTTCCCAGGCTCAAGAAAGTGTGGGATCATCTTCTATGGTAGGTTGTAGATCTTTGATGATGTGTTGGAAGGATTTTAGCTGGGGGCTGTAGGTGATGGCCAGTGGGGTTCTATTATTTTCTTTGTTGGGTCTGTCCTGTAGTAGGTGACTCTTGGGTACTGGTCTGGCTCTGTTGATCTATTTTTTCAACTTCCTGAGTGTGTACTGTAGTTTTAGGAATGTTTGGTAGAACCTTATAGGTGTTTATCTCTTTCTGAGGGATTGGAGCATATCTGGTTGTACCTTAAGCTTGGCTGTAGACAAGGGATCATGTAATGTGTCCTGGGTAGAAGCTGGAGGCATGTAGGTATGTATTGTGGTCAGTTGGTTTTCAGGATAGGATGGTGTTAATGTGTCCATCCCTTATTCATACTGTAGTGTCGAAGAACTGGATTTCTTGTGTGGACTGGTCCAGGCTGAGGTTGATGGCGGCGAGGAAATTGTTGAAATCCTGGTGGAAATCTTCAAGGGACTCTTTCCCATGGGTCAAGATGATGAAAATGTCATTGATGTAAGGGAGAGGCATTTGGAGATGAGATTCAAGGAAGCAATGTTTCAGGTCAGCCATAACGATGCTGGCATGATGTGGGGCCATGCAGGTACCCATAGCTCTGCCACTGACTTGAAATTATAGGTCGTCTCCAAATATGAAGTAGCTGTGGGTCAGGACAAAGTCACAAAGTTCAGTTACCAGGTGTGCCATGTCATCATTCAGGAAGCTGTTCCTGGTGGCTTGTAGTCCATCTTTGTGAGGAATGTTGGTGTAGAGGGCTTCTATATCCATAGTGGCTAGGATGGTCTTTTCTGGAAGATCTCCAATGGATAGTAGTTTTTCCAGGAAATTGGTGGTGTCCTGGCGACAGCTAGGAGCACTGGTGGTGTAGGGCCTGAGAAGAGAGTCCACTTAGCCAGACAACTCTGCTGTGAGAGTGCCAATGCCCAGATTCCTGGGTTTGTGGGTCTTAGGTAAGAGATAAAATACCCCTGGTCGGGGCTTTTGTGGCATGTCCATATAGATTTGTTCCTGTGCTTCTTCAGGGAGCTTCTTAAGCAGATGATGTAGTTTCTTTTGGTATTCCTCAGTGGGATCAGAGGATAGTGGCTTGTAGAATGTGGTGTTAGAGAGCTGTCTGGCACCTTCCCATTTGTAATCCGCCCTATTCATAATGACTACAGCACCTCCTTTGTCTGCCTCTTTGATAATAACATCAGAGTTGTTTTTGAGGCTGTGGATGGCATTGTGTTCTCCACGGTTGAGGGTATGGGGCAAGTGATGCTGCTTGTCTACAATCTCAGCTTGTGTATGTCAGCGGAAATACTAAATGTAAAAGTATAGTCTGTTGTTTTGACCATCAGTAGGAGTCCATGCAGAGTTGTTTTTGTAGCGTTGAAGGAAGGTATCTGTGGGTTAGTGTGTTGTTCAATGGTGCGGTGAAAGTATTCCTTGAGTTGGAGATGGTGAAAGTAGGCTTCCAGGTCACTGCAAAACTGTCTCATGTGCATGGAGGTGGTGGTATAGAAAGGGAGTCCCCAAGACAAGACAGACTCTACTACAGTTTTTATTACTTTATAGGATATTTTTGGCTTTAAATATTCTTGGCAGTTAATTTACAACTGCTTTGTTCTTCCTGTGGTATCTTAAAATTGACTGTCTCAATTTCTTTGAGAAAGGTTTGCCACAAATGGAATGGTGACTACAGATGGCAGAATATAAAGCAAGAGCAGAAAACCACTAAATATACAGAAAGATTCCAAGATCAGAAACTGAAAGGGGAAAAAAATCCCCACCTTGAGCTAACATGACCTAGTCAAAGCTATTCTGTCTTTGTTGAAACGAGATGAATGTGGACTTGGAAAGTCATAAGAGAATCTTTTCAGCTCATCATTCTGACTCAAGTACAGTATGCCAAGTTTGATTTGGAGTCAGACAAAAGTAATGCCAAACTCAACTTTTTTTTTTCTTATTGCGGTATTTTTCCAGTATTTGATATTCTGCTTTAAAAGTGCCACTCAGGTTGTAAAACATCACACAGAGGGCTCATCCAGGTGGGAAAAGGAATCTTACACACACATGCTTTTGCTTCGGTAGCATGGGAAAGTTTTAGTAATTATTCAGCTATAACAGTGGGACTCCTGTGGCACCTTATAGACTAACATTTCTTTGGCCATAAGATTTTGTGGGCTCCAACTCACTTTGTCAGATACATCTGACAAATTGGGTTGGAGCCCCCAAAACCTTATGCCCGAAGAAGTCTGTTTAGTCTATAATGTGCCACAGGAATCTTGTTGTTTTTTCTGTATGCAGACTAACAAAGCTACTCCTCTGGAAATTTCTATTCAGTTATAGTTTCTTATTTAATCAAAAGAGTGGCTTTTTCCAAGTTAGTTTAAGTTCCTTCACAAACAACTTAAGCTAAACTATAGAAAGGGGCTCTTATAGCAGGAGAAGTGTACGCACTTGGGTTATGCTGGTATAACTAAATCAGTTTAAATTTGCACCACAGATTACATCAAAACCTCCCCTCCCTCTCTCAACAAAATATACCTTTTTCATAGATAGAAGGCCTTTTTTAAACAGAGAATTCAATGTTTAACAGGCAGGGATTTACTTGGGAGTTTATCAACACAACTATTCATTCGGTAGCTGGAAACTTTCATTTTTTGAACTGGTGCATGAAAAATTCAGAAACAGTCTGACCTAATCAATTCACTTTAGGGCAGGGGTCTCAAATATGCGGCCCACAGGCCGCATGCAGCCCCTAAAGCTATTTCCTGCGGCCCACAATGACACAATCATTACCGATATTTGCAATATCACTTTATGGAAAGGTTTCAGTGGTACGGCCCTCAGGCTACCATACTAATCCTCATGCAGCCCTCTACTAGTCCTCATGCGGCCCTCGTGGTGATTTGAGTTTGAGACCCCTGCTTTAGGGTCTTCCCCGTGCCCCTTGCCCCTTCCTCTTTTTCCTCTGAATGTCTTTTGGTCTCTTCTCTCTCCCTATCACTGCTCAGGTGTGTAAAGAGGAACTTTGCTTCTCCTTGAGTTGCTAGAGCTGCTCTGCAGGAAAGGAAGAAGGCACTCAGTCCTATAGTCTGCTTCAACAAATCTATGTTTAGTAGCCCGTCACCTAGCTCCAGTGCAAAAATGTAATGGAGGAGCACCCTCAAGGAGGTAGAGAAGCTGAGCACAAGCTTTTGTGGAGATATGTATAATAAGTGGTAATGCAGCTTTGGCCCACCAGGCTGAGTATGCAGAACCACGAGTTGAACAGCCCCCAGACTAAGGACAGACAAAACCAGACAGCAAATCACTTAGCTATGCTCCTTGCTGTGCAATCACTGGATGCTGAATGCATCAGTACTTGAAAACATAGATTCTGAGTAGCACCAACATGGGAGATTTCAGGCCCAAAGAGATTTTCCTCATCTACCCTTAGAGCTGAGTGAGCAGTGGCTTCGAAAATAGCTTATACACATGTGACTGTCAAGTAAATCATAGAAACTGGAAGGGACTATGAGAGGTCAGAAAGTCCAGTCCCCTGCACTCATGGCAGGACCAAGTACCCTCTTAGACCATCCCTGACAGTTGTTTGTCTAACTTGCTCTTTAAAATAATAAATAAATATCCTGGCTATGGGTTTTCTTGCCTGATATTTGGTTATTTAGTAATTTGGATAGGGTTATGGGCTTGCCAAGGGATTTAATTAGAAGTTAATGAGGTTCTTACTTCCTGAATCAAGCTACAGAGGTTTTTGCAAGGATCCCAGGAATGCACAACAGGAATATTTAATGCCAATGACCAAATACTTATATTTGTAGAGATTTTATTAAACAACATAAAATGATAGGCAGATAAGATATATATGGATAAGGAATTAAGGAATATATGGATAAATTGAATTAAATGTATAACGCAACAGATAATGATTTGAATATAGTCTTATTTTAAGATATAGCTGTGCTAAATTTCTATCATATGTTTTGGATTAACATACTGACACCCTTTCCTACTGACCTGACTGAGAGACATGTCTGGTCCCTTAACTCTGGAGTCGATGGTGAAGGTAAAGCTTACAGCTAAGAGATACAAGACTAAGACTATTGATAATACTTAAGTATTTTAAAACAAAAGATCCTAACTAACAAAAGAAGATGAAAGAAAAATTAGTTGGTGAATACACCCTGGCAATACTGTTCACCCTTTTATACTCTAAATGGTGGGTTACTTACCAATAACCATCCTTCTTTGAGATGGGCTGCTCACATACATTCAGTTGCAAGGGTACGTGCTGCAGCTCATGGTAGCTCAGAAAGTCTTTAGCCTTAGCCTGTAAGGTCAGGGCACATGGCCAACGCCCATTCTGTGCCGCAGCTATGGCTATATAGGTGACCGTGACCCTGACCCTCCCAGTCCCTTATTTCTTCGCCAGTTCTGGTTAGCGGGGATGGTGGGAGGGGTCTGAATGTATGTGAGCAGCCCATCTTGAAGAAGGATGGTTACTGGTAAGTAACCCACCATTCTTCTTCGAGTGCTGCTCACATCATTCAGTTACTAGTGACTGCTAGCCATACCCAAAGATGGTGGGAGGAGTTACAGCTTACCCACACTGAGTACAGCTCTGCTTAATGCAGCATCATCTCTAGCCTGTTGGACGATAGCGTAGTGTGTCGTGAAGGTATGCACCAGTGACCATGTAGCTGCCTTGCAGATCTCTTCGATCAGGACTTGGGTGAGGAAGGCCATTGACAAAGCCTGGGCCGTGGTAGAATGAGCCCTGACATTGCTCAGGAGGAGTGTCTTCGAACTTCTGTAGCAGTCTTTGATGCAATTTACTATCCATTTGGAAATGCACTGTGACAACACTGGAAGAACTCTTTTACATTCTGTGACCGCCACGAAGAGTTGGGAGGCCTTGCGGAATGGGCATATGTGCTCAATATATGTTAAAAGTGCCCTCTTGGCATCCAGGGTGTGCCACTTCCTCTGGTTCTCGGTAACCTGAGGGTCTGGAAAGAAGACTGGAAAACAAATCTCCTGATTAAGGTGAAAAGGGGAAACCACCTTAGGAAAGAAGGATGGGTGCAGGTGGAGCACCACTTTAGCAGGAAAGAATCTCATATATGGAGGTTCTGAGGAAAGGGCCTTCAGTTTAGAGACTCTTCTAGCTGAAGTAATTGCCACCAAATAGGCTACCTTCCAGGCGAGGACTAGCAGAGCACAAGAGTCCAAGCGTTCATAAGGTGGCTCTGTTAGTCCTTGGAGCACCACATTAAGGTCCCATAGAGGGGTAGGTTCACGAGGGTATAGGAAGACTCTTTCGAATCCCCTCAAAAATCTAGTGGAGGCGGGATGGGAGAAAACAGGAACACCATCCACCTTCTCGTGCAGGGCCGAAATTGCTGCTAGATGGACTCTCAGGGAGGAAAGAGAGAGGCCGTTATCTCTGAGGTCTAGCAGGTAATCAAGGATTAGGTGTAAGGTGGCTAATGTGGGAATGACCCCTTTACCTCAAGCCCAGCAGGAGAAGCGTCTCCATTTGGCTGTGTAGGTGGCCCTTGTGGAAGCCCTTCTGCTAGTGACTAATACCCTCCTGACCCTGTCCAAGCAGAGTCTTTCCTGCTTGCTCAGCCAAGGAGTCTCCAGACTTTCAGATGCAGGAAACCAGGGTTCGGGTGCCAGAGGCACCCCAACTCTTGTGTCAGGAGGTCCATCCACAGGGGAAGGCAGATTGGAGCATCTATGGATACATCCTGTAGGAGCGAATACCAATCTGGAGCTATCAGTATCATGTTTGCTCCGTCCATCTTGGCCTTCAGAAGGAGCCTGTATATCAGATAAAAGTATATGGCTGTATGCCTCAGTGTATGGCTCTTGAGTTCCATAAGTTTGGCCACCACTGCTGTATATCAATGGAATTGGTGGGAAGGCATACAGTAGAGGGCCCGACCAACTGAGGAGGAAGTGAGTGAACCCTCCTCCTGACCTCTGAGACTAGAAATGCTGACATTTGCGGTTGTCATGTCGCGAATAGATCTACTTGGGGTAGTCCCCACTTGTTGATTAGGTGGGATATCACACTGTTGTGGAGGGACCACTCGTGGTGGGCTAGGGGCTTTCTGCTGAGCGAATCTGCCAGCTTGTTGTCCACTCCCGGTAGATGAGCTGCCACTGGAGTGAAGTTGTACCTCAAGGCCAGTTCCCAGAGTCTGTATGCCTCCCTGCAGAGAGCTGGGGAGTGGACACCCCCCTGCTGGTTCACATAGAACATGGCCACAGTGGTGTTTGTCAGGATCTGGATTGCCTTGCCCTTTATCTTGTCCAAAAAAATCCTGCAAGCCAATCTGATGGCCCACAGTTCCTTCACGTTCATGTGAAGGAGGCTGTCTGATGGAGACCAAAGCTCTCGGGTGGAAAAGTCCCCCTGATACGTGGGCCCCCCACTCTGAATCTGAGGCATCGGTGATCAGTGTCACCATAGGGACTGAGGCTTGGAAGGGAATTCCCCCCATGGCAAAGAGGGGGTTCCTCCAGATCTCTAGTGTCCCCAGGATGTCTTGGGGAACTGACAGTACCTTGGACAGAGGATGTCTCTGTGGGTGGAACACTGTCAATAACCAGATCTGAAACGGTCTCATTCTCAGGCAGACCATCCTTATCAGAGGTGGCAGCCGCCATGTGCCTGAGAAGCTGTAGGCAGCGTCAGGCTTTGATTACCTGGGAGCCCTGCAGCTCCGCAGTGATGGTGCAGATGGACTGAAATCTTGAGGGGGGACAGGAAGGCCCTCCCTTTTTGGGAGTCTAGGAGAGCTCATATGAACTCTATGCTTTGGGATGGGCAGAGTTTTGACTCTTCTCAATTTATGCAGAGCTCCAAGTGCCTGCACACTAGGCTCGCTACATTGACACTGTTCTACCTGAGCTCTCAGTCCCCCGTTTACCAACCAGTCATCTAGGTAGGGATAAATCTTTATACCCTGCCAGCATAGGTAGGCAGCGACTGCCACCATGCACTTTGTGAACACCCTGGGGGCTAAGAAGAGTGATGTGAGCTGGAAGTGTTTTCCCCCCACCATGAACCTTAAAAGCTTTCTGTGGTGGGCATGAATCGCTATGTGAAAGTAAGCATCCTTTAGATCGAGGGCTGCAAACCAAGCCCCAGGATTCAGAGATGGGACGATCTGTGGCAAGGAAACCATACAGAATTTTATTTTCCTTACGTATTTGTTTAAAGCTTTAAGGTCTAGAATGGGTCTCAGGCACCCGTTTGATTTGGGAACTAGAAAGAAACGGGAGTAAAACCCTCTTCCCTGTTCCAACTTTGGGACCCTCTCTATGGCTCTGAGGGAGAGGAGTTTCTCACATTCTTTCTCGAGCATCCAATCTAGTTCCTGGTTCCCAACATCCATGCAAGTGGGTGATTTTTCTGTCCTGAGGAGTTGGCCAACATTGTATGTGGTACCCTTTCAAGACCGTTTCCAGAACCCACCGGTCAGTTGTGATGTTGGCCCAGTGGTGCACGTATCAATGCAGGTGGTTGGCAAAGGTTCGGGTCGAGGCTGTGGTTCCACTGCCCTTGGACTGACTGTCAGAAGAGCTGCTTCTTCCCCGCCAAACGGTCAGTACCTTGTCCATGACGACTAGTCTGGGGGGCCTGGGATTTTTGGCCTCTACTCGGATGGGTCTTATCCCTATCCAGACTCCCATATTGGTGTTGGGGGTACTGGTAGGACTGGGAGAAGGATCTCTGCATCTGGGTCTGCTGTTTCAACTGCTGTAGTTGCTGTTGCAGCAACTGCTGGGGCTGGAAGGAGCATCGAATGGGTGGTGGCGTGTACGTGCCTAGGGATTTATGGGTGGCCCTAGAGTCCTTCATGCCATGCAGCTTTGAGTCCGTGGACTCGGCGAAGAGATCAGGGCCTTCAAATGGTAGGTCCTGTATGATGAGTTGCATCTGCAGGAACAGGCCCGAGCCTTGAAGCTAGGCCAAGCATCTCATAACCATGGTGAAGGCCATGTTGCACAAAGCTGTGTCAGATGCATCCCAGTAGGTCATAGGGGCATCTCTAGAGGCCAAGACCCCTTCCTCCAACATCATCTCAAAGTCTCTCAGGCAGTCTTTAGAGATGACATCACAGAAGCCCTCCATAGTTCTCCAAATGTTGAACACATACCTCCCCATGAGGGATTGGTGGTTGGCAATGCGTAGCTGTAAAGCTGAGGTAGAATAAACCTTCCTACTGAATAAGTCGAGCTTCCTTGCTTCTTTATTCTTGGGGTTAGAGCCTGGCTGCCCTGCCTTTCCTTTTGGTTAACTGCGTCCACCACCAGGGACCCCAGCATAGGGTGCTGGAAGAAGAACACAAACTTGTTGGAAGGAATGTGGTACCTCCAATCCACCACCTTGGACACCAGAGGAATTGATGATGGGGTCTGCCATCATGCTCTAGCGATTCTGTACACCCCTTCATGGATGGGAACAGATACTTTCACCGGTGTGCTGGTGTCCCCCACGTCAAAGAGAGGGTCACATTCCTCCTGGACCACTACCAGATCCAAGCTGAGGTTTGCTGCCATACAATGAAGCAAGTCCTGTGGCATGCAGGGGTCATCTCTGTACACCAGGGGTCTTTGAAAAGTATAGTCATCTGCAGAAGAGGACAAGGGGGCCCTTGATCTGCTACGCTAGGTGCAATCCGGGTCAGGCTCATCGTTGCATATGTCCCAGCTGTCCAGAGTTTGAGACGGAGACAGTGCCAACCAGTGCCAGGAGGCTGAGTTGTCATCGACTGTCGAATTGAGCCACTCCTGCGATCAGTCATTGAAGGAGTCCATGACCATGGGTCGATAGGAGGGGGAGCGACCCCTTTCCCTCTGTGCACCCTTGCTAACATGGGTAGAGCTGCCTCGTGATGCCCGCACCAGTGTTGCCAGGGTCGCGCCCCTTTTTGACTGGAGCATTGGAGAACACTTCCAACAGCATTTACCCACTCATTCTTCAGTACCAGAGATTGCTTTGGGAGATCCAGGGCACCGAATGGAGCCGGAAGATGATGGGGAGGACTAGACTTCTGTCTTCTCGGACCCTGGGAGCACAGTACTGAGGGCTCGTGGGATGAATGCCAGGAAGGGAGTGGTCATCGGAGTGGTCTTCGGTACCACTCTGCAGTGCCAGTGGAGGACTCGATGGTGCCGAGGCCAAGGGCGGTACCAAGCCTCGCGGTGTCCACTCTTTAGCTGAAAGTGCTGGTTTACCTTTGCCCAGGCTTTCTTCTTCAGTACTGGAGCTGGTTCCTGGAACAGGTCCCTCACCACTGAGAGGGCCCCTGGCGTCATAAGTACCAAAAGGTGCCCCAGTCCCGACTCCCGCGAAGAAGTGTGCGGGGATGGGCATGGATGGTGCTGTATTGGTGCTGAATTTGATGCCAATCATGGCTTCATATTCTGAGCAGGAAAGCAGCACCAGGGGGGTTCTAGTGCAGAGGTTGCACACGGTGCCAGCAAAGCATTTAGTGTGAGAGACATTTCAGGTACTGGGTAAGATGCACGGTCCTCAGGGAAGGTGCGCAGCCTCTGCTCTCTCTCCTTGGGAGTTCTCCGCTTGAAGGACTTGCAGATGGAGCAGTTGTCCGCATGGTGTGACTCACCAAGGCACGCGAGGCATTTCTCGTGGGCATTGTCAAGCAGAAAGGCTTTGCAGCATGACAGACACAGTTTAAACCTCGGCATCTTTAATATGAACGAAAGGTGGACAGGCACTTGCTTCTGCAAGTTTTGGCTGTTCCCAAACCATCACTGAGGGCGGAAAGAAAGGAACTGGGAGGGGCAGGGTCATGGTCATCTATATAGGCATAGTTGCGGTACAGAGGGAGTGTTGGCCTTGTGTCCTGACAGGCTAAGGCTAAAGATGTTCTGAGCTACTATGTGCTACAGCACATATACCCCTGTAACTGAATGATGTGAGCAGCATTCAAAGAAGAACCAGGGGTTCCCAACCTTTTTAAGGCTGGGAACCCCTTTCTAACTGAAAAAAAAAAAATTGTGGCCCCCCCAGAATTTGGCCTGCACAGGGCAGAATTTGGCCAGCACCACTTTCCTGCCATGGAGCCACCATGGCCATGCCTCCCTCCTGCTGCCAGGGAGCTGGAAGCAGCCAAGGCTCCCCGCCCCCTGTGTTCCCCACCCGCTGGCCCACTCTCTATCCCCCTGCTGAACCCCCTTCACCCCTCAAGGTCCTCTTCCCCCCCCCCTTATCTGGCCACTGGAGCCACTAGCAACTAGCCACTCCCCAGGCTACTCACCCTGGGCATGCTCTGCATCCTAAGGGTAGGAGTTCTAAAAAATCCCTGCCTAGGGGAAGCTCCTTGCTGGCCAGAAACCTGGATCTCCGTGGCAATCAGAGACCCTGGCAGCATCTGGCCCCAGCTCCCAGCCTGTCGATGGGTCCCCTGGAGCCACTCTGCAGCCCCCTAGGAGCAATGTTCCCTCTAAGAGCCTCCAGCAGCTGAGCAACTCCTGTTGCTCGCTGTGCGGGGCCCCCCGCACCCCCTGCAGGCCCAATCCTGGCGGTGACCCCCCCCCCCACACAGGCCCACTCTCCTGGGAACCCCCCCAGCCTGCCCAGCCCCTCCCCGCAATCCTACCCTGCATGGCCCTGCCACAGCTCCTGGGGCCAGAGAAGCACTAACGGAGCATGCTCAGACATTCTGGGCACGCTCCGTTAGCGCTTCTCTGGGCGGGAGTTTTAATAACTCCCTACCCCACCGTAGCTCTGAGCAGGGCCTCTGGCTGCCGGCCCTGCGCGGCTGGCAGTCTTCCCTGCATGGGGGGGCTGTGCCGGGCTGCGCGGCCGCACAGCTTAGAGGGAACGTTGCCTAGGAGTCTGCGGACCCAGGTTGGGAACCACTGCTCTAAACGATATAGATCCTCCTTCCAAGTCTAAACTTAGCTCTCTTACCCTGGATCTTGGGGTACACTTTTCCTATAGGTTGGCAAGTTTGTGTATATTATTAACACATTGCAGATACACTTGCCTTCTTTCCAAATGATTCTAGACAGTATGCCCTTTACGCTTACTGGCCTTTTTTACAGGGGTCTCGCTGGCTGGTGGAGGGACCTGGGGCATGGGCCCAAGCCCCGCCCCCTGGCCAGGGCCAGGGCCAGACGCTGCCACAGGTGGCCAGGCCCTGGATCCCCAGCTGGGGCCAGGGCCGCCGCGGCTGCTGGCGGTCAGGCCCCGCATCCCCGGCTGGATTGGGTCAGAGATCCAGGTAGGGGATGGGGCCACCGCGGCCGGGCCCTGCATCCCCGATTGGGTCGGAGATCCAGGGCTTCCACTAGGGTTTGGGGCACATGCCCCGGAGTGCCCAGAGCCAGCAACACCCCTGCCTTTTGATGGGTTTTGTGATGGACTTGTCAAGTTTGTCTGGGTATAATCCAGCCAGCACCCCTATTCTGATACCTCCTGCATACTGAGGTGCTAAAGTTCTGACCACAGGTGGAAACTTCTCATTCTTTTTCAGGTTCTAAACATATGTCTGCTTCATTTTCATGTAGGAGGTACCCTGCGTAAATAAATATTTGTGAAGCTATAATTCTATCATAAAACAAATACTTAAACTTATAAGGAAATTGAAATTTATACTTGGACTATATGTAAGTTAAAGTATATATGCAAGCCAGCAGGGTAGCACTGTAGGCTACAAGTTGTCTTAAAAGCTGTGCACTCAAGCAGGAATGACAGAAGAGCTCTCCTAGAGAAATGGTCAGCTACCACTTTACCCTTGGAGGAAACAGCTGAAAAGATTTTTTTTCTGGTCAACCACAATACTAAATAACAGTCTCAGAATGAGATTTAAGAAAAGGAGCATGAATTGACATTCCACAAAGCACTATCCACTAAATCTGTGCCTTTGATATGATTCAGGTCAGCTAACCTTACTCAAAATTACCCTAGCTACTGTAGCTCCTATCTTGCTTAAATACTGCTCCTTACACTCATAGAGCTCTGTTAGTTATATCACTCTTTGAGCATGTGTGCATGGTATGGAGGGATTCTGTGGTAAATAGTATCTGTTCAGAATTGACAAAAAGCACATTTCCTAAAACTTCCAGTTTCACTTAATGGAATGACTCTGTATTATTTAGATCCAAAGGGGTAGCCTTGTTAGTCTAGTTCAGTAAAACAAACTAGTCCTGTAGTACCTAAAGACTAATACTGTGGTACCTGAAGGCCTCATTCTGGTCTGGAGCCCCATTGACCTAAGTCCTGTATAAATATGTAGAAAGATCAAGTTCCAGCTCTGAAATGCTTGCATTCTAAGTTAATGACAATGTCATAGTATGAACAAGTGTGTTAAAACAGTGAAGGAAGTGGGAAAGTAGCAGCTGTAGCCTATAGAGAGAGAAAGAAGGATTCTCTATTATCCTTCACTAGGCAAATTTGGACATTGAAAGAGACCCTTACAGGAAAATGTATCTATGTTCTAACAGACAATAGTTTGTTGATTATCATTTTATGTCTTGTGAAAAGTGACAGGCAACCAAGGGTAGGGCCTGTGCCACGTGAGTGGCCCCCCTTCTCTCAGTGGGCTGCAAGATGGAAATCTTGCATGTGCACTAACCATAACCCCATGAATAACCTTAAATACATTTTCTAGGAGCTGAATATTTCAGAACAAGTTAGTTATAAACAATTACTTAATATGACAACCACATCACATGAATAATAATGGCCAAAATTGGTCACTGTCAACCAGGGCTGGCCCAGGGTATTTCAGCACCCACCCCCACCTACCATGGCCCAGGCTGGGCCCGATTGTAGACCCCCCCCGAGCCTGGCCAGGTGGCAGGTGAACACTGTGTGGCCTGCTGGGCCGAATCACAACAGCAACACTGCTCCCCTGGCTGGGGCCACCTCCCTGCTTCTGGCCCAATGCTGCTAGTGGTCCACTGCACTTTCATGGCTGGGGCCTTGCTCTGCCTTAGGACCTAGCTCCTGCTATTGTGGAGCAGGGCTGAATGGGCTTGCTGACTCCAGTGGTGCCCTGTGGCATCCCCTAGATGTTGGTGCCCTAGATGACTGCCAGGGCTGTCCCTTGGGAAATGTGGGGCCCTGGGAGAATCATCCTCTACACCCCCACTCAGCCCCCCCTACAGTGGGGGGCAGGGCTGGCCAGCCCAGAGGGGAGTGCCAAGCCTGTTTCACCCCTGCACCGGCTGTTCCCCATCTAGGTGATGGGACAAGCCAGCCAAAAGCAGTAGCCAGGTTCAGCGCTCTCACTCTCCCCCCTCTGCCTGCAGTGGGGAGGGGGTGGGAGCAGCACAGCTGGGGGGACAGTAGTATGGGTCCTAGGCTGCCTCCTGCCCCCTCCCTGCTGCCTCTGGCACAGAGCTGAAGGCAGTGTGTAGCTGGGGGGGAGTGGGGGGGAAGCATGGAACCCACCTGCTGCTTTTGGCCTGCTTGCCCTGTCTCCCGGATGGGGAACAGCTGGCCATGGGGGGGCAGTGGTTCAGGCCCCGTGCTGCCCTGCTTATGGCAGGACAGCACTGAGGCCTAGGGCAATTGTTCCTTTTACCCACCCCTCAGGACAGCCCTGGTGCCCACCTAGGTTCCCTATATGGATGGCCCTTCTTGTTCGATTCTTTCAATTGTGAGAGCACCTTTTAATAAAATGTTTTGACAGCTGCACCCCCAAAGCCTGATGGTTGCTACTGCTCTAGATGCAGGGAAAGCACCTGCGTAATCCTGTTCCTGGGTAGCGTTACCAGATGTCAGGCAAAAGGAGGAGATGTCCTCCTTTTTACCTGCACGTCGTCTGTCCAGCAGACCTTTTAAAAAGACATGATTTTGTCTGGCTTTTTACTTAAGGGGTTAAAGTATGCTGGAATGCCCCAGAACATCCTATTTTTAGGGGGAAGCGTTTCTGGCCCCTTCAAAACAGAAGAGTACTACATTAATACCACATTTTCTCCATATGTCCTCCAATCTTCTCCTTTTCCTACTTCCCTGTTCTCCTTTCCAGGCTTTGGTATACGGTAACCCTATTCCTGGGTAACTATAACAGCAAAGAAGAAATGCAGGCAGGGTGTTGGAGGCCATGGGGTGACAGCATTCTTCCTCCTAGCAGCCCGCTTTTACACCTTCCAAAGAGGTAGCCTTGTTAGTCTAGTAAAAAAACAACAAGGAGTTGGGTGGCACTTTAAGACTAACAGATTTATTTTTTGCATGAGCTTTCGTGGGAGAAGATCCCACTTCCTCAGATGCTTCGAAGATGGGTGAACTTATAGAAAGGAATGAAACTTTCTGTAAGTTCACCCATCTTCGAAGCATCTGAGGAAGTGAGA
This sequence comes from Podocnemis expansa, assembly GCA_007922195.1. Classification (NCBI taxonomy): domain Eukaryota; kingdom Metazoa; phylum Chordata; order Testudines; family Podocnemididae; genus Podocnemis; species Podocnemis expansa. The sequence continues at coordinate 28,046,614 of ML681973.1, forward strand.
TCTTCTCCCACGAAAGCTCATGCAAAAAATAAATCTGTTTAGTCTTAAAGTGCCACCCAACTCCTTGTTGTTTTTTTTACTGGATTAGACTAACACGGCTATCCCTTTTGAAATTGTTAGTCTAGCTCAACGAAACAAGCAAGGAGTCCTGTGGCCCTTAAAAACTAACAGATTCATTTACTGCTTGGGAGAAAAGCCTCTGACAAACAGATTTTTTTCCACACAAGCTCAGGTGCTAAGTAGCGGTTAATCGTCAAGTATCCCAGGACTAGGGTTACCAAAGCATGGAAAGGAGGACAGGGAGAAAATGTCGTACTAATGTACTATTCTGTTTTTAGCAGCCCTGGACCGCTTCCCCCTAAAAGCAGGGTGTTCTGGCTGGTTCCAGCGCCGTGTAAGTAGCAAGCCAGCCAAAACCATGTCTTTTTAAAATGCCTGCCGGATACAAGCCGTGACGATAGAAGGGATGGCATGTCCTCCCCTTGCCTGACAGCTGCTCACTCCCCGGCACGCTGCTCGCTTTGCTTTTACACCAAGCGCCCCCGGGCGCGGCGCGTTCACACCGCCGCAGGCAGCGCGCCTTGTGCCGCAGCCGGAGTAAAGCCCCGGGGGCAGGAATCGCCTCCCTTCCCCGCCTGGCCCGCCTGCGCCTGCGCCGCGAGTGCAGCGGGGCCCCGAGCCCGCCGGCTCCTTACCTCCTCCGCCGCCCGCTCCCCGCCGCCGCTGCCCTGCACCAGCCCGTTCAGCTCGTGGCTCTCGCCCGCCGAGGCCATGGTGCCGCCGGTGCCCGCCGCGGGAAGCGGCGCCGCTAGCTGCCTTCCCGGCCCGCTCCCCACGCCCAGGCCCGCCCCACCAGCCGTTTCCGCCGGGATTTCCCTTGGCCCGGAGCGCCGCCCGGGCAAAGCCCAGCGCCGGGCTGGCGGGGTGGAAGAGGCCGGGGCTGCAGCGGTAGGCGGGGAGCCAGCCCTGAGCCCCTGAAATCTGGGGGCAGTGTTTGAGCTGGGGTGGGCCACCCACAAGAGCCAGTTTTAAAAATTCGTAGAATTCTAGAATCGAATCGAATCGAATCCTCGAATCGAATCCTAGAACAGAACCGCATAGAATAGAATCCTAGGGTTGGAAGGGACCTCATGGAGTCCAGCGCCCTGGGAATTGAACCCAGGACCTCCTGCGTAGGATTGGAAGGGACCTCATGAGGTCATCTAGTCCACCCCCTGCCAAAAAAAGCAGGACCACTCCCACTAAATTATCCCAGCTAGAGTTTTATCCAGCTGGGCCTTAAACATCTCCAAAGATGAGCTTCCACCACCTCCTTACGTAGCCCAGTCCAACACTTTACCACCCTCCTAGTAAGAAAGTTTCCTTCAATAACCAAGTGTTTTGAGAGCTGCAGCAGGGGTAGTCTCCTGGCAGGGAGCTAGGCCACGGCAGAGGGCCGGCGCTAGGTGGTAAGCAGCCCCTGCATAACGGGGGCGCCAGCATTTTGAGGGGCATCAAAAGGGGACAGCACCGTGGCGCTCCCCTGGTGACGTCCCTCATCTGCGCCAGCATCGGTCTGCTGTGGGGGGGCACCACGATCCCCAGCGCCGGCCCTGCCAGGGCACCTGTTGCAGGAGGGGAGCCTGTGACCAGGACTGGGTCCCAGGATGGCTGGGGGGACACAAGGGGGCAGCCAAAGAACTGTATGTGACTCTAGAGCGGCAGGTTGCAGAGCATTGGTATCCCCAGGACTTGAAACTGGGGGTGCTCACTGAAGTGATCTAACACTGTTACTAGCTGACAGCTGGGGGTGTTGGGAAATTCCAGGGGGCAGTGTTAGGGAAATCCCTGTTGCAGACTCAGCTAAACCAAAGGAAGTATTTCTTCACCTACCTCCCAGTTCATCTGGGGAACATCTGGTCATGGGACGCTGTGAGGGCTAAAACCATAAGTGGGTTCAAAAAAACCCCAAAAACTTGAGATAGACCTCTTGAGGTCATCTACTCTAGTGTTTCTCAATACCAGTTCATGCTTTGGCATCAGTCCCCCAAGATCTGCCTTACACGGTACAGGAAGCTAAGCCCACCCTGGTATCAAAAAGTTTGAGAAATAGTGAGTCTCTCTAGTCCAGAGGTTCCAAACATGTGGCCTGCAGGCCATATGCAGCCCCTAAAGCTATTTGCTGTGGCCTGCAGTGACACAAGTGTTACCAATATTTACAATTTTTTTGTATATGAAAAGGCTTCAGTGGTGGGGCTCCCTGGGTGGGCTAGCTTAGTACTCCTCGTGCGGCCCAGTACTAGCCCTCATGCAGCTGTCATGGTGATTTGAGTTTGAGACTCCTGCTCTAGGCCAACTCCCAATGCTTGAGGATGCAGCCTCCTGCTCTGGTCTTCCCTAAACTTCTGGCTGTTAGAAGCATGGACTGGATGACAAGAATGAATCTCTTAATAAATTGCCCTGATCTGTTCATTCCTGCTGAAGTATCTGGCACTGGTCACTGATAGAAGACAGGGTACAGTATTAGATGCACCATTGGTCAGACCCTGTGTAGCATTCTTACGAGTCTTCCTGAAAGATGGGGAAAGTAATAATCTATTTCCAGTGCTATCTTGGGAACTTTGGCTACTCCCACTTTAGGGATTGTTGAGGAGTCACTTATTCAGCACTATCCATGATGCCAAACATTCAAAATCCTGAGTGGTTTTTAAAATTAGTTGTTTTTTTAAAATATATTTTTAGTTCTTGCCTGCTCATTTACAAGCCGTTAGAGCAGGGGTCTCAAACGCAAATCACCACAAGGGCCGCATGAGGATTAGTACGGTAGCCCAAGGGCCGCACCACTGAAACCTTTCCATACAATGATATTACAAATATCTGTAATGATCACATCATTGCAGGCCGCAGGAAATAGCTTTAGGGGGCTGCATGTGGCCCGCGGGCTTCATGTTTGAGACCCCCTGCTTTAGAGTACACTTGGGACAGATTTCAAACTTTCCTTTGGAACTGTGAGGGCTAAAATATTTTTCTTAAAAAGGAAAAAAAAAGCCATTCTCATATAGTAACATGGCTCCAAGAGCTGGTGCATCAAGAAAAACATCAAATATAAAACTCGATTAAATAGCAAGAGTTGGGCATGCTGGAAGTTAGAGGTAGAATTGATAATAGAACCCATACCTCTGGATTCCTAGCTCAGTACACAACCACTGGATCACACTCACCAAACTTGTTTTAGATAAGTAGCCACTATAATATACAAGATCTTGTTACTCTTTTAGTGCAAGGAGCATGCACTCTTTGCAGTTCCTATTATGCTTGTGTTTCAAATGAAAACTTTGCATCGTCCTCGCATCCAAAACACTTGACGAAATAAGGCAAAGATGTGTAAACATGAGGAACCATGCACACAAGTGAATAGTTCTAGTAGGATTATCCACAGACATAAATTTTTGCAGGTTTGGGTCCAATGTCAGGACAAGTATCACTTAGCCTACTGCTGCAGTGCAGGGAGAGGGCAGTCAGTATGTAACATGCGTCATGGATGAGGCCCACCCCAGCGGGTGGCAGGTCTGTAGTTGAGAGAACTAGGGTAGCAGCCCATGGGCCCACATCCTCCAGGCGAAGTCCAAGCTGTCATTCCCTTCTGTGGATTAGCTGGAGAGGTTAAAAGTTCAGCAACTTCAAATATAATCCATTTAAAAAAAAAAGTGCAATATCCTCCTTCCAGTGTGTGCAGATTTACAACGTCCTTGTCCTATTTTTCTAAAGGTGTTTCCCCTCTGTTATTGTGTGAATGACCCACATAAAAAAGGAATGATTGACTGTACATTGTTAGATTTTATGATAAAGGTCACCAGCACAGATCCCTAAGATAGGTAGAAAGAGCAAAACTGATTACACACAGTGCTGTCAAATGCACAAAGTAAACAATGTGAAAAGAAATAGAGGAAATAATTGCTTTTTCTGATTTTTTTTATTTGCTAATGTTACAAGCAACATCTATGTTTATCTAATAAAAGTAAATAGATTTAAAAAGTGGGTTCTTCCTTCAACATATCTATGTAATCCTCTCTCATGCAGGACCATGTTTACCACTGAAATTGTTTTCCAACCGGGAAAACACTACACAGTCACAAATTGTTTGATGGCTGTAGTCTAGTTAGATGTGAGTAATTGCAGTAAAACACAATAATTGGTTGACATATAATCCTATAAATTTCCCTTAATAAAAAACATTGTCTCTGGCTCGTGCGCATTCATCCTCCATTTTAGATTAGAGCTACTCAGATTAGCCACACTCATAACATAGAGATGCTCCAGCTTTCACTGTTGGGGCTTTGCTCCTTATACAGAAAGCAGCAAGTGGTGTGGGGTAGAACTGCTACACCACCCAGGGATTCTTTCATCGTATTGGACCAACTCCAGCAGCTTTCTGGCTTCTTTGCAATCACTAAAGGGCCTGGCAGTGGCAGGATGGCAAACTGGCCTCTTAAAGCGCAAGCTAAACTAAACTCACTCTTCTCCCAGATTATTGTAGCCAACTCCAACCTGTACATGGTTATTCATACCCAACAAATGTTCTGCATGGCTTGGGTGTTAGTTTAAAAGTGATTCCCCATGTTCTTTGAATTCTCTGGCTTTTTATGACTTGTCAGCATGTTACACTTCCCATAACATGGTTTATTGTATGCAAATTAATATGTATTTCAATATCAGATTACACCCAGTCACTGCTTCTAATGATTTTTTCTACTGGATTTATGGTATGTTGTACAGAACTGATTAATCAAACAGCTCTCAGTAGGTCGCTGGAAACTTTTAGTCTTGGTACGTTCCAAATAACGGTCTGTGAAATGTCAAATGAGTCTGATTGCAAACAAACACTTGTTGGGCATCCATTTATCTATTTGGAATATGCAATCCGGTCAAGCCAAGTCATGGTGTTCTCATCAATGATGCTCAAGGCACAACAACCTCTAGGAAGCTGTCATTTTGCAGTCCTCAAGAACAGGCTTCCATATTTACTCCTAAAGATTACTGGAGAAAATGCTTAGGGAAACGTGAGTCCAATTCAATTTGTCATAAATTTTTTGCCTACAAAGAGGGTATTGTGTGAATTTATTTCTGCAGAAAAGAAGAAAAATACAGCTTCCCATGATAAAGATCATGAGCCATTTGTTTTAGTGGAATTATCTTGGACCACTTAAAGGAAATTCCCATTACCTACAATCTATATTGATTCATTGTGTTTAAAAAACCCCACAGCTGGATTGAAAGTATATTTAGAGAAGACAAAAGTAAAGTTTGACAGCACCAGTGTTGCACAGAAATAACACCACAGACTAATGTTTTGGAAACAAAAGTGTATATGTAACTCACCTGGTTATATAGAGGAAACATACGGTGAGAAGAGGAAAGAGAACAGAGCTCAAACCTCCACCCCGCAAGCCCTGGTGCTACTTTGACTACCCTAGTCAATGTGGTAAATGGATGTGATTGTAACATTTGCCAAGAGCCACAATGGGAAGGAATTGTGCAGGAGGGGTTGTGGCAGCTTGTTGGGGGGAGCCTATCTATTCAGCCTGCAGTGTTGCAATGGTCAATGTGGCCACTGCAGCCAGATGATGACTGGGACAGTTTGTTTTAAACTACAGCAAAGACCAAGCCAGCTCCAGGACAAGGGAGGAAGATTGCATCCTGTGCTGGGCACTGCATTAGGCTGCGCGCTGGCAGCCATTCTTGCTAGAGGTCAGCCACGCTAGAGTGTGCAGTCAACCACTCCATCAAGTGTTATATTAATCATCAACATAATAATTCAAACCTACGGCAACCATAAGGAGTAAGGGGTGAGTAGATTTGGTCAAAATCCTCTGCATGTAAATTTTTGTGTGGCACTTTTACAAAAAGCTCTTATTTTTGAAGACCCCAGTTACCCTCTCTTCCCCACACCTTATACACACATTTTGACAGATTTGTTTAACTGACAGGTGGTTAATGAGTATTGATGCTGTCCAGCATTCTGGCTGTGTGTCTAAAGGGCACAGGGAGGCAAACTTCAGCTTGGTGTGTGAGAGATGCAGCAGCAGGTGCTCTAGAAGGTCACACCGTTATGCTGTCTATGCCATGATGCTTGTATGGAGCTGCCATACAAACAGATTTGTGGGCTGTGGGATTTGGTTTTGTAGCCTTATGGGAAAAGAGTGTACATATTAAGAACTTTGGTCTGGTGTTTAACAGAAAAGAGCTGGGAGCCAGGATTTTAAAAATGTCTGAAACACTCAGTGCACTGTGTGATCTGAGGTAAAGCACATTCTCTTCTGCTTCAGTCAGCTCTTCTGCTTCTGTTATGTTGTGTAAAAAAAGAGCTTTCCTACTTTACCCCAAAGGGAGCCGCTAACTTGTTCTGAGTAAATTAAAACACATTTTCTAGTTGGCAGCTTAATTTCTAAGAATAAAGAAAAGATGTAGTCCCTGCTCTCCATAACAGGATATTTACAACCCACTAGTAATGACAGCTTGTGATGAGAGGAGAGGTTACCAAGCAGTGACACTGACTCATAGATATATAGGGACCTTAGGAGGGACCTTAAGAGATCATGTTATCCAAACCCCTCCACTGAGGCAGAACAAAAGTCCTATATACAAGACATGGTCAGTAGGAAAACTTGAAGTACCAAATGTGCAGCTGTGTTATTCTAGTTCAGCAAAAGAAGCAAGGAGTCCTGTGGCACTTAAAGACTAACAAATTTATTTATGGCATGAGGTTGAGTAACTAAATACTATATGGACGTCATTGTGTTTTGTTTTTGAATTGAAAGTACATTCATTATTAAATAATGACAACCTTGTGTGGGGTCACCATATGAGTCTTAATTTCCGTAAAAGAGATCAGGCACAGAAAGTTGGTGAATGTTTGTTGATAGGGCCACCATGTAAATCAGCCAATGAAACCACAGTGGCTGGCAGCTTTCAAGAGGAGATGGCCACTATTGCCCTGCATCCTGGCATCTGAGATAGCGAAATTCGCTTTCAGATTGCACTGGTCTCTCAAGCTATTGGTGAATCATAATGAAGCAGTTGTCCCAAGATGTTTATTTGGCAAGCATAAAACAGCCCTAGTTTCTTAATTATGGAAAATGAATGATCTGAATCATGAACGATGATCTTTTTTTTTGTACTAAAATCTCAAGTTTCAGATTTCTTTTTATCTAGCAATTCATTTTCTTTAACACAATGTGGTTTGTGTGGATGCCAAGAGTGTCTGAAGCGAGTCCTGAAATAAAAAATACATGGTCAAAGTTGACATATGAGGTCAATACAAGAGCCGATAATGCAAGAGACTGGTATTTCTTAGCTAGACCGCAAATTTAAAGCAACAGATGGTAGTACACTATAATCTCTCTGTGGGAAAGGTGGGATGTCACTTAGTCCTGCCAAAGAATAAAAGAGAGAGACATTTTATTTCAGAAATGACCCAGATGGGGAGTGAGGGACAGAGGGATTTGAAAGATGAATATTTGATGGAGTTATTTTACGGAGGAATAGTGGTTGCAATTCCTAGACCAATGCTTGGTGTCACTAACAGCTGTAATCTTGTTTTTATTCTCCTCTCCACACAGCACATCCTTCACTGTTGTACTTGTGCCTACATTTATTATCTAAAAGATGCCTTTGCCTATCATGCTGGCAGTTACACTCTGAACATAATTTTTTCAGGACCTCTATTATAAAATGTGTGTGCAGTTTGTTCATTTGTTTCTTGGTAAGAAGAAGAGCTACATCCTACCATATACTCCCTTTTAAAACAGTGAAACCATGTTTCTCCAGACTCTCTGTGCCTCCATTTGGGGTTTCCTGTCCTTGTCCCAGCCAGGCACTGTACCTGCCAGTAAGTGCATTTTAAAAGATCACATTGAACCTAAACTCAGAACTGCTTCACCTCTTGTTCCAAATACCTGTCTGACTTCTCTGAATTGCAAATAGCATTTTTTAAAATATCCAGCTATTTGCTGTAGAGTGGCTGTTATCTTTATAGTTCATCATTCCTGCTGGGGGGAAGTTGCCTTCTAGGGGCAGCTTTGAACCTTTGATATAACTATACATATTAGAAAACGGTTATGCAACCTCACAAATAGCTCATAACTCACTTCTTTTTTGTTTTTTGTTTTTTTGCCAAAGTGCTGCATCATAATCTACCAAATAGTCATTTTCCTGCCCTCTAACATCTGAGCTTGCCTACCTGATCTTCATTCCCCCAATCTTCATGGCTTGTGTGAATTCCTCACAAGGCAGTTCTTAGTGGGATTCTATGCCAGTGGTTCCCAACCTTTTCAGGAACATGGCACGCTTCAATGAGACAAACAATTCTACAGTACACCCACTTGCTTCAGCTGAATTGATTGCTCATAAACATCACATTTACTAACTTTAACTATGGTTACGGTCTTATTAGAGTGGTTTGCAACATACTGCATACAACAAGCTAAAGAGGAATTAAATGTATTAATGCTTCAAATCTACCGGAAAAAAGTAAACGCCATCTCAATTTTGCCATTTGGCCACCTGCATTTAGAATGTTCACATTTTGGAATCAAAACTGATCCCTCGCTTTTAATTTGATTATTTATTTTATTTTCATGAGTTTTATGAGTTGTAATTTTGGTTGGATAGAATATTGTTTAAGATTTGTTTTACCCGGATTTTCATTACCTTTCTACAAAATTTCGCAGCACACTTAGACAGTTCTATGCCATGACACACTAGTTGAAAACCACTGTTCTATGTTATTACCATTAAAAGCACAGAACAGGAGCCAGGAGAGGGAAATCCAGTCATGATTAAGGGCAAACAGTTTGTCCCTGTGACGGGGCAGGCCCACCCTGCACTGAAGCGGGCCTATATGCCCGGAAGAGAAGGGAAGCCCCGCCCCTCAGGCCCTGCTGGGCATGCTCAAACAGCTGCCCAGCTATAAAAGGCTGCGATTCCCCTCAGTTGGAGGCTGGCCAGCGGAGGGAGCAGATGCAGGCTAGAGGCTCTTGCTCAGACTCTGGCCGGGCTCCTGCCTCAACGGGGCAGACGCCGGGGACGCTAGAGACATGGAACGCAGAAGGCACTGCTGACCAAGGTGCCCTCAGCCGTGAGGATCCGAGGACCCCGACTGAACAAGGCTCCTGACCAGGTGGACGTCAAGAGTCCAGGTGGGGCACCTCATAGCGACCAGGTAGGAAGTAGCCCAGCGCTGGGTAAATCGGGGTGAGCATTGGCCAAGTCCAGGCCTCAGTCGGCGCGTTGCGGCTTGGATCCCTGCCGACTGGGCCAGGATTCCCGTACACCCCAGGGCCCTGGGCTGGGGTTCAGAGGAGTGGGAGGGCCTGAACCCCCCTACCTGGGCCTACGTCCCTCAGGGCGCCCAGCCGGGCCATGGACTCATTGACTTTGGCCAGTGGGCCGCACTGCCCCGACGTGAAGGGCTGGGACTTATTGACTCTGGCCAGTGGGCCGCACTGCCCCGATGTGAAGGGCTGAAACCCATTGACCCCGGCCAGTGGGCCGCACTGCCCTGACATTAAGGGCTGGGACTCATTGACTCTGGCCAGTGGGCCGCCCTGCCCTGACGTGAAGGGCTGGGACTTATTGACTCTGGCCAGCGAGCCATACCGCCCTTCCCACAAAGTACCCCGTGGACAAGGTCAATAACCATAAGGGCATCCAGCCTTAGACAGAGAGCTGCCCTGCTCGGGAGCACATGGAGCTAAAACACTCCGCAACAGTCCCACTTGACATTTTGTTAAAAGTAGGCATTGAGGCACAATGAAGAATGGAAGCGCTCATTTTTGGGGGGAGAGAGTAGGAGATAGCAGCTGATAACTAAGCCTCTCTCACCCAAACAAAGAACTCTGGTACAGGATAGCCACCATTTCCTATATTTTCCTCCTGCTTGTGTCAAAACTGGGGCTTCTGCACCATTTGCTGCTATAGGCCTCATCACTAGCAGGACACTCAGTTTTAAAAGCCTCTGTCCTCTGTCAGTGGATATTTTTGTTTTGTTTTGGCTTTGGCTTTGTTTGTTTAGCTTTAGTGGAATAGTGCATTTGCAGAATTATTTCAATACAAATTCAAGGAATCCAAAGATTCTGTAACTGACACTGCCAATTAATTCAGGGCAGCTCACTGTGTGCTTGAGGTCATGATGCATAATTTAGATCTGAAGCAGTATGTGCCCAGAGCCTTAAGTTACTTTGTGTATTCATATACTGAGATTTTTTCATCTTCCACTGAAATGTGGCTGACTCTGGGGTAGAATGTTCAGAGACTAATACAAAACAAGTATAGGGTTGATGCAGAAAACAACTGGTGAAATTTGATGACCTGTGTTATTCAGGTGGTCAGATTAGAAAATTTCAACAGTCCCTTTATGGCTTTAAAAATCTATGAAAATTTACATAGGTTAAAATTGGTAGTTTGTATTTAAGAAAAAAATACTAGTCTTTCTCTCAAAGCAGGAAAACTCAATGTGAAGTCTCTAAAAAACAAATAGGGGAGAAAGATCTTGACTGTTCCCTTTCAGCTTTCTTTCACCACTACACACCACTAGCCTTTTGGGAAGTCTTGGGTCTGCCCTGGACTTATCTACCATATAGGCTGAAAGGAGCCAAATAGCATTGCATATATTTAGACCAAGATCGCGATGAATTCTCCAGTACTGCAACATGAATGTCTGGAGTTCCTGACAGTCAGCTTGACCCAGCATTGCAGTTAAAGAATATTTGATTTGATTTATTTAACAAGGCACTGTAATGCAGTTATTTCTCCCAGCTGGTATTACCCTAGGAAGCTTACATAAACCACTCTTCTGAACTGCAGTGCTTGCATGGCTAATCTCTTTACCCAAGCTGGATGGCTGGCTGCCCTTAAGTAGTAGTACACGTTTCCCTACAATTCCAGGGGGTAGCCATGTTAGTCTATATCCGCAAAACAAACAAGGAGTCTTATGGCACTTTTAAAGACTAGCAAATGTATTTATCACACAAGCTTTTGTGGGCATGATCCCACTGTACACCTCAAAACAGCCATACACACAAAGCGACCTTCTTGACTCCACTGTGTTCTTTTTTTCACAGAGTGATATTGGTCCCAGGATATTAGAGAGACTAGGTGGGTGACACAGAGTCTTTTATTAGACCAGTTCCTGTTGGAGAGGGGAGAGCTTTTAAGCTTAGAAGAACTCTGTGTAAGCTCAAAAGTTTGTCTCCCTCACAAACAGAAGTTGATCCAGTAAAAGCTATTACCTCACCCACAAAATAAGCAGGGAGACCTGTGACACTTAAACACTAACAAATTTATTTAACACATGAGCTTTCGTGGGAGAAAATGCTATTTCATCAGACACTTTGAAGATGGGGAACTTACAGAATGAGAAGAAAACAAATGCAGGAGAGTGTAAGTCATGGGATCAGGTCATACAGTAATAGGAAATCAAAGCAGTTGTTAAGATTCAAACACTGGGAAACAGCACAAGAAGGTGAGGTCAAATCACCTGTTGTAATGGGAAAAGAATTTGACCTCACCTTCCTATGTGCTGTTTCCCAGGGTTCGCATCTTAACAACTGCTTTGATTTGCTGTTATACTCTGACCTGATCCCATGACTTACACTTCTGGCTACCTCTCAATCCTTGTTCATTTAATTTATTTTGAAAGCTGTTGTCAGGGTTGTCTTATTGCAAATCATGGAGATGTGGCCCTGATCTTGCAATAGGATTCAGGAATGGATCCTATATTTGTATTATTTGTTTGTTCTTTATAACTTGTGGATGAATGGAACCACAGATACTTATCCTCAGAATGTTAGGAACTAAAGGTGGCAGGTGCCAAGTAACCTATACCTGCTCACAAGATGGGTCCAAGACATACATGCTTCCAAGTTGTGGTAAGTCAGGATTCACCTATCATACCATAAAATAGCATATTATTATAACTAACACATGCAACAGAGGAGATTCGTTTCTTTAGTGTGGCAACTGGTGAGAATATTCCCATTGTTTAGCAGGCAGAGCGAAGGTGGATGGAACATTAGCTGAGTATTTACAGACATTCAAACATCTAGAATATTTTTAAGTGTCTAGTTTTCTTTGATGTATTGTATAAACCAGTGATTCTCAAATGGTGATATGTGTGCCACTGCTGGGACAGGGAAGTAGTCTCGGTGGGATGCAGGGTTTTTTATAACAATAACTAAGAATTTGCTGTCCTTTCCCACTGATCTGCCCTGCCCACCTGACTCTATCATTAAATATAAACATGCTGACAGCAGAATTTTCCCAATAATACTACTACAATTTTTATGTCCTTAAAACTTATAATAAATGATAAATATAATAAGAGAATGCCTGTAAACTTATCAATGTCCTTCTCAGAAAAAGTTTTGATTCTATCATTGTGGGACCCAGGTTCTTTGATAGTGATTGATGGCACGTAAGACACACAAGGTTGAGAACCACCAGTATAAGCTAAAAAAAGCAAGGAGTCTTGTGGCACTTAAAGACTAACAGATTTATTTATCACATGAGCTTTCATGGGAGAAAGTCCCACTTTGTCAGACACTTTGAAAAGGGAGAACTTACAGAATAGGATGCAAATAAATGCAGGGGAGTGTAAGACGGATCAGGTCATACTGCAACAGCAAATCAGAGCATTTGTAAGGATTCAGACTCTAGGAAACAACATACAGAGGGAGGGCGAAGTCAAATTACCTGTTATAATATGGAAAGAATCCATAGTCACAATTCAGCTCTGCTTTCACACAATCTAATCTGCATATTATTTGTATTTTGGCTGTTTCTCTTTGAAGTCTTGATGTCCCATTGATTTTCTTGATGACCATCATTAACAAATCATCAGTGGAGTGATTAGGAAGATGGAAGTGTTCAGCAACTGTTGGGGGTGTGTGTGTTGTGCTTTCTGATGTCAGTTTTGTGCCCATTTATTCTTCTGTGTAGGGACTGTGCTGTTTGTCCAATGTATAAGGTGTGGGGGCATTTCCGGCACATGATGGCATAAATCACATTAGTGGATGAGCAGGTGAAGGACCCTTTGATGGAATATCTGGCTTGATTAGGTCCTATGATGGTGTCTTTTGTGCAGATATGTGGACAGAGTTGGCAGCATGGTTTGTTGCAGGGGTATGTGCCTGCTTTAATGTTTCTGTTGTTAGGTCTGTAGTTGCTGGTGAGTATCTGTTTAAGGTTTGGGGGTTGTCTGTAGGCAAGGAGAGGTCTGTCTCCCAAGGCTTGCAAAAGTGAGGGATCATCTTTTAAAATAGGCTGTAGGCCCTTAATGATCTGTTGTAGAGGTCTGACTTGAGGGTTGTATGTGGTGACCAGCGGCGTTCTATTGTTTTCTTTCTTGGGCTTTTCCTGTAGCAGTTGACTGCAGGGTACCTGTCTGGCCCTGTCAATCTGTTTCTTTACTTCTCCAGGTGGGTACCGTAGTTTTAAGAAAGCTTGATAGAGATCCTGAAGATGTCTGTCTCTGTCTGAGGGATCAGAGCATATGTGGCTATATCTTAGGGCTTGGCTGTAGGCAATGGATTGTGTGGTGTGTTTAGGATGGAAGCTTGAGGGATGTAGATAACTATACCAATCAGTAGGTTTTTGGTATAGAGTGGTGTTGATGTGTCCATCCCTAATTTATATTGTAGTGTCCAGTATAAGCTATAGGTTATTGAGTGCTTCTACTGTCCAGTAAGATAGCCTAAGAACACAGCGCCCTCTAGCTTTTTCTATGCTCTGTTGACCGAAAAAGCTGAAAAAAGTTGATTGGGAGCAATTGCAATAAGTTCCAAAGGGGCATCAATGTTAAAAGTTGTTAGTCTTTAAGTGCCACAGGACTCCTAATTTCAATAAGCACATTCATAACGTTAAGTTATTCTATTTTCACTTATATATATATATATATATACACACACACACAAACACTTTGAAGTATTTCTAGAAGTTGGGTTTGGGTATTTTAATTTTTCTGTCTGTTACCTTATCATTAAATGCTGAAGGCTGCACTAGCAAAACTGTTAGTGGTCTCTAATTAAGTACATGAGACAAGAATTAAATGGACTTAGTCACTGAATGGTCACAAACTTAGCAAGAAAGCTATGAACAATATCCATATCAGTCACATGGCATTCAAATATAGAAACCATACTTTCTGAAAAAGTTGATTGAAATAAGCTTTGTGGGATTTCCCCAAATTCAGTGAAACAAAAGTCAGTGATGGAAGTGCAATATTCCATTTAAAATTATTGTTATAGTAATGTAATTCTTTGCATTTATTAGTTAAAATTTTCAGCAGTGTTTAAGGACCCAAGGGGACTTAGGCGCTCATGAAAATTTTTCCCATTGTGCTTATTTATCAGAGGACCTCTAAAGTGCATAATAAATGTTGCTGCTTTCATCCCTACATTACTCCTGTGAGGTGGAAAAGTACAAATCCTGTCTTATTCCATCCATAATTGATGTTCACAGAGTAAGAAAGGAGGTCTGTGGCTGATCCAGGAAAAGAGCCCAGGTTTCCTGATTCTCAGTCCCATGCCAACATAGGGTGAGCAAACATCCTGATTTTTAGGGGCCTTGTCTTACACAGGACCCTATTACTCCCTCATCCTTGACCCAGTTTTTCATGCTGGCTATCTAGCTGTCCATCACTGACCAAGGAGATTCCTAAAAATCCTGTTTGGGTTAATTGCTTCTTAATTCCCTGTAGCAGAGATTGATGCAGGCAAGATTTAAACCTTTTAGGACCATATGCAAATAACTTCTGCAGTGTGGCTGGCTTCCAGGAGCTTGAGCTGTGAAGCCTGAAATCCCCCCACTAGGTCAATATGATGGCTGGACAAGAGTTCACTCTTCAGTGGAGATTAGGATGAGGGGAAGTCATTAGTTCCTTTACTTCCTACCGGAGTGCCTCCAGTTTTTTGTTTTGTTTTGTTACTTCCCATATGATCAAAAGAGGCTACTCTGGATTTTATCTTTCAGGTTTGCATTCACTTTCTGCAGTGAGTGAAATGCAAATAGATATGTCTACACTTAGAGTTGAATTCGAATTGATTGCCATCAATTCGAATTCTATTAAGTGCATGGACACACTGGCTTTCCTCAATTCGAATTGAGGAACTCCTCAGTTCGAATTGATGAAAGCTGACTTCGGATTGGTCAAACCTCGTTTGACTTCAAAGTCAAGGTCAATTCGAACTGAGGAATTCGAATTGACCCAGTGTGTCACTGTTAGTTTGAATTAGCCACAGCTTGATTTTTTTCCCCCTATACAATAGCACCCCCTACTGAATTCGAACTAGCAAGTCCTGTTCATGGACATGCCAATTCGAACTGGATTTTCTAGTGTGGCCACGTCAATTCGAACTGAAGGAATTCGAATTTATAATTATTAGTGTGAATTGACTAATTCGAACTGAAACTCTAAGTGTAGACATAGCCAGTGAGAGTGAACTGATGGTGCTGGGAAGCTGGAAGCATCCTAGTGTGGGGAAAGCAGCCACACTCCTTCGGAAACTTCTGCACTGGTGCACTTCAGAGGCCTCAATCCTTAGTTTAGAACAGGAAATGATAGCGCACACAGACAATAAATGCCCTACCAAAGCTCTTTGGACATTCTGGGTGTTGTTTTAAAGGGACTTCTTGCAGAAACTTTGAATGCCAACAAGAAACTTGCACATCTAGAAATCTGAGTAACGAGCTGGACAACGGGCGTGGGTGGGTGGGTGCTACTATGTGAAGGGTTCCAAAGGAGTAGCTGTGTTATTCTTGTTCAGCAAAGCAAACAAGGACCTAATGGCACTTTTAATATGAAAAGTTGTAGTGATCAGGTTTTCCTTTTTAAGAGAGAGAAACTCAGTCTCAACCCAAATTGGGGAAATGCTGCTTCATTATTTCACATGGAATGTGTATGCTATAAGGAGAATGGCTTATTGTAAGGGTTCAAGAAGAGAGCCTGCACTCTGGACTCTTTAATCTTAGGTTCTAGATCCCAGTTAAGCACTGACATGTGTAATATTATTCCATAAGGCTTCTGGAAAAGTAAACGAACATCCAGGTCTCAGTTTCCCAGTAAGATGGGGATGGTAACAATAGTTTCCTTTACATATATGTTGTTATGCTAGTTTATGAATATTTACATAATTTGTGCTTTGAGATTCTCATTTTAAAAGTGTCTATAAGTTAAGCATGTTGATAATAAACATTAATCACTTCATTACTGAATGACATTCCAGGTATGCCCAGCGAACACTTGTGCAGTATAGCTCTCTGTATACAAGGAGAGGAAATGTTCAGTTCACTTGATTATATGATTTCTTACAAAGTTGTTAGGATGTATGCATAATGTGTGAAGTTAAACTGCTTCAGAGTACTTATTTATTACTAAGCCCATCATTAAAGAGAAAGGGGTGAGGTAAGCTTTTACTGAACCAACTTCTGTAATAATATTTATTAATTAAATATTCAATGCATTCATATTCAAATATTTTACCTCACCCACCTTGTCTCACTAATACACTGCTGGAACCAACATGGCTACAAACCAACTGCACCTGCGTCTATTTAAAGATGCTTTATTCTAAGGACTAATCTGATCACAAAAGTGAGCCAATAGTTAAAACATATTCTGTTTACTAACAAAATAGTTCTAATTGCTCTGTGCAAGGTAGAAAGAAAACTTCCGTATATTTGCAGAATGCCCTTTGCTTGATTAGAAATGCATAAGCATGAACATGAATCCTGCCCGAACACTTTAAGTAAATCAGAATTCAGTTTGCAGTTGGATTCCTCTCTGAGACACTTGCATCTGTGTAGATCGAGTTGCAGGATTGGTGCCTACATAAGGCAAAACATTAGCAGAGTATTAATACTTCTGTTGAACAAAGCACATCAAACACATGCTTAATTTTAAATACTTCCCTTACTGAATAGAGATGGATTAAAGCATGTCCTTTAAGTTGAAGTGAGACTCAAAAGGAGCTATACAAGTATTAAGATAATTTTAAATATATTGGAACCAAGAAGTTGCATGTATCTGTTCCCGAACTGCCTGGTAGGGGACTAAGGAGGCTGGCAAAATTGCAAGGAAGGGGAGTGAATCATTTGCCTCCATCTTCACTCTGGGAAATGAGACAATTCTTTTCCAGACACTGCTTTTCACTGAGTGGGCATCCAACCTAACTGTCTAAAGATGGTGTTAGAACTTTAGCTGCTCAAACACAATTAATGACCAGATGGTATTCATTCAAGTCACAAGGAAATATGATGTGAAATAGCAGAGAGATTGAAATATCACATGTGCTGAGTGAGAGGAAACTAGCTTGATACTGGTTTGTGTCCTTATTGAAAATATTGAATTTCATTAAACAAAGAGTAATCTAATAAGTATAGGAAACCAATATAACATTAAAAACTCCAACAAATTTGTCAGCTAGTAAATAGAAAGAAAAAGGCAGTTCTTCTGTATGGTTCAGAGCTGCCTTGGGTGTGATGCTGTCCATGGTGCAGGAGCATTTGTATCTGACCCCATTGTATTAAAACTCTCCAGAACTAGGTTTGCATTGTTTTAAAGATGAGTCCATCACTGCAGACTGTCTTGCCTCTATTCAGGAGATTGACTGAAAGTTTAATTAAAGAGAAGGTAACACAAGGCTTGAATAACTATAACTGGAGGGAGCCAAAACAGCATGTTTTGACTAAGGGCACATCGTGCTTCTTTAATTTATTAACTCATTGAAAGGATTTGAAAACATCTGATAAAGTTGGTTGGTGGATGTAGTGTCACTAGATTTTTTTTTTTTTTCTCCCCTCAAAGGCTTTTAACCAGGTTCTTCATAAAACCCTTGTATAACCAGAGCAAGAGGCAAAATCCTGTTGTGGATTAAAAACTGGTCAAGTGGAGTAAACAAGTATTTCTAAACAACCGCTGCTTTAAGTTGTGTTAATAGGTGGGTACCCCAGCCATCGGTGTTGGGGTCAGTATCATTCAAGGGTTTGTTGGGCCAAGCAGAAGTAGGTTTGGGCTGTTTTTCTTGTACGTCTGCTTGAGTGCTGTTGCAACTGCAGAGCCGGGCCTAGTTCCACAACAAAGCATTACTCTGCTTTATAGAAGGAAAACAAGGAACAAGAGGTGCAGCATCTTGGACAAAGCTTTCCATACTGCAGGACCTTTTGTGCCATGACTTCAGATAGACTGTGGATAACAAGCACAATAAACTGATTTTATGGCCGTCTGATACAGTCTCACACAACTGTCACTGTTGAAGAGTTTTCAGCTGCACCGACACAAGAAGCAAGCCAGTTTCCGTTTTTCCTGTATAAGTGAGAAGTCTGAAATCAAGAACATAGTGAAAATTACCTTCAACTATAACATGAGACAAAAATTGGCTGCTTAATGGAACTTGCCTTTTAATGAAGGTGAATTACAGCCATTGTCAATAACTCTGGAGATATTTTGGGGTAATCTCTTACGACACGAGGGCCCTTTACATGGGAACAACCTTGTATACTTTTTTCCTGTGCAGTAGTATCAGCTGTTTAATTCAATGAAGATAGGATAGAAGTACTTGTGTTCTTCAGGCACCCATGTTGATGAAGACCACCTCTCTTCCCTCCCAAATCCAGGGAGGTAGTGCCTACTTGAATAAACTCTCAGGTACAACTACATGACACAGAAAATATAAGCACTGAGAGTGAAGAGGAATGTCTGAGTACATATGAACTCCTATCTTTGACATCAGCTGTTCCCTCTTTCACCATAACATTATAGTGCTAATAAATCATGGATAGAAGAAAAAAACAGGCATGTCATACAACCATAATGACCCCTGATGTCCTTTATCTCCATGATATATATACTTAAGATGTACAGAGAAATGGACAAAGATGCTCCAACAGCACACAACATTCCTATCCTCTCTAGATATTACTAATGCTTAGGGTAATGTATGTCTCTCAACTACATGGGAAATTATTGGAGGAAGAATGTCTGTGAATATGGACCATAGTGTCTAGCAAAATGGGCCCCATTCCTGGTTCTCCTCTGTAAGAGCTACTGTGTAATCACATAAAATAAAATTAAAATCAAGTATAATAATAATAATAATATTGCTGTTACCTGGACTTTGCTGCTGCTTTTACTTCTTGGCAGTTTTAGGACCCCTGCCAAAAGAAAAATATCAGAATATGTGGCCCAGATATGTGGTTTGACATTTTTTTTCATTGACT
This sequence comes from Podocnemis expansa, assembly GCA_007922195.1. Taxonomy (NCBI): domain Eukaryota; kingdom Metazoa; phylum Chordata; order Testudines; family Podocnemididae; genus Podocnemis; species Podocnemis expansa. Next base: position 28,065,865 of record ML681973.1, read on the forward strand.
AGAAAGGGAAGAGATTTTAAGGTTTGTAGTTCAGGGCTCCCATTTTTCATAAGATGACAACACTCATTTATTGTACCTTTCTAGCTACTGATATCTCCCTTCCCACATCTCATCCTGTTGTCTGGTCTGCCTTCCTGTGGTCTTCTCCTTTCTGTCCATAGCATGCTAACTGCTTCCCAGTCCTTTAGCACACATTGAACAACTGTGTTAGCTATGCAGAATGAACTTTCCCTTTCATAGGCTGAGTGCAAACATTTCCATCAGGTGTGCATGTGTGCATGCATGTGCACAAGCTGTCCTGACTGTGGAAGACAGACCCCTTTTTCCCTTAGAAAGCGCTTGTCATCTTAAGGTTAATGACCCATGGATGAACATGAAAAGGCAACTTTGCATTTATGTGACTTGAACTGACAGTTCTAAAGCACTCTGTGAAACCTTGGCTGCATTTAACCATGTGACGGGGTAGACCCACCCTGCACTCAAACAGGCCTATATGCCCTTAAGGCCGGGCCAGCCCCACCCCTTAGGACCTGCTGGGCATGCTCCAACAGCTGCCCAGGTATAAAAGGCAGTAGTTGCCTTCAGTCAGGGGCTGACCGGCAGAGAGAGCAGACGTCTGCTTGGGGGGCTCCTGTCTAGACACCAGCTCAGTCCTTACCCTACCGGAGCACCCTCGGGAGAAGCCCCAGGCACCGACGACAGGGGACGACGCTGAGGGAGACTTAGCCTACCGCGAGGATCCGGAGACCCAGGCTGAGGAAGTGGTGCACCCAGTTGGACACCTAGGGTAAAAAGGGGGAACGCTTCACACCTACAGCCCCAGGTAGGAAGTAGCCCAGGGCAGTGCCGGAGGGGGGTAAGCCGTGGTATGGTCGGGGCCTCATTCGGTGCGTTGCGGTATGGATCCCCACCGACTGGGCCAACACCCACGGTACCCCTAGGGCCCTGGGCTGGGGTTCAGTGGAGAGGGAGAGCCTGAACCCCCCTACCTGGGCCCATGCCCCCCTTTGGGGCCATCCCGTGAGTGGGACTATTGACCCTGGCTGCTAGGCCATACTGCCCTGGGTTGAAGGGCCATTGAGACTATTGACCCTGGCTGCTAGGCCATACTGCCCTGGGTTGAAGGGCCATTGAGACTATTGACCCTGGCTGCTAGGTCATACTGCCCTGGGTTGAAGGGCCATTGGAACTATTGCTTTTTGCAACTAGACCACCTTGTCCAGAAATCAAATCAAATCATAGGGCTGAGGGGCTGTGCCTGTGGCGCAGAACAGGGGGCTTCCTAGCGATTGCGCCCGCGGAGGTAGCTTACTCTGCGACAGACCATTTATATCCTGGACTGTTTATTTCATAATTTTATGACAAGCAACACATCACCAGTTCTTTCATAGTTGCATCTGAGTTTTTGTGTAAATAGCCCTATGAAAAAGGATTCGTTGTACAGAAATAGAGAATAAAGGCTCACTGTGAAAAGAAATGGTGAACTCTGCAGCTAGCATGCATATCATATTTACTCTGCAGTGTCTAATGTAAACTAACTTTTTAATATTCCTATGACAAATAGAAGAACATCTGATCTTCGTCTGTGGGGAAACAGTCATAAAATACAGCCTGGAGTAGTATTGTAACTCTTTTGCTATGTGTTTTGCTGAACTAGACTGACAAGGCTACCACTTTGGAACTTGTCTCTTTGCTATAAGCATTCATGTTTTATCTTTCTGTACATAACACATAAGGCATGCAATATTGACATAATTTTCTCCACTGGCATTGGTGCAAATGAAATTTTAAATAGCATGGCCTGAAATGGGGAAGATGCATCCTTTGTTTGTACAGAAAAATCAGGAGAGAACTACTAGGGGGAAATGAACATGCTGTCTTTCAGCTTCAGAACCAACCTCTTGAGAGGCAAACAGAGGATGCAGAAGTACACCTCAGGCTTCCAGCTACATAATGAGCATGGTGCAGTTCGTGCTGTGAGAACCTAAAAACACAGTACCCAGTGCTGCCAGGTATGCTTTTGGTTTTCAGCTGCCAGGTTCTGATTAGCGACAAGCCACAGAGATTGTGATTCAATCAGGGCAGAAGAGTCATAGAAATATGTGTGGTCATGAGTGACATCAACTCCATGAAGTGATGGTAAGAAGCAGGTAAGGAGACAGCACCTGTGCAAGCTGGCAGTTCAGGGTAATTAATTGCAGCTTCAATGACATTTCCCATCCTCCAACCCCCAGTGCTTTTCCTTATGCTCTGAAGGGAGTCAAGTTCTATATATAAAGTGGTGTCTGTGTATAAGATAATGACTCTTTCGCTAGGCTAAAGAGGAGTGAAGATTCTCTCTTCCCTCTTACCCTCCATTCCCACCCCCCTGCTCCCCAAGTTCAATAATCATAATCATTCTTGGTGGTCTCTCTCTGTCTCTGAGTTTTGGCAAAATGGGAGTGGAGACCTGCTGGCAGTACTCTGACTGCTTCTTGCTCTAGGGGTGGTGTGAGAGTCCAAGGGGTGGTGCTGACCTGCTCTGTCTGTGTGTGTGTGTGTGTGTGTGTGTGCGTGTGCACGTGCATGCACACACATAGGCATGCAAGAATGATATTGGCAGCAGATGCAGGAAAAGCTGATCCTTGATGAGAGTCATATGCACAGGGGAATGAGTACTTCCTACCCCAGCTATCCTCTCTTACATTTGACAAATATGTTCATGAAAGGCTTTGATTCAGAGTGGAGTTAGGGTGACTTTCCTCCCAGCTGGGCTGATTCAGCTGGACCAAAATCTCAAGAGGTGGTATTAAGAGATTTTGCTGTTGGGGTCCATGCAAACTGTATGTGGAAAACTGTCCTCTTGTGGGTCTGGATTTAACATGAACAAATACAGTTAGGACAGACTTGGATTAAAACTTAACCCTTGACAATTCAAGGGCAATGTTTGGATCTAAGGTTTTAGTTCAGCCCTATTGTCAATTAAAGTCATAACATACACTGGTTGCTCTTTTAACAATCAACAGTTGCCAAGAGATAATAATGTTTTAAAGGGGGGGTATCTTAGGTATCACTGTGCAGTAACAGTTGGTAAATTAAAAGTCTTATTTAAAAAAAAAATACCTTCCACTGTAAATTTTTGTACTTTAGAAAATTAGGCTGGCTGTATAACAGGAATGAAATAGTGCTGTACATAAATGGAAATAGCCAATAACTTAGCAGTGTTAAGTCATGTTATTTTATCCTACTTTGCAGTTACCACTCTTTACCAGGCTCCAACTTCCCCAGAAAAGTTAACTGCTTTCCTGCATGCTCTCCCACTGTTAGCAACATTGGAAAACAAACCCTGACACAGAGAGCCTAAGAAAGGAAGCACTTTCGTGATCCTGGCTGCTAATGAGACTGTCTCTCTTCATGGTATCAAGCACCAGAAAGCTTGTTGCTAGGCAAAGGCACAAATTAGCTTTGTCACGTTGTTCCATGGATGAGTCTGAAGGTCTGAGTTTAAGTAAGCAGCTGAATTCCAGGCATGTTTTATTATTTACTTCATTTAAAATCTAGCATTTAGAATGAGTTTTAAAAAAAACCCTTTAACTTGTGTTGCTATGTCCTGCTAGCATCTCTCTCTCTCTCTCTCTCTGTGTATATGTATTGGGGGGGGGGGGTTTGGGGAGGGCGTCGTGTTTGTTTTGTTATAGTGTACCATTGTCTCCAAAACCTTGCACTGAAATCCTTTTTACTAAACTAACAATAGGTCTGGTTTTCTGACTTCAATTAATATTAAATTTTCCATAGCAAATTTGTTATATAGACATTACTGTGCCATGATCTTTAACAACATAAGGTGTTCATTGACTTGCATGCATACACACTCACACACTTCAAATGGCCTTCAAACTTGCAATAATATTTGTGATATCAAAACATCCCTATGGAAGGGCAGCATCTTGCATTAATTAAACTATTCAATGTAACATCAAGTTACATGCATGCAGCCCAATAATGTGATCTTTCTAGTCTTGTCTGGGTGCAGGCATGAGACTTATAATTTCTGTGCTAGTGACTGGTGAACTAAGACAATTTTTAAGACAAACACCACAAAAAGTAGCTGCTCTGCAGACCTAACTGGCTTACTGTTTTAAACTTAGATCTTATTGCTGAGAGATGAAAAAGTGCCCATCTGCTGAACACCGAAATGTTTAATCAGTAGAAAATCTCTGTACGGGTGCGCACACACAGAGCATATGTGCGGACACACTTACCTGCTTACTGCTTTAACATCCATGCGGAATTTTACTCTTTAATTCCATTCAACAAAAAAAGACCCATGGTGAAATCCTGTCCACACTGAAATTAATTGCCATTGATATTAGTGGGGTCAGGATTTCATTCCAGGCATTCTAGCCCTCTAGCCTCTGTCTGGAGGGAACAGAACAAAAATAGCGGCTTACATAAGTGCTCAAAAAGGAAGCTAAAAATGGAGTTGGTTCACTGGTGATTCCAGATGGCTGGTCCAATGGATGATGATAAAATGGGGCTGGCCTGTATGAGAAATCTTTTATTCTTGGATGACATACTGGTACATCCTGAATTTTCTAAGGAAATCAAGCCTCATTTATTATCTCTTGCCAATTGGACAACGACCACTCCAGTACTTCTTCTAGCACATGTAATTCTACATAAAGAGACAATATATTTCCTGGGTGGATAGACATTTTAGTTCAATGCAGGATTAACAGCAGTAGTGTTCAAATCATTGTTTTAACTTCTTGTATAAAATTCTCAGTCGTTGCTGATAACTAACCTGGCATAGATGTGTGACCAGGCGTGAATGACATTAATTCTCACACCTCTAGGCAATTTAATTAAGATGTCTTTAATATTTATATCATTTAGATTTATGGGGATTCAACCTGTTCAGTCATGCAGCTATGGAGGAAACAGGCTCTTCAATGAAATGAAGCTGTATAGAACTGGGATAACATCCCTGCTTGTTTATTGGGGTATGTGGGGTTGGGGGAGGAGTAAGCACGAGCCCATGTGTGAGAGGTTGTGTTAGTATCTTCACATTTCAGGGAGTGTTTTCCAGAGTCATTTGACCTATATGTAGCAGCTTTTTATGTGTGACTTGTTCAGGAGTATGTAATGTGATTTTGAATATAATAATACTGCTGATGCTAATATCTGATGCTTGATAGTCATAATTGTATTATGTTTATATGCCATGATGTCAGGATTGTGTGGTTTATTTTTTTCAACTAACTGAATGAAATTAAGGGTAGGTATTTTAGCACAATTTTACTGCATTAAGCATCAGGGATAGTGCCTAGGAAAAGAGGATGCTAGGAAAACAGTCCTTTCTTACATTGTTTAAGTGTAACTGGATAGGCTGCTGGGTTGATGTCAGAAAAAATCTTACTGTCCAAATAAATAGAGATGGGATGGAGAATTTGTTCATTACCTTGGTCTCTTCAAGGCTTATTGTAAAAATATTGGTGTTGGCAAAAGCAGGTGTGACATGAGGTTCTGTGTAGGCAAAGGGCAGGGAATGGTTTACCAACTGCTAAAGAAATAACTTTTTAAGAGAGAGTGGGATTTTTTCTCCACCTAACAACTTTCTTAAGAAAGAAATTTCCAATAATTAGAAAACTGCATTCTATCCTGCTGTTCCGTCAGCCTGTGCAGTATTGAGTACTCACCAGTTAACAACAAAGAAACACAAATCTCCTTAGCATATTTTATTTTCTGTATTATAGGTTTTTAAAAAAAAAGTTAATGCATTTTAATATTCTTATCCCATGTAGTTACATACTGTCTTTTTGCTAGAGGATGACTCTTCGGAAATAAAGTCTGTTCAACCATTATACTCCCAGTGTGTACAGAACAAGGGCAAATTCTCACCTGGTGTAAACACATAGCACTACTGAAATCAATGGAGCTCTGATCTTACACCAGTTGAGCATCTACCCCTATATTCCAGCGACTGGGAATTAAATTAGATTCCCCTGGCTTGATGCCACCAGCATCTGTGTTAACTGTGGGCTTTGTTGTCCTATCGTGTACTGTGTTTAGCAAAATATGAGAAGGTGGTACCATACCAGGTAGCGAAAAAGTGAAATCCCAGACATGTATTTCAGTCATGCTGCCATGAACAGAATATTGAGAAAGGGCAGAAAGTGTCCCCATGTTGCTCACTCTTGTGCACACTGGAAGACACAAGTGGGTGTGGCATTTTGAAAAGGAGGAATGTGAATCCCTTCTAAGGTGAATAACTGAGGACTGGCTAAAACAGCAATGAAAGGTTTATTTTTCCACCACCAAATAGTCATTAGTGGTGGTGTTGCTAGGAGACGCTCCGGAGTTTTTGATGGACTGATAATGTATTTGTAGGCAATCTTTGGTTTGGTTTTGCATGTGCACTATCAGTAATCACCTTTGAGTTAGGAATCAAGACAATGGCCCTTTTCTTACTATGGATTATGTATTTTACATCTATGGCTTTGCTCTCTTTTTGTGACAAGTCATTTCCTGTTAGGCTTGCTGTGTTTCTATTCATCATTCACATTCCAGATTCAAGCTGACCCCATTTCTTGAGTAGTTCCACTAGTAAGAGACAGTAATATGCTGCACCAGATAACAGTGCGACATCAAGGTTTCATATTCTGCTCTGAAAGGTCATCACTTAGAGTGGTGGTGGTAGCTGCAGCATCTTCAAATGCATGTTTCATGTTCCCATGATCTGGACTTAATGCTAGTCATTCAACCTCCACCTTCCCATTATATTAATAAACGTACCTTGACTCTGATAAGCTTTTACTGGGGTTCTGTGCAAAGAATCTATTCATAGAATCATAGAAAGCAGAAGGGACCATGACAGGTCATCAAGTTCAGTCTCCTGCACTCATGACAGGACCAAGTGTCTTCCCTCTTAAGGGATCCCTGGCAGGTGTTTGTCTAACCTGCTCTTAAATATTTCCAACGATGGAGATTGTGCAACTTCCCTAGGCAACTTATTCCAGGGGTTAATCACCCTGACAGTTAGGGATTTTTTTTCCTAATGTCCAACCGAAACCTCCCTTGCCATAATTTAAGCCCATTGCTGCTTATCTTATCATTGGTGGTTACTCCCTCCTCCCCAATAACAACCTTTTAGGTACTTGAAAACTGACGTCTCCTCTTTTCCAGACTAAACAATCTCTTTCAGTCTTGCCTCATAAGACAAGTGTTCCAGCTCTTTAATCATTCTTGTTGATCTTCTATGGACTGTCTCCAGTTTGTCCGCATCTTTCCTGAAATGAGGTGCCCAGAACTGGACACAGTACTCCGGTTGAGGCCTAATCAAAGTGGAAAGATTACATCTCGCATCTTAATTAAAATATTCCCATTAAAATGTCCCACAATGGTTTTTTTTTTTTTTTTTTTTTTTTTTTTTTTTTTTTTGCAATAACATTAAACTGTTGACTCATATTCAGCTTGTGGTCCACTATGACACCCAGATCCCTGTCCACAGTACTCCTTCCTAGGCTGTCATTGCCCTTTTATATGTGTGCAATGGATTGTTCTTTCCTAAGTGGAGTATGTTACATTTGTCTTTATTGAATTTCATCCTACTTACCTCAGACCATTTCACCAGTTTTTCCAAATCATTTTGAATTGTGATCCTATCTCCCACAGCACTTGCAACCCCTCCCAACTTGGTATTATCAGCAAACTTTGTAAGTATACTCTCTGTGCCATCATCTAAATCTAAACACCATGCTGTTAGTTTTTCCTTGTGTACAATTTTTATGCATGCCTGAAACAGTATTATTTCTGGCTTTCCACCCTTCACTTATGGGTGTATCTCATGCCAAAGCTATTTACAATAGTTGTATGTGTCCACCTGTATGTCAAGCCTTTAGGAATCTCATGTAGATGAGTGAATTGCATTAAATGTTACTTTTTTTTTCATTTAAAACTACTTATTGAACTGTCCCCACTGACTGCTCTCACACATTCACAATTGAGCTAGAGTTGATGGGGGAGCACAGTGACAGGCTGTGGTGTCTGAGGGAACTGTTGGGTGCCCTACTTTAACCAACGTCATGTGTCCAAAGTGTGCCTCTTCTACGCCACCTGTTCAATTCACAGGTAACCTTTAGTCATAATACCAGTGGATCTCAAACTTTTTGTATTGGCAACCCCTTTCACACAGCAAGCCTCTGTGTAAATTAAAAAATGGAGGAGGGGCAATTTAATTTAATTTTAATTTAATTGGGGGTGTCATGCCTGGCACCGGGCTGACAGATTGCTACCCCCAGGAAATAACCTCATGAACCCCTTCCCTCACTTGAGAATCCCAAATATATACTGTGATGTTTAGTATAGACCAGGGGTGGCCAAACTTAGGGAGCTGAAGAGCCACACAAGTCGATTATTAAATCTTCGAGAGCCACAAGGAGGCATATAGCCATATACTTTTACCTATTCCAAAATTACTAAATTTAAAATTCATTGCACACTCTTCTTATTGTAAAAAGAGGACAAATATTGATCTTACTAATGTCAGATTCTAATAATTAAGGTTACCATGAAAATTAGACCTATACAGTAAAAAGTTAGCTGCTGCTCAGTGTAGAAGACTGCAGGCTAGTGGCAAGTTTTTTTAAAATCCCGACCATGCCGTGCTTCTCCCCACTGTCCTGAGCCCCTTCTGAACTCCTAGGCAGGGGATGCTTTCCTAAATTGATTTGCTGACATTCTTCCGGGAGCCACAATTTTTTCATTTAAGAGCCGCATGTGGCTCCCGAGCCGCATGTGGCTCCTGAGCCGCAGTTTGGCCGTGCCTGCTGTAGACAGAAGCTCCATCAGAAGATGGTGCTATCCTTATCTTAATGTTAAATGGTTGCACTGACCTGGAAGGTTAGTCATAGGTTCAGTCCTGCCTTTGTGTACCAGAATTGGTACTTGGGAGTTTCCTAGGGGGGGTGACCACATTTCCAGAAGATACATGCAGGTGTCCCATCCTCCATGGCCCTGACCTCTGCCACTCCCACCGTGGAAGCTCCACTTCCCTGGGTGGTGAGGTGCTGAGAGCAGTCCCTGACCCATGTTGTCCCATCCTCTTGGGCACATTGCCCAGGAAAGTGGAGGGCCTTGGGCCACCACAGAAGCCCAGCTCCCTCCCTGCATGACTCTTACTACTGCCCGGCTCCACTATTGGCCTGGCCAGGAGGCTGGGCCTCAGGAAAGAGAAGAGGAGCAGAGACAGGATCTTGTGGTAACGTTGGGGCTGAGCCCCAACTCAGTCTCAGTCTCCCCACTGAGAGGCAGGCTCTGAGCAGCACTGCAGAGAATAAGTGTAACTGGATGGAGCCAAAACTTTAAACTATTAACTCATTGAAAGGAGCTGAAAACATCTGATAAAGCTGGCTGGTGGATGTAATTTCATTAGACTTTTTTTTTCCCCTCAAAGGCTTTTAACCAGGTTCTTCATAAAACCCCTAAATAATTGGAGCAAGAGCCCCCAGGCAGGGTCCCACCTCAGCAGGTGGGAGCAGCCCCACCCCTCTCAGGCCTTGATCCAGCCTTGGTCTCCTCCACATTGTGCCAGTTGAGGAGCTGATCCTTTACTTGTATTTCTGGATACAAAACCATGAAGTCCTTGGAGCAAATTAGATGCATATTCTTTGGGGTCCATCCCTTCTTTAGCAGCTCAACAAATATAAGTTTAATTTAAACAAAAGAAAAAAAACCTCTTCTGATGACTCTTATGTTTGTGAAGGATGTTCTATAACTTCCACAGTTTTCACTGTTCCCAAACTAATTCACCCACTTCTTAATTTTTATTTAAAGCCTGTATAATTACAGTAGGGTTTTTGTTTGTTTTTTTACAGTGCACCCATCAGCAGATGATGGCTTATGATATTATCCAAAGATTGAAATTACTGGCATCTTCAAAGCGTATCTGAAAGAAACTAGCCCTCTTACGTTTGCCTAAAAACGGCCATAGGAACCCCAGTATTGGAGTGAGGCTCTTATCAATGGGCAGGTCTTTACTGATAGCAGCAAATTCACCACCATCAAATTAGTCTTCCAAATTGACTAATCATGTCTGTGAAAACATGCTGATCAGGAAGCTGATTTTGTAAGGCCACCTTGGCAGAAGGAATAATCCTGAATTGGAGGGAGGGCATTTTGCTTCGACTCAGTGCACTGAAGGCACCACAGCAAGTAGGCAGTAGGCAATTGGAGGGAGATACGCAAAGTATTTTAAGTACTTTGCATATCTCCCTTCAATTGCTGCTGATATTGCACTGTGGCATAGACCAGGGCTCAGTTTCATCTCTGATCACTTGCAGGCATTACTGCCTTTGTTTCTTCAGGCAATTTAAACTAAAAACAAACAAAACTTCCTTTGTGCAACTGGGAAACATGGCTTCTTGTGAGACTCAGACTCTCCCAGAAAGTTAGTTTATTATTATTATTATTTTAGTAATAATGATGATTGATAAGCATATGCATTAGTTTCTGCAATGAAAAAGCATTCCAACCTGAAAGTAGGAGGATAGAGGAATGAGTCTTCTCTGTTTCTCTCTGTGGCCAAAGTGCAGCCGGTTGTTCCTGAATTGCTCTCAACTAAAAAGATCAAAATGGCTCAGCTGTCTGCTAGTGTGAAGAGCAAATGGACTCCCAATAGATTTTGTGGAGCTGTGTGGTGTTCAGGGCCCTCCACAGATGAATGTATTTCAATAATGCTGCAGTTGCAAGGAACTGGATGTGTGTTTGAATGCAGATAGGTATCATGGGTCTATGAAGAGCTGAATGCATAATTCACAACTTACTAGAAATATGGGCTCAGTTTCTGTTTGTGGAATGTCTGATTATGTTTTTTGATTGACTGATTTTGAACAAATTCGAGATCTCATGAGTTTTTTGTGCTCTGTCTCTGTTCAGAATATAATCTGCTCCATGGTTGGAGTTGGTAACAAACCATAATTCACATGGTATCATTTCTGCACCTCAGGTCAATAAACATAACTTTATATTTGGGTTATTGGTATGAATGTTCAAGATAAGCAATTTTCAGTTTGCTTTCTACAATTATTTGTGTGTGTGATCTTAAATTTTTGTTTTTAAGAGTGTTTGTAACTGAGCTGTGTGAGTGGTGACAGCAGGTAACATGGGCAAAGGAAATTTGCATTGAAATCCAACTACACTTTAGTGGAAAACTAATGCATTATTTCCCAGTTCTATGCCTACTGCATCCACTGTCTAAGTTCATGCAAAGACAGTGGAGGTGGGGGTGGAGCTTAAGAAAGCTCCAGTGAATTTACAAAGGTAAAAATCCAGCTTTACATTTGAGTGACTGTGACAGAGTCCCCCAGGAACAATGCTCTGGAACCACTCAGTCTGCTGACAGTCAAGACTTCAGTGCTTCGGAATCTAGTTTGCTCCCTTGGGTTTCCCCACACCAATGCAGCTGCCTCCTGAACCTGGGCTTGGAGGGTTCAACAATCCTGCTCTGCCTGAACCCCCCCCCCCCCCGTTGATCCCCCTGGATGGGACTCTGAGTTGCTCTTCCATGCCCCCAAGAGTCCATGCATCCCACCTTATAGCCAGAAGTGACTCAGAGCCAGTGTAGAAGTTAGAAGGATTTATTAGTACTCAGGATCACAGCATGGGAAGCCTTTGTTAGCAACTTGATTAGAAGTTACAGCAGTGACCAACAGGAGAGCTGCAGGAACGGTGCTACCGTTTCTGGTGCCCCCCTGCAAGCAGAGCAGGTGTCGGCACAGATGAATGATGTCACAGTGCGCTGCAGCAGTGCACTCCCCATTTTGGCACCCCTCAAGTGCCGGCGCCCCCTGCAAAGCTTACCCAGCTTAGTGGGCTGTGCCGGCCCTGGACAGCCCATACTCTTGGTCTCTACACCACCAGATTTCCAAGGGAGACTGGCCTCTTCCATCCAGCCACCCCCCAGACCCATCCCCTTGCACCTCCCCAGTCTTTTGTCTCCTTCCTGTGCAAGGTAGTTACTCCTCTTGGTCTTCACCTGCCACAACCTGTTGTAGCTGGTTGAGGAGGGGCAGGAAGTCCTAGCCCAGTTTGTGTACATATAGCTAGGGAAGGATCATCCATCCTCAGGTGGGTGTTGGATTGATCACACACCTGGGTCTCATCACCAAAATACATGAGTAAGATATGAGGGAAACTGAGGCACACCCACGGCACTTAAAGAAAACCCCAAGAATATCTCCACTTCATCACAGTGACCAAGTTAAAGAAAACCCCAACAATTTCCAACAAGCCATGTAGCTATATCCCAGGAACAAGTAAACATAAATGAGATTTTTTTATGAGCCTAATGATAGCTCACTGTAGAGTACCATGGTTCCATGGTAAAATTAGAGAGACTTTCAAGTCTTTTTGGTTTGACACGAAATGGTCAACTCACATTAGTTGAACTGGTTTAAGTGCAGTTAATTTTAAATCTATCTAGTTAAATCGTGTGTAGACACTTGTAAATCTATTTAAATCTGATTTTTGTATTGATGGCTTAAGAGTATTTATATAAGTATTAAACTGGATCAGTTTAAATCAATTTAAAAACAGACTTTTAAACACCGGTGCTTTTAATTTAATTTAATATAAGCTCCTTATGGAGCAAGCATTATATTTAAGACAAAAACACGTGTAAGTTTTTCATTTAAAAAACAAAATTAGACTATTTAGTTTGTCCTAAACTGACTGAAAGATTGGAAAGGTTGTTTTGAGGTTTCAAAGAACTCCAAGATTTTGTTTTGCGTGGAAAATATAACCTGTGAAGTGTCTCTTGTTGCACTACTGCTGTAGTTTCTTGTTCAAATACACTCACACTTGGTTGAACTATGTTTAGCTATGATGCATGGGGGAAGGGTGAAAGGAACATTTTCTTCTTCTTTTTACCCAGTTAACCACAGTCAGAGCAAGTCTATCTACCAAAACCCTTTTAGTTTATGCCTGTGTTTGTTCATGGTGCAAGAATGTGTCAGCAGCAAACTGATATAATTGATGCTAATGCAGAGGAATGCTCTGCTTGTGACACTGCAAACTGTGTGTTCTTCATCTTAGGATGCAGAGAATTAGCATAATAAGAAACCCCAACTTATGAAAAAATAAGTTGCCATGTAAGGTCTAGTTATCTGACTCTGATTTTGCTCCAAATAATCCTAAGAGTATTGGGTCCTTGATGCAATAGGCTTGGAGCCAGTTAATTTATTTCACCTGTTTTCCTTTCTTTTAAATTAATACTCCATGAAAAGATACTAGACCGACAACACTTTCTCCACAACCGGTACATATTTGTCCATGCCACTCTGAATGTGTGTACAAACTAAATTCTATGAGGATTGTGAAACATCACTGCAGGATACTGAATCCTTACTAACAAAGATTCCAATTAGTGCCAGTTGTGGTGATGGCTCTTGTGGCTTGGATGCAGTTTCCAGTAGGAATTGAACTGAGCCCAGCTTCTCTACCACGCAGCTCATCAAACTAGCTGCTTGACCCTGGTTCAGACCAATGTCTGCTGGCATTACACTTCCTTGTTTTAGAAGGAAGCCCGGTTTCCCTGAGGAGCAACGTGGCTGACATGCGATATTAGAACACGGACAGTATCTTCCCTTTGGTTTTTTTCTTTTTCTTCTTACTAAGGAATAATAGAATAGCATGGCTGATTCCAGGCATGTTTTTTTCAATCTTTTGGAAAATGCATAGGTTTAGATTAATTTATCATTGTCCAACTTCTGCCTCCTTAGCCTATGGGAGGGTGGGGGGTTGAAGGGTTTGGAGTTTGTGGAAGGGAGGTTGCTGTGGCAGAGAATATCCATATCCTTCCTCCAACAGAGGAATTCACAGACACAGCTAGTACCGCTTGGCCACTTCTGCCCCAGGATGAGTAGTGGCCACCATGACTAGGGGATGTCTTGATTCAACAGCTTTTCTGAAGAGATTCCTAGGGAGTCCTATCTGGAACTCATAGTTGCTTTTCCCCCAGTGGGAATCCCAAAGGAAATCAAACAGAATGATCTGTTGCAGTAGATATGTACAGTTTACACCACCTCTGTGCCTACTACAGTGAATTTAGCCCAATGATTTTTTTTTTTTTTTTTGCCAGTGGTTTTAACTTAAGGCTACCATATGCTATCAAGCTTCCTTCTAGAAGCCCTCATATTAATCAATAGGAGTAATGTCAAAATGCCACACCACCCAGAAGAAACTTCATAATGCTTCATACTGGGTGTTCTAAAAAAAGTATTCACTAGAAAATAATGAAACAAAAATAGGCAAAACCTCTCTGCTGGTCTTTTATAAATGCAATAAAACAATCCTTATTTTTTGGTTAATCAAGATAGCCTTGCTCTGCCTCTCAGAGACATGCCAACTGAGACTCTTCTTAATAATACAAAAAAAGTGTTTAAAATTATTTTTTTTCAGCAGTTAGTTGATTAGTGACACAATAGTTGGCACAGTATTGTTGGTCATAACAGTAATAAAAAAGCTCTTACAGCTTTCGGCCTGGAAGCAGTAAAATTGAGCAACTAACATCATTACACTTCGTTCATCTATAAATTTTAGTAACTAAAGAGTGTCTCTCCTCCCCCACTGCTCATTTGAGAATAAAGTGTTTCAGGCTGACTTAAAAACTACTGCAAGAAGCCCACCAGCCAGGAAGGCCTGTGGCATCAATTTGTCACGGGTGTCCTTTCACTACAGAAAGGATATGGACAAATTAGAGTCCAGTGGGAGGCAACGAAAATGATTAGGGGGCTGGGGCACATGACTTATGAAGGGACACTGAAGTAATTAGGCTTCTGTAGTCTGCAGAAGAGAAGACTGAGGGGGGATTTGATAGCAACCTTCCCCTACTTGAAGGGGTGCTCCAAAGAGGAGGGAGCTACATTGTTCTCAGTAGTAGCAGAGGACAGAACAAGGAGCAATGGTTTCAAGCTGCAGCTGGGGAGGTCTTGGGTGGATATTAGGAAAAACTTTCTCACTAGGAGGGTGGTGAAACATTGGAATGGGTTACCTAGAGCAGCGGTGGTGCTGGGGTGGGGAGGGACCTGGGGTATGGGCCCAGCCCCTGCCCCCAGCCAGAAGGCCCCGCCCCCTGGCCAGGGATAGAGCT
This sequence comes from Podocnemis expansa, assembly GCA_007922195.1. Taxonomy (NCBI): domain Eukaryota; kingdom Metazoa; phylum Chordata; order Testudines; family Podocnemididae; genus Podocnemis; species Podocnemis expansa. Next base: position 28,080,992 of record ML681973.1, read on the forward strand.
GGGGGGGGCGCTGCCACAGGCAACTAGGCCATGGCATGGGCCGGCAAGAAGTGGCTGCTGGAGACCAGGCCCGTGCCCGCAGGTGGCCAGGCCCCCCTGATCCCCGGCTGGGGACGGGGCTGGGGCTGCGGCTGCCACTGTGGGTGGCCAGCCAGCCGGGCCTCAGATCCCCAGCCGGGGATCCGGGGCCTGGCCACTAGTGGCAGCAGCAGCCCCGTCCCCAGCCAGGGATCAGGGGCCATGGGCACAGTCCCAGCCTCCAGCAGCCGCTTCTGGCCTGGCCCTGCCACAGCCTAGCTGTCCGCGGCAGCGCGGCCTACCCCTGGCCCTATCCCTGGCCAGAGGCAGGGCCTGCTGGGTGGCCAGCCAGGCCCCTGATCCCCGGCCGGGGATGGGGCTGCCGCAGCCAGCCGGGGATCAGGCCCCGGATCCCCAGCCCGATTGGGCCGGAGATCCGGGGCACTGGCGCTGGGCACCCCGGGGCACGTGCCCTGGGTCCCAACGCCAGCGACGCCCCTGACCTAGAGAGGTGGTGGAATCTTAACCTTTGGAAACTTTTAAGGACCTGTTAGATTAAATTCCTGGCTGGGATGATTTAGTTGGAGTAGTCCTGCTTTTAGCAGGGGGTTGGACTGAATGACCTTATGAGATCCCTGCCAGCCCTAATATTCTATGAAAAGGTAGAGGGAACTAGGCTTGTTTAGTCTACGGAAAAAAGAATAAGGACACAGAATTTGACAGCAGCCTTTAACTACCTAAAAAGAAGTTCCAGGCAGGATGGAACTAGGCTGTTCTCAGTGGTAGTGGGATCAGTGGTCTCAGGCTGCAGTGGTGGAAGTCTAGGTTGGCTATTAGGGAAAATAAATGACACTAGGGGTGTGATGAACAACTAGAATGGGTAACCTAGGGAGATGATAGAATCTATATCCTTAGAGATTTTTGAAGTGCAATTTGACAAAAGTCTGGCTGGGATGATTTAGTTGGGATTGGTCCTGCTTTGAGCAAGAGGTTGGATTACATGACTTCCTGAGGTCCCTTCCAAACCTAATCTTATGTAATTCTGTGAACTTCCTGTAATTTGCACTAATGTGATGCTTAATCGATGTGCAACTTTCTTCCTTCTTCCACTCTGGGATCATCTGCTGGTTCTAGAAAACTGTGGGGGACAAATTAATCAGGGCTCTCAACCTGGAAAGAGAGACCACTGATCCTCCCCAGTGATGAAGGCCCGTTCCCAGCTGAGACTCAAATTAGCAGAGAACGAGATGTGGTTCAGGATTTATTATTCAGCTGAATAACAAAAGGAACTGCATCAGAGGGCAGCAAAGAAGTGCTAGCCCCTCTGAGCAGGCCCCCCCAACAACTCGAGTGCAAGAGAGAGCCCCGAGGGGCAGCATCACAACACTTTTATCCAGTACAGTATGATAATGCTATGATAATGCTTACATGATTGACAATGTTTTAGAGACCATTATATGGTTACATTAACATTATTAAACACATATTAAAGAATGCATATAATTATCCCCGCCTCTGTTTACTGTTGACATCATTTGCATTATCCTGGGCAGCCGCAGTACCTGCAGACTCATTAATTTCTGCCTAGGGATGCTGACCTTACATTCTTGTGAGGCTATGGTGCCAAGAAGGGTGAGCAGGAGATAGGAGGTAATACTCCCTTTTCAGTTAGAACAAAGATAGACAGTCTAGCTTACATTCCTTGTCCAGATGGTCAGGAGAAAAAGCATGAGAAAGGGGAGATAACACACTTTAACTATCAACTTTAGGCCGCTTGTTAAAGAAACGTAGATACATAACTTGTCAGAGAAACGACCCCACTACCATAGCAACCCACGGCTCCAACGAGGCCTACACTTTAGCACCCTTCTCACTGTCCTACAGAAGAGATTACATATAATTTTTCTTACAAAACACAACTACCAGCAACCCTCCTAAGCAGACCTTCTTTACACCTCAGATGTAACTTATGCCAGTGACTCATCTGTGCACTTGGCATATTGACTCTCGTTGGGGTTGGCATGGGAAGGAAGAAGGGTTTTGTTTGTTGGTTAAGCAAGTTTGCATACATTTATTAATACAACGGCATAAGAGTAATGTAGGTTGTAGTGACAGTGGACAGTAAAATGAAGAGGGTCAAAAGGCAGAACAATGTGGAATGTGGTGCATGATTAACTTTTTTTAAATGAGTGTCATCAATTATAAATTTGTCATGTGACCAAATAGTCCTTGCCCAGCACCAGCAGAGAGCATGCACATTCTGAGGTAAGGTCCAAAATTCGCCACTTTTCTTATGGTGTATCATTTACTGATTGCTGAAATAACAAACACAAAGGTCAGACTGAGCTTTTTTCAAGCAAATTAGGGACTTCCTAGGATTTCCCTGGAGGATTTCTCTATCCCATTTTCTAGTTTCCTTCCTAGCACTACTCCCACCTCCCATAATCCAGTCTGGGGTTAACCAGCCACACCTACCCAAGAGATCCAGCAGGAATCAGTGTTTCCATGCAGAATGCCAACACATGTGAATGAACTGAGTCAATCCAAGTTGCAGCCCTGTATTATTTCCTTTTAATTGGAGGTTCTGAATTACTTTATGGGGCAGTGAATAGCATTTATTTGGGCATTGTAGATTCAACAGATAGACATCAGGTTAATAATTGAGGGTCATAGTGTGCTTTAAAAGATCTAGTCTGGCTGCAGTTGGGTAACAAGTGTAGATAAAATGGAGGGAGAGCCAAAGCCGGTCCATAGGTGAAGGAAGTGTGCATGGTTACGTATTGCTTTACACAGATACCTTGAAATGAGAGTCTGGAAAATGCAGGCTAGCAAGTTTTGCAACTAATTTGAAAAGGCATAGTTTTTAAATAAACTGTCTGATGTGAAAACAACAGGGCTTATTACCCCGGCTCATACTTTTTGCAACCGTTAACGTAGCTGCAAGCCTGGGCATTCTAAATGCTGTTAACACTGAGCATCTATGCTCACTACAGACTGTGGGCTTGATTCACCACAGCTGATTCAGGAGTCATAGGGCAAATGTGTCTTCTGTGTCTGGAAAGAGCAAATTCATCCTTGGGGCAAGGTGAGTGATGTTTGTGGTTCTGCCTGCCATCAGCGGAATGAAGCTATGAACCACACCTCCAGAGCAGCCTGACTTGTGGAAGCTGCTTAGTGGATGTTCATCTCTCGGCATGTGCTTGGTTCTCCAAGATCATCTGCTTTGGGGGCTTTGCCATAGCCCTGCCCTCAGCAGGCTTTCTTCTACAAAGTGCCCTGCACTTGGGGTTCCATTGGCAGATGGCAGTCCAATATGAGACTTGGTCAAGCTTTGTATCTAATACCATTCACTCATATAGAGTACTGCAAACTCTCTCTTCTATCACTAACATCTGTGACATGCTTGCAATGTATAAAACATTCAATTTGTGCATACCTAGTGGATGAATTGGTAATCACTAGCAGCCAGCATGGATTTACCAAGAACAAATCATGCCAAACCAATTGGATTTTCTTCTTTGAGTGGGTAACTGACGGTGAATAAGAGGAATACAGAGGATATAATATACCTGGACTTTAGCAAGGCTTTACACAGTCCCACATGACATTTTGATAAGTAAGCTGGAGAAATGCAGGTTCAGTAGAATGGTCATAAAGTGGATGATTAGGTAAAGAACTGCAAACAATGAGTAACTATTAATGGAATGATGTCAGATTGGAAGGCAGTCTCAAGAGGGGTCCAAAGGGAACTGTTCTGGGTGCAGTACATATGAATAGAGAGCATGCTGATCAAAGGTCTGGAACGCTTGACTTATGAGGGAAGATTGAAAGAGCTGGGTTTGTTTAGTCTGGAAAAGAGGAGAGTGAGGGGGCATCAGTTTTCAAGTATCTAAAAGGCCATTACGAGGAGGAAGGAGAAAAATTGTTCTCCTTAACCACTGTTAATAGGGCAAGAAGCCATGGGCTTCAATTACAGCAAGGGAGGTTTAGGTTGGGCATTAGGAAAAAATTCCTGTCAGGGTAATTAACCACTGGAGTAACTTGCCTAGGCAGGTTGTGCCATCTCCATCGTTGGATGTGTTTAAGAGGAGGTTAGACAAACACCTGACAGGGATGGTTTAAGGTCATGCTTGGTCCTGCCATGAGTGCAGGGGACTGAACTCAATGACCTCTCATGGTTCCCTCCAGTTTCTATGATTCTATAAATTTACAGATGAGACAAAGTTGGGGAGTGTGGGGCTGCAAACACATTGCAGGATAATGTTAAACTTCAAAGGGGTCTTGACAAATTGGAGAACTAGGCTATGGACAACAAAACAAACTTAAAGAAAGACCTACATAGGGCACTATACTTAGGGAAGAAAAACCAAATCCACAAATATAGAATGGAGGAGAACTGGAATGGCAACAGCACTTCTGAGAAGAATCTCAGAGTAGTGATAGACCAAAACCTCAATATGTGTAAACAGTGTGATGTGGTTGGAAAAAAAAAAAAAAAAAAAAAGAAATTTCACGTTGCCTTAACAGAGGCACAGGATGCCTGTCGCAGGATGGATACTGCCACTCTGTTAGGCCTCAGCTGGAGTACTGTCTCTAGTTTAGTTACCAATATGTAGGAGGGATGTAGAGAAATTGGAAAGGATCCAGAGGGGAATGACAAAGATGATGAAAAAATTGGAATGCGAGACATATGATCAAAAGCTAAAGGAATTGGATATGTTTCATTTGGAAAAGCGGAGATTTAGAGGGAACATAATATAGGTCTTCAAATGCTTGAAGGGCTGCTATAAAAAAAAAAATTAAGAAATGCTATTTTTTGTTGCCACAGAAGGCAGGACAAGAGGCAATGGGTTCAAACTACATCCTGGTAAACTTGGATTAAATCTCAGGGAAAGCTTCCTAAATGAAAGAATAGAAGGACAATGGAACAAACTGCCAAGGGAGGTTGTGGAAGCTCCTTTGCTGGAGATTTTCAGAAGGAGGCTGGGTAACCATCTGTCTTGAATGGGCACAGCCCTAGTCTACACTTGCTGCACTTTTTGGAGGCAGTTGACAGGAGATATGCAAGGTATGTAAAATACCTTGTGTATCTCCCGTCGTCTTACTAACGCCCACTTACCTCCCCATTCATGCTGCGCTGTGTTGACCGGAAATCTGATCCGATTGACTTAGCACTACTTCAGTTACAGGGCTGGAGTTATAGCATTGAGCCAGAGACTGAATGAGCATGTTTACACAGACCATTCAGTAGAACCTGGAAGAATGCACTGACAGTGGTAAATTTGCTGCCATTAGTACAGACATTCTTTTAGACTCAACAAACCCTGCATCATGGCAGGGGGTTGACTAGATGTCTCTTGTTGCCCCTTCTGGCGCTATGGTTCTATGGTTAAACTAGATACAGTATCTGTTTGCCTAAAATGTCTTTTCAAATGTGCTCCACATCTAAAAGTGCCCCATTAGTTTTCAGCAAGATGCCAAATTTCTCCTACTGTGTCGCACATCAGCTTTATCCTGCTCTCTTCTGAACTATTTTACTACAACTTCATTTATTTCTATTTAGGCCACAATTAGTGACAGCTGAACATCGAATACATGGATCCTTCTACAAAATCCTTGATCTAGAAATCAGACAGAAATTTCTTGAAGAAAAGTTCTCCCTTATTTCCAGTGAGTACAAACCCCTTATTAGTTAAAAATGGACTTTTGCTGTGGTAGTTTGGCATTTCTTTTTCAGATCATCCATATCTAGCTAACTTTAAATTCCTTCATGAGAATGTGAACATGCTTTATAGGAAAAATAGAGTTTTAGAATACACTATGATTCCATTTGAGACTGGTTGATTAACTTCATGAATAGACAAAAGAAACTCTATATAAACACCCAAAGTAGGATCAGACAATTCTACTTTTTTGATTTTGTGATGCTTAAATGGAAGCTTCAGTTTCTAGATAAATAACACACATTTCTAAATTATGCATTATCAGACATGGAGTGCACATCTGTAAGGATACTCAGCAATTCATCAGTTGATAAAGCCTTTCTCAAAGGCCCTCTGTTAAAGATACAAAGTAGTCAAAGGGTGACAGGTTGAGACTGTAATGCATTGGACAAGAAACAAAAAATAATAAGAAGAAAAAAGTGCCAACATGGTAAAAGGTTAATGAAGGAGTGCTTGAATGTTACAAGCTAGGACCAAAGTTTAACATCTGTTAATGATCTACAAAAGAAGGTGAAGTGTGGTTGCAAACATGAAGATGAGAGAGTTGCTGGAGTTTCTCTGAAGTTTCTTACAGTCTTCTGTAGTCCTAGCTAATATAACAAAGTTATGTGAATCGGGTGCATGATGGCAGAGGAAATTCAGTGTTGATAAATGCAAAATAATGAACAGTAGAAGGAACAACTTGACATACCCATAGACACTATGGCTTCTAAATCAACTGTAAGCATCAGGAAGGGTAAAGACCTGAGTGTCCTTCTGAACATTTCAGTGAAACCCTCTATTTGGTGTGCAGATGCAATCGGAAAAGCAAACAAAATATTAGGCTGCACAAAGAATGGGATATGAAATGATACAGAAAATATGATGCCTTGCCTGGTGCATTGTGTTGATTCTAGTTGTCAAAGGACATAGTAGAAATAGTGGTGGGAAGAGGGGCCTGAAGATGAGTCAGAAAAATTACATATGGCATGGAAAGAACTGAGTAAGAAGAAATGCTGAAAATCTTACCACAATTTAGTTGACAGAGGACATAGGTATCGAAAATAATGAATGGTTTAGAAAAGGTTTGTCTTGAAGTGCTGTTTACTCTTTCTCCCAATAAGAGAACAAGTGGATATTCAGTTCTGTGATGCAGAACATGGTGAATGAATTTAAAAGGCCCGCCTCCACTTCAGTAATAGCTCTTACACTTATTATTTAACTCTGCAGATGGGGCATTTATTCAAATGGTAAAACAGTACTTTTTTCCTTAGCTTGGCAGTGGATTAACCAACTGTGGAAAAGCGAAAACAAATAGAGCTAGTGTGGATACTACAGGAGATCTTTAACGCAGTCACATACTTGAAAAAACTTGTTAGCCTCCCCAGTTGGGCTACTGCTCCATTGTGGAAAGAATGCAGTATCCTCTACATAAACACCTCACTGAACTTGGACATAATGTATGTTTATATTTGGTAAGAATTGGAATGATGTGGAACTTGGAATATGCAATTAGGTCTTAGTCCTTAAGGTTAAGCATGGACTTAAATGTTTTGCTGGATCAGGGCCTTAGACTTACTTTACACTGTGACACAAGTTGCAACAGCAGTTTGAGGATATAGGGTAAATTAAAACAGGAGTTCCTGTAGGAGGACAGCTGAGATTGGTTCCTCAGACAGTTCTTCCTCTCTTAGAGATAATGTAGATGTTGTAAGGAAAACTGTAATATACTAGTGAACTCATGCCCAGGGTTTGAATGTCACTCTCTTCATCTGCCCTGGAGCTGGAGGTATAATTTCCACCTTGGCCAGATGTATGTATGCCAGCTTGCCTTGAGCTAAAGCTCTCAACACAAAACCATAGCTATTGCTGTGTGGGTGGCAGGTTGGTCTAGCTAGTGTTTCCATGCCACCTGTGACACTGTGCTTCATGCTTATTTTCAGCTCACTAACCCAGTCAGAGGTAGCATGTGTAGGTCAACCCAAGCTGGAACTGTAATTTCCAGCGTAGATCTACCCTGATTTTTCTTTGGCCACCTGTGATTACAGCTCTGTAACTCTCTAAAAATAGGAAGTCGTGCAGTTTGTGAGTGAATTTTATTTTGCATATCCTTATGGAAAGTTCAGAGCCTGGTTAAGTTCATTTTATGATGGTGATAGGACAAACTGGGTGACTATTACCTGCCTAATACTTACAGTAACTCAGTAGGCATCATCATCCCGATTTCAGCAATGGGGAAGCAAATACTGAGAGTTTAAAGGCATGGGGCACAGGTCAGTTACTTTAGTTCAAGTCACCAAATGGGTAAATTCTCTATAATGTGAAGTCCTAAATCATGATCTGAGAACATTAGTAATTTAGCCAGAGGTTGTGGGCCTATTGCAGAAGTGGTTGGTTGTGGTTCTGCAGCCCACAATTTGCAGGACGTCAGATCAGGTGACCATAATGCTCTTTTCTGGCCTAAAAGTCTGACTTGTGTTTTTCAAAACATGTCTTTTGTCTTTTGAGTTTTAAGAATTAAGTTGGCTTTTTATTGGACTCAATCTGCTTAGTTACTATGAGAGATGTAATGTACAGGGTTCAGACCCAGACACTGAAAATGGCCCCAAATAACTTACTTATATGAAAAAAACATTGGTGATTTAAATTATGGTATCTTTGGCCCATTAAAGCCAGATACAAGTATTGCCAGGCTGGAAAGCCAAGGTTCTCAACTTTCCAGTGCTATCAAGCACCCATTTCTAGGCCTTCAAGGGCCAGGGCAACAGCTTCTGAAGAAGAACTGTCACTTTAATGTACAAGAAGGTGTGATTAAATCTTGCTCATATTCAAACCAAGGCAATGTATGGGTGGGGACACAAGGGAAGTCCACATTTTGTGGAAAAGGGTGAAACATTACTTTGTCTCTATTGAAGATTAAATTCAGACAGCAATGCTGTCTGACACTATTGTACAAAAAGAAATTATTTTAGAAGTTTGTGCGACCATATTAGGAAACGGACTAATTAAAACATTTTGCCCTATTAGCAGAAGCTGCCAACATTTTAATTGTAAAGCCCTTCAGTTCTCTCCAGTCTGAAAAACTGTATTGATTTATGGCCTAACAGCTCCATGTCTTATCTAACTTCCCAGTTTATGAGAGCTTCAGTGTTGCTGCAATATAGCCTTAAAAAAATAGTCTTGTGGCATGTAAAGACTAACAGATTTATTTTTCGCGTGAGCTTTTGTGGGAGAAAATGCCACTTCATCAGATGCTTTGAAGATGGGGGAACATATAGAATGGAATTAAAATAAATGCAAAGGAGTGTAAAACATGGGATCAGGTCATACAGTAACAGCAAATCAGAGCAGTTGTTAAGGTTCAAACCCTGGGAAGGCTGAAGTTAAATCACCTGTTGTAATGGGAAAAGAAGCCATAGTCATGGTCCAAAGTGACAGCCGTGTTAGTCTAGTAAAGCAAAAAAGGCAAGGAGTCTTGTGGCCCCTAAAGACCAACAGATTTATTTATCGCATGAGCTTTTGTGAGAGAAAATCCCACTTCATCAGACGCTTTGGTGTTATTTGTTAATGACCGTACTCTGGGACATGAAGACTTCAAAGAGAAATAGCTGAACTGGAATTCATATGCAAATTAGATTGTGTGAAAGCAGGGTTATATCATGACTATGGCTTCTTTTCCAATTACAACAGGTAATTTGACTTCAGCCTTCCCCGGGTTTGAACCTTAACATCTAATCTGATTTGCTGTTACTGTATGACCTGATCCCATGTTTTATACCTCCTTACATTTATTTTCATTCCATTCTGTAAATTCCCCCATCTTCAAAGCATCTGATGACCTGGGATTTTCTCCCATGAAAGCTCATGCAATAAATAAATCTGTTAGTCTTTAAGTGCCACAGGACTCCTTGGTTTTTTTGCTGGACTAGACTAACATGGCTGCGCCTCTGGAATATAGCCTTATTCACTGCAATATTCAAGGAAAAAGGTTCTATTTCAAGAAAACAAAATGAATCATTTGTGAAGTGCAACATAAGTTGCTTTAAACCCCTCCAGAAACTGGAATAATAGAAGCATTAATTAATCTGCTTCCTGTGGATATCAAACTACAAAGCTTCATAAATAGCAAATCTATTGAAAGAGAGAGAATATTGAAGGTCAGGAGGAAGTCAGAAATCTCATTTAAATCCAGCCTGTCCTTTAAACTAACAATTAGTTCCTATAATAACTTCTGCCATTCAGATAGGAAACAAGCTTACTTTATTTATGTCTGTTGCTTCTGTTGGTGCTTTTGATAGTTTGTACATTATGTGATGAATTTCTTTAAATGGTAGGATTTAAACAGACCGGTTAAGATGTAGGACAGTAAGGGCCCAATTCTGTGAGAGGCTGAGCTCCTGTTTCCTTATAGCAGTGTGTCTTTACTGGAGAAATACCCTGTGGATAGCTGTGGAAACTGCAGGGAAAAACAGGAAGAGTTTGGTCTTTTTTTTTTTTTTAATTACCGGCTTTTCACATTAGCAATAATCATAATGTGAGCGTTCTCTGGAGACTGACGACCAGTTGAGGTTAGTGACTCTTCTGACTTTCACCTCCTCAGCTACTTATTAGTCCTCAGGAATAAACCTTTGGTTTGACTCTTATTGCCTTTAGGGAAACATGCTACATATGTGAAAAAATTCTCCTCCATTTTTATAGTCAGGTGTATAGCCCTTCCATTGGTTCATTTGAGGCCCCTGTGTTCCTTTATTTGACACTAGCTCAAACACCATTCTGTCACCTTTTTTCTCTGCAGTGGTATTACCCAGAGGACAGTCCACTTCTAGACCCTGGTCTCTATGGGTATGTCTACACTTGCAAGTTAGTTCAAATTAAGGAGGCTTACTTCAAACTAACTCAGTACCTGTCTACACTTAATTCCTTAATTCGAACTAATGAAAGCTTAGTTTGAATTATTAAGACCTGTTGGTTAGTTCGAACTAAGCCCTTAATCTGATCCTTCGTTTGAACTAAGGATGGTGCAGAGTAAGATTAAGCCTTAGTTTGAATTTATTAAGGGCAGTTAGTTTGAATTAACAAAGTGGCCTAATTTCACTTAAAGTTAAGCTGAATTAGTCCACTTTGTTAATTCAAACTAATAAGTTTGAATTGAGTTAGACATAGCCTATGACATTGACTACAGTAAAAGTGGTCACGTGGCCTAGTGAATAGAGCACTGGGCTGGAACTTAGGTGTCTTGGGCTGGACTGGCCCAAGCTTTTTTGCCACCCTAGATGAAGTAATTTTGGCACCCAATCCCAGCAGAGCGGCGCCACCACTGGGATCTGGCCATGGGTAGGGGTCTGGCTGCCAGGACCATAACTACGATGGGGCAACTGAGGCTTTGCCCCAGGCACCATGGAGCAGCTTATTTTGCAACTCATTGAGGGAGGCGTGTGTTCAGAGCTGCTTCCTATGGTGTGCCCCAGGCACCAAAATTCCTAGTACTGACACTGCCAGCCTTGTGTGAGGAGCGAAGCAGCCACAGCCCAGCCCTCGGCACCCCCTAACTGTTGGCACTGTAAGCAACTGCCTAGGTCGCCTCGATAGCAGGACCAGCCCTGGTCTTGGGTTCCATTTGCAGATCTGCCATTGGCCTGCTGAACGACCTTGGGAAGCCATTTCACCTCTCTGTGCCTCAGTTTCTCAATCTGTAAAATAAGGATTATGAGCTGTCCTATTAAACTTTATCGTTGTTCCTGCTTGTCCAGTCTCCTGGAAATTTTTTCTTTTGATTACTGCAGTTTATCATCTCAAAGGTTTTAGAGCCATATCATAGATTCTTTTGGCTCTTTTGTCCTATATCAAGGGTGGCCAAACTTATGGAACTCAGGACCCACACAAGTTGATTATTAAACCTTTGAGAGCCGCACAGAGGCATATAGCCAACATACTGTTACCTACTCTAAAATGACTAAATTGAAAATTCATTGCACACTTTACTTTTATTGTAAAAAGAGGGCAAATGTTGATCCTACTAATGTCAGACCCTAATAATTACTTAAGGTTACCATGAAAACTATGCCTATACAGTGAATGATCTATTTTCTTCTTCGTATTTTCGTTTCTGATTAGTCAACATCATGCTTAGAAGGACTTCTAAAACATGATTTTATTTTAAAAACAAGTAAACCATATTTGGGCCTACGAGAAAATCTAAACATGCCGTGCTTCTCCCATTCATCCCGACCAGATTTAAAACTCCTAGGCTGGGGCTGCTTTCCTCTCTCTGACCCGCGTAGAAGCTGAGTTCTTCTGCAAGCTGCGCCTTTCCATTCAAGAGCCGCATGTGGCTCCGGAGCCACAGTTTGGCCACTCCTGTCCCAATGTTCCCTGTAAGCTGCGCGCATGCAGCAACAATTACTCTCTGGTGCACAGATCGCTGCTGGCAGCGCACAGCCCAGCCATGGACCTTAGCAAGCCGGAAGACACAGTCTTCTGGCTGGCAGGGGGCTGTGTTGGGTTGAAATTTCCCGCCCTGATGATGGTCAGGGCAGCAGCAGCCTGTGGCCAGGGAGCAGCTCCAGCAGCTAGGCAAGCAGGAAGGAGGATTTTAGCGGGGTCGGAGTGAGGAGCAGGGGAAGGGTGGTGGTGGGGTCGGCTGGGAAGGCGTCTAGGACTCAGGGAAGCGGGTGGAGAAGGAGACCAACTGTGGGTCAGCTGGAGAAACTGGCGCATGGGCAGGGAAGGCTCTTGGCCAGGAGTTGCATAAACTACCCCTGCTGCAGGGGTTAGAGTGTAGTTTGCTGGCCCCAGAGCCCTCCAGCACAGGTGTCCCCCCACGCGGGTGAGCCACCCAATAATCACCCCCAGACGCGTGCGCACACGCACATGCACAGAGCCACCCTCAGACAGCCAGAAACACACACACAGCCAGACACATGCAGAGGCACCCCCAGACAGATAGACACACAGAGATACACACAGACACCCCCCAAACAGAGAGAGAGAGAGAGAGAGAGACACACACACAGAGCCACCCTCAGACAGCCAGAAACACACACATAGCCAGACACATGCAGAGGCACCCCCAGACAGATAGAGACACACACACACACACACACACACACACACACACAGAGACACCCCCAGACACATACACACAGACACCACCAAACAGAGAGAGAGAGAGAGACACACACACACACAGAGCTACCCCCAGACAGACAGACACAGAAACACACACAGAGCCACCCCAGACAGACCCCCCCCACACACAGCCACCCCAGACAGACGGACACACAGAGGCACCTCCAGAAAGGGAGAAAGACACACACACACAGAGCCACCGACAGACAGACAGACCCACACACACACACATAGGGCCACTGATGCAAGCACTAAGCAATGTCAGCATAGCAACTCAGCTTGTACCCAGTGTGTTGTATAATGAACAAGGAGTCATATGGCACTTAAAGACCAACAATTATATTTATTGCACGAGCTTTTGTGGGAGGAAAATCCCACTTCATCAGACTTACATTCTAAGTTCCTTCATCTTCAAAGCATCGGATGAACTGGATTTTCTCCCACAAAAGCTCATGCAATAAATATAGTTGTTAGTCTTTAAGTGCTACAGGATCCTTCTTTGTTTTACTGAACTAGACTAACACAGCTTCCCCTTTGGATCTTGAAAGGATGTTGTATTTCACCTAATAGAGTTTTTTAAACTTCTTCATTCCTGAAATAGATGAGCACCATAGTGTGAATACACAGAACGTATATCACTCTTAAGTTCATGTGTATGCATCTTCATTTCTTTAGTGTTGTGTGTAAACAATCTGGCTCAATATAACGTCACAACAGTGCAACAATGTTCTCTATATAGGGTTGTAAGCAGAATCTATTGCAATAAAGTAGCAACAATAGAGCAGAAAAACATATCCAGAAATTTTGTTTTGTCTATTTTTTCCTTGCTATTCACAACACTATATAATTGTACCCCTCCTTTTTGCATATTCTATTATGGGGTTTATCAGAAAAAGAAAGAAAACTACTTGCTCCAGTAAATGGCAGCTTGAATTTCCAACCTCAGATAAACTGGTCATATGGGCAGGAAAATTAATAACTATGTACAGTAAAAACAGGGATATCAATAAGTTGTCTGTTAATAAAAGGCTCTACAATTTCGAGAAGGGTTAAATCTTAGGATCAGGATGAATTCTTAATTAAGAAGTATGTTTAATCGAGGATTACTGTCTGGTTCTGACTAAACTGTATACCAGTTTTTATTTGGCTAATGTTTGACATAGTGCAGGGGTCTCAAACTCAAATTACAATGGCTCTATGAGGACTGGTACAGGGCTGCAATGAGGACTAGTATGCTGGCCTGAGGGCTGCACCACTGAAACCTTTTCATACACCAATATTGCAAATACTAGTAATAATAGTGTCAGTGCAGGCTACAGGAAATAGCTTTAGGGGCCGAGTGTTTGAGACCCCTGACTAGTGTGACAAGAACCCAAACACTAAATCTGCCTCTCAGGCTTCCAGTGAATTTGGGGAGTAGAAGAGAAAGATATTTCTAATCTAATTCTATTTTCTTGTTTTTTGTTTATTTACACAGTCAGTGTTCCCTCAAAGCTGATGATGCAGCTGAACAAGTTGTTGGATGCACTGGAGACGCTGGAAGGCAGCGGGGAAGGGGCCCAATGGGAGTTGGGGAACCAGCAGGGAACTTGCTCAGCTGCATCATGGGCTTAGAGGGAACATTGGCTGTCCTATATTTTAATTTTTGTGATAGTGTGTGCATGTGTGCATGCATACGAGCAAGCGATTTGAGTGCGCAGTTGACAGTCACTGATGTGCATATGTTCTACCTCAAATTATTCTGATGTTTATCACCTTCCTGTATATGTTTACCTTCACCTTAGTTTTGTACTGTCAGCAAATTTTACCTCTGTGCTGCATATTCATTCTTCTAGATAACTTTTATGTATAGTTCTGTACTGAAAATTTTCAGCCTCTTGTAGATTATGCTTGTTACTAAGCGCTGAAACTCACCAGCCTTTTGTGAATTTTCAACAAGATACTAACAGGTTTCTTTACAGTTTCCTGATTTCTCTCTAGAATTTTCTAGTGAGGTCAGTTTAAGGTATGAAACTCTATTCCATTAGAATCGCCCCTTCAGCATGTCCTTCCATTCAAGTAAGCTTTGTCTTTAATGGCCAGCTCGTTATCCAGGTGAATGGGCAGATCCTCAGCTCGTGTACAGTGTCCTAGTTCCTTTTGGGATTTGCACCAAATAGTGGATGCTGTTCTTAAAATGGATGGAATAACCTTTACATCCTCTAAGGGGAACCATGTAGCTACTATTGTACACAGCAGGTATGGTAGTATAACCAGTGTGATGATACTTCTACTATGATACAGTGATTCTCAACCCCTGTGTCATTGCACAACAGTAAGTGCATCACAAAGAGTCAGGGAGATTTGGCTTGGGAGAGGTGGATTGGTGTGTCCTGTAGGGTAGCAACATGCTGCCAAGTGTGTTGTGACCCACAAAAGGTTGAGAACCACTGATATAATGGCACTGAAGATATTTACAACAGGCTTAAATCCTGGTCCCGCAAATATGCCTATACTTAACTTTAATCATGTGAGTTGGGCCTGTGTTGATGCTTAAGTGATTACAGCATCGAAATCTCAGCAGGCATTCTGTTCAAGTTATTTCTATGACAGCTTGTCAACAGTAAGCTACCTGACTTCTCTTCTTTGGCACCTGTGAGAGAGAGCGAGAGAGAGCACTCTTTGAATGTAACTCATTTGAGAAGGCGGCCACTCCTCTGGTCAGTGAATGATAGAATACTGTGTATTGTCCAAATCAATGACTCAGCAGCTTGGCTTGTCCCAGAATGCCAAACTCACAAGTCATCGATCTGTCAGCCAATATGCAATTAGATGTTTCCCTCTTCCTTTTTTCCCCTGGGGTTGCAGCCAGGATTAATATCTGTTGGTTTTATTTTTTTACACTAGCTTGGAGATTTGCCTCTTGGCAATATTTTCATATTTGAGTGAGTTGGTTTAGGTATTATTTTGGCTTCCTAGAATCTGGACTTTTTCAGTCTTTAAAGAAAGAAAGGGGCTTAGAGAGATTCATAGATTCTTTGATCAGAATGGACCTTTGTAATCATCTAATCTGACACGCCAATATCAAGGGTCAAATCCTGAACAGTGGTGTTATTTTGAATCTAATTTATGGTGTAATGAAGGATCCTTAAGACATCCAAAGAACAATAAAAAGATTATATATTCAGAATCCAGCAGCCAAAGAATCTAACACCATGGTCTTAACGTTGACCTAACTTTATCCTATTCTCGTTCCTGTCAAATTTATTGCTGCACAAATCAAATCATTCTTTGCTACTTTTTATGCTGATATTATCTTTGTGTCTGGAATCTGTTATTGGAATTTTGCTTTGTAATATATTCATTCAGTTATACTAGTATTGTGTGCTACTTATGACCTTTTCAATATTCTGTCATTTCTGTGACTGCCTATTCTTTCTGCTGTTTAGAGGTTTTTGCTTTGCAGGGAAGATATAACCACAACCACAGACAATGAAAAGGCAGGCTACTGAAATAATCAAAGCAATTTCTTAAGCAACTATAATGCCATGAATTCATTAAGTGCCAAAATTTTAATATAACAGCATTGCTGCAAAGATAGGATTCAGTCCTACTCATATTAAAGTAGATGGGAGTTGTGTCATTGTCCTACTCACTTGTAATAAGATCAGACAATGATAGAGCCAGGCTTTTGTGGCAAAGCCTGTAGTTAGAATGGGCAATTCTGCATAGAAGTTATATTGTCTTATGCTCAAATTCCCACATACTGTACAAGTTCTTACAGAGTATGAGTAATGAGAGAGAGAAACAAAAGCCATAGGATACAAACTATAAGATTTAATAAGAAGCAAAAACTATGATCCTTATACAGGCTAGCTTATATTGATTTCAGACATAAGGTTTTGTTTGTTTTAGTTTCTGGAGGTTTAGCTGGAGAAGAAAAAAACCCAAGGTATTTAGACTCAATGCTCTCATGCAGCCTTTATTTTAGAGGATGGAATTAAAGGTCTAGATCTGAGTTTATTTCCCTGAATAGTAAAACTGAACTAGCAAGGTACAAAGAAACTAAACACTACCAGACCGATTCTTCTATACGTGTGAGCTATGTTTGGTGCAGGACCTGGTAGGGAGGAGGAAAGGTTGCTTTATGACCTTCCTAATGCTGGGGCTGGTCAGTGGTTAGTTTAGCCCTTATTGTAATTTAGAATAACATCAAGATTGCTATAAATTATCCCCAGTTCCAATAGCCCTCAAGGGCTGACAAGCAGAGATCATGACAACAAAGAGAAATGGTATAGAGTGGAATCTTCAGTTACCATTCAACCCACATTTGTCTGTTTTGTGCTACTGAAAGTTCTGGCTTTAATTATGTTCTGTTTTCATCTCCTCTTTAAGGTAAATAATCCCTATCTTTTCAGTTTCTCTTCACATGAGTTTTCCATGTGTTGGTCATTCTCGTCATCTGTCTCTGACCACTTTACTAATTCAGCATTGCTCTTTTTGAGATGGGGTGACCAGTACACACAGTATTCCAGATGGACCCACGCTATTGTTTTATATAAATGCACTAAGAATTTCTATATTAGTCTCCATCCCATTCCTTTTTCAACCTAACATGTTGTTTGGTTGTGGTTTGGTTTGGTCTGGTTTTTTGACCGCACATTGAGTGGAGGAGTTCATCAAGCTGTGTGTGATGATCCCTGTGCCCCTTTCCTGAGCTGAAACAGTCTATTTAGAAACTTGTAAGGTATATGAGCAATTTACGTTTTTCCCTCCAATGTATACGTGTTTTTCAAAACTGAATGTCAGTTGCCATCATGTTGCCCATTCATCTTGATTGTCTCTGTCTCTGTATCTCTGCAGTTCTGCATAGTTCTGTCTCTGGTCCTGACTAGATCAGATAATATTTGGAACAACCAGATTCTTTTATGTGACTTTCACTTGGGGGCAGATGACAGGAGACAGAAGGAGATGCCCATGAATCCTATGAAAAGACACAGAAAGCATCTACTGATTGTGGGGTTGATCCACATCCTGCCAAAGATAATGGAATAGGTCCCATTGTCCTTCAGTTGGTTTTGGATTATTGCCTACATAAGGGAACATCTGAAAGGCAATGATAGTCATGTAATAAAATATTTTTTATTACTGATTTATTCCTTGGCCTTTTGGCTGATCTATTGAAATCCTAGCACTAAATTAAAACATCCCATGGAAGAGAGTTTGAATTAAAATTTCTAAGAATTGTGTTTGAAACGTTCACAGTGACCAAATTTTGACAGTCTGAAGTGAAAATAGAAAAAACTGACTGAAAACCCTAACTGTATGGCAGGACAATGAGTAGTTCTACTGCAGTAACTTGCCCTTGACAGTATTAAATATATAGACACACATTCTTCTCTGGCTAAATCTTAAACTCTTTAAGTGTGAGGGAATATTCAGAATTGTAACCCTTTTAAAGCAGGGGTCTCAAATGTGGCCCGCAGAGATGCCTCCTATGGCCCCCCAAAAGCTGGAATTCAGGGCGTCCCAACCCCTGTCCTGTTTTCCAAGCCATCTGCGCCCCTCCGGCTGGGAGCCGGTGACTAGGCTGTGGCCGCCTGCCTTCATCGGCAGCACTTCTGGGCCAGGCCATGCCTCCCCCCCCACAGCTACACTTCACCCTTCTGGGGGTGGGGAGGGAGGGTTTTGCCTGGCCTCTGGGCCAGACCTCTCTGCTTCCATTGCGGAGTAACCAGCTCTCTTGGGGCCAGCGTTGGCCTGCCCCAGAGAAGTCAGGCTGCGGTCAGGGCAGCATGGCCTTGGTCGGCTGGGGAGGCGGTGACGGTGCAGGGCCGGCTCCTGGTGGCAACTAGGTGTCCCTGGCCATAGCCGGGACACCGGCAGCAGCAGCCGCAGCCACAGCCGGCTCCTGGCCAGGGTAGGCTCCCTGCATGCAGCTAGGAGCCAGGCTTTGGCTACTTGCCCCCACTCAGGGGCTGGGGTTGCAAACAGCCCTTTTCATTTCTTTCTTTCTTGTTCCTTCCTGCTTTTTCTCTTTCCCTTCCTTCCTTCTCTTTTTTTCTTTTTGTCTTTCTTTCTCTTCCTTCCTTTACTCCTCCTTGTTTTCTTTCTTTCTCTTTTTCTTTTTTCTTTCTCTTCCTTCATTCTCTCTTCCCTTCTCTTTTCTTTCTTTCTCTTCCTTCCTTCTCTCTTTCCTTCCCTCTTCTTTCTTAAAAAAACTGAAAATTTTTCTTTTAATTAAAAAGCTTTCTAACAATTAAATTTCAATTAAATTTCACATCAATTCAGTTAATTAAACCTAATTAATTTTATTTATAATCACTTTGAATTCAGTTAATTATTTTAATTTAATTTAAATGAACTGGTGGCCCTGCTGTATGAAAAGGGTTCAGTTATGTGGCCCTCGGGCTAATAGCCTACTCTACATGTGGCCCTCATGGGGATTTGAATTTGAGACCTCTGTTTTAAAAGATCCACCTACAATAAGGATGTTCCACATAGCTCTCCATCTATCATTATGGAGCAGGCTGGGACATCTAAAGGAATGTCAGGTCGTCACATTATTTAGTTTATAAATTAAGTATCAGATCTGTGTGAATCAGATTGTACTGTAACATACTCCTTCACTAATTCAGACTAGGCCTTGACTCACCTCTTAAAGTATTTTGTTCAAGAATATTTCATACTTGCCTGTAAAACACTCAACAGCTTTCATTCCTCTAGTTTAGCTACAAGACTTGGATGAATTCTTGGATAAAGCTAGATTTCAAGACTGAATGATGTAACTGATACAATTTTATTTCCGTCTGCCTTTGTTGCAGGGCTGTGGGCCCACGGGGTAAGGTAAAGGGGCAAATTTTACCACAATGCACAGAGATGGCTGGCGTTAAAGCTGCTGCAGGCATTTGGCTTATTGAAGCAGGTGTGCCTAAATAAGGAGCACAGAGGGTGTGGAAGGAGGTTGTGTAGACTGGGATGATGATAGTGTAAACTAGAGAAATTAATGGCTTTAACTAACATATAGTCCTGTATTCTAAATTCCTACATTCAAAGGTGTACAGCCATGGACTGTAGCTATGTACACCACAGGTTGACAAAATCCAAACTCCTGCAAGTGTTACCGGGATGGGTCTATCAATATTTTAATACTCAGTAATGAGTATCTTCACTGCAAGCATCTAGAAATCTACCTCCCAAGAAGTCTGTTAATTCAGGGGGAGCAGAAGTGAACAATCTATAGATAAGTTTTCTTCACTAACAATGAAAATGAAGGAAGCCTTTTCCCAAAGTTATTAGTAATTCATACATCTCACAATTCGAGATAAAGATATTGCAGTGCCATTATATAACAAAGTGAACAAATTGCCTCCATCACTTAAGACTGAGTTCTCAAAATAGTTTGAGTGGGTATATGTATCTTCTCATAAAGCTTTTTCTCTCTTTTTATTCCATTAAACAGGTTGACTACTCTACGGTGACGTATTTCACTTCATTAAATAGCGGCATTTCATATCCTGCAATTAAGAACAGCATCAATAGGTAATAGAGCTCATAACCATGAAAGCAGGCTAATGCTTTATGGGGTATTTTCCAGCATTTCACTTATTTTATATCTGTGGTTCCTAAAGCATTGGGATCTTCTAGCTAGTAATCAGTCCCCAGTAAGGTCTCTGCTTGTGAGAAGTGGTTGGAGGGTACCCAGGTTATTCTGGTGGCCTTTGCACAGAGCTCTAGGCTTCTGTGATTTCCAAATTTACATTCTCTGAAAGGCCTAGTGGACTCTGGAACATGTAGCTTAGAGAGAAAGCAAAAGACCCAGCCTTCACTGATGGCAGCAAATTGGCTGCTGTCAGATTGATCTTCCCAATCAACTGGCCCAGTCTGTGAAGACCCACTCAGCTAATCAGGAAGTCAGCCATTGAAGACCACCCTAGTAAATAGAGTAGCATTGAGTCAAAAGGAAGGCACACTGAATACACCATGGTAAACAGGTGTTAAAACACCTTGCGTATCTCCCTTCAACTTCTTAAGTATTTTGTGGTGGGGAAAGTACATTGTGGCTGGGTTTATAAAGTCCAAAAGTTAAGAAACTGAAGGCAATGCTTGACGCCTTTGGAATTTAGACTAGTTGTAATTTAACCATATGATACATACAATGTACAATCCATTAGAGGACACACAGTGTTACAGAACTCCTACCCAATGTATGAGATCCATCAAGTTATGAGTGGCAGGACTGGAGTATGAGCAGTCATGCCCAGTGGTTGAAGCAGTGGTGGTTATGTCTAGTGTTCAGAGCAGAACTGGAACAAGTCTAGGAATGGCACAAAACAATCGCAGCTGCAGGCATAAGAGTTGAACAACCTGTATCTTAATGTGCTGCCTGACTTAAGAATATGCCTGCTGGCTCCCTTCAACCAGGGAGTTCTGCTACAGCCTATGTGGATTTATTGCTCTGCCTGGAGACTGAACTAGCTAGCCCTAAGGTCAGCTGCAGGCCCTCACTCCTGATAGGGTTTGCTGTTAAGGCATCATTTTGATTCCCCATCTTAACCATTGTGTTCCTGTCCTATTCCTTAAGTTATAGCTGGATTCCCCATCTTAGCCATTGCCTTACAATTACCTTTTTATTGTATTACATACAATAATGTATCATCCTAGCTCTCAGGCCGTGGTCATTGGAGCACTTGCTGATGGTCTGTAAAGAACTGGCTGGTCATGTGGTTTTGGCTTTCCTCCTCACTTCCAGCTGCTAAATGGTATTAAAAGATTTAAAAGAAATACAATTGCATAATTTCCTAATACTGCTTTTCCTTGTAAACAATTGCTGTGGGAAGGGAAATGCTCTGTGTACTCATGAATGTAAAGAGGTGGTGGTCCGTGAGAGAGAAGCTATTAAGATCAATCCTCAATAAAGTTTGAGAACTCCTGAAGTTGCCTGGTCTAGTCCTCTCTTCCCTTTCAGGAGAGTTAAGGGATAGGATGTGCTGATCCGGGTGCACATTATTATAAAATAGGATGGTTCTCTACATGTTCGTTCCAATTACAGCGGAGCAGAGGAAGAACTGGGTGTGTGACTGTCACTTCTATGCTGCATTTGCCCTCTGGGGAGCCCTTGATATTGCAACCAGTTCTTCCGATGCTTCATTATTGTGTAATAAGTTTTTGTGCTTCGAGAAACTCTGCCAATTCCCTCTGTATTTCGTTTTGTTCTGCCCTGAGGCCATGAGGAAAATGGCTTGTCAAAGCTTTTGTGGCTCTTATTCCCCTGACTGCAAGGGCTTCCTTCAGTTGCATAAGAAAAAACCCCATGTGTGCTCACTGTCAATGGACAAGATGATCCTGCAGACTCACAGATTACCACTTTACTGTGGCACTGTTAATTGACACATCACTTGATGAATATAGATAAAACATAGCCCGTGCTCTGAAGAATTTATAATCCTAATAAGACAAGCCACAGGAAACAGTTCAAGAGAAGAATGCTATGGGGATTATTAATGAGAAACAGGGAGAGGTATCTATTGGGATTTGAAGGAACACAGAAAAGGCACTTGGGAGGTAAGGACCAGAAGATGACTCTATGCATAGGACTAAAATGAGAGAAAATACAAAGCTGAGACTGGGAAAAGGAAACTAATGCTTTGTCATACTGTGGGATGTGAAGGCAAAGAGTAATATAGCATAGTCACCATGCTTTGAACGCTGGGTTACAGACACCATTCTGAGAGCATCACCATTTTGGAAATAAATTCTAGCTAAGGACGCATGTTGCTAGGAAACTTTTATATTAAAAGGCATTCGTCTTTGAACCTCTTATTTGGAAACATTGCAGTAGCTTTTTTCTGTGCTTAGGAAGCTGTTTTAATGTCATTCCTGATGCTTATTTAGACAATATAGCAGAGGAAGAAAACCCTGAATTGCTCTGTGGAGAGATTAAAATCTGAATAGAGCATTTCCACTTTTGTTATGGGTTTAACTTTGCTTTATCACAATTCTAATATGGTTTATCAATGTTCCAATCACTGAATTGGAAGGGACCTTATCAGGTCATCTAGTCAGGCAGGACTCCATATTAAGGACGTTTTTGATAGTGTTTGTCTAACTTGTTCTTAAAAACCTCCAGTGACAGAGATTCAAAATCCTCCCTTGGAGTATTGTTACAGTGCTTCACTACCCTTACAGTTAGGAAGTTTTTTTTCCTCCTAGGCTATGCCTACACTGGCAATTCAGGTCAAATTTAGGTGGCTTAATGCAAACTAAATTAATCCCTGTCAACACTAGACTTTTATTAAGCTGAATTAAGAAATTCCTTAATTTGACTTAATGAAAGCTTAATTTGAATTAATAAGAACTGCCTGTTAGGTTGAACTAACTTCTTAGTTCTAACTAAGGATTGTGTAGACCTGGATTAGTCCTTAATTTGACTTTAAGGGCAGTTAGGTCAAATTAACAAAGTAGACTAAGTCAATTTAACTTTGTTGACTTAGTCCACTTTGTTAATTCAACTTAATAAGTTCTAGTTTAGTTTGAATTAAAGTTGAATTTATTAGTTTAAATTAACAAATTAAACATAACTTTTTCTAGTGTAGACGTGTGTCACTAAAGTCTAACCTAAATATCCCTTGCTACAGTATTAGACTTCTTGCCCTGTCTAAGGGATTAGGAGAACAATCTATCATCCTCTTTATTGTTATATAGATGGAGACTGTTTTAATGTCTCCCCACTTGGTCTTTTCTTTGTCAGACTAAACAAACCCAATTTTTTCAATCTTTCCTCATAGGTCATGTTTTCTAGACCTTCTAGCATTTTTGTTGCCTTCCTCTGGACTTTTCTCCTGTTTGCCCCCACT
Source organism: Podocnemis expansa (assembly GCA_007922195.1). Lineage (NCBI taxonomy): Eukaryota > Metazoa > Chordata > Testudines > Podocnemididae > Podocnemis > Podocnemis expansa. The sequence continues at coordinate 28,104,675 of ML681973.1, forward strand.
CCTAGTCTGCAGTGCTCCTTATTAGGCAGTCCTTTCCTATTTTGTATGTATGCAAATGATTATTCCTTCATAAGTGTGGTACTTTGTATTTGTCCTTACTGAATTTCATCCTGTTTATTTCACATCATTTTTTCTGTTTGTCTGCTAGATCATTTTGATCTTTAATCCTGTCCTCCAAAGAACTTGCAACCTCTCCCATCTTTCTGTCATCCACAAATTTTATAAATGTACTCTTGATGCCCTCAGTAAAGATAGATGAAGAAGGCAAGGTAATATTTTTATGGGAACAATTTCTGCTGGTGAGAGATGCAAGGTTTTGAACTACACAGAGCTCTGACCTGGAAGCTCTGTGTAGTTTGAAAGCTTGTCCCTTTACTGAAACAGAAACTGGTCCAATAAAAGATACTATCTCACCCACCTTGTCTCTCCAGTATGCTTGCCCAACATTTTACCACAAGACTGCAAACACCAATGAGCAAAAATTTAGTTGACCAATTGTTCTATGGATGAAAAAAGATGAAAAACAATCTATAGTGTTCAGATGGTTTCTGTAGCCAAATCAGAAAACAGTCATTTGGTCTCTGAACAAGCTCAGCAGGCTGTCAGTTGGAAGCTGAATATCTGAGAAAATCTTTTATTCTTTTTTGTTACCCTAGTCTTGCCTATGATCTTTCCAGCACATTTATTTCCATGCTTTGTGGAATAAAATAACTATTCAACAAGAGGAAAGGTGTTCCAACTTGACTTCTAGAGGAATTTTTGCAATTAATATGTATCTAAAGAGATGTAGATACAGTTTCACTAAGTCCCATGTGCTTCGGAGGGATTATTTGTGCAGAAAAATGGTACACAGCATCGGTAAGAGAATCTAAATCTGATTTGCAATGTGCACCAGTAAACTCCTTCAGGAAATGCTGAGTAAGACTATTTATGTAGAATGGGTGACTCCTAAAACATTCATGTTTATGGTCATACTAACCTTCTCCTGTAAATTATTTGCAGTTTCTTTTTGCAAATGGGAATAATTTGAATTATTCAGCCGTTCAACACATTTTAATGCAGATTTCCTTAAAATATAATTTTGATTATGTCTAAAAAGGCAAAAATACAGCATCTAACATAAACTTACCTTAGAGTACTGCTATTGTGTCCTTGTGATATTTTACTGTAGAAATGGGTGCACATATTTTTCTAATCAGTGTCTGGATACCTAAGATCCTAAGAAGTTAAATGATTATTAGGCCATCCGCTGAACTTAACTGACTACAGCTCTGATTCTGCAAAGAGTTCTGCATGTGCTTAACTTCACACAAATGAGTAGGTCATTTGAAGTCAGTGGGACTTTCCCTGTACATGAAAGGCTTGTCTACACAGTGCATTAGTCTGCACAAAAGGGGTGCAAATTCCAGTGCCCACTAAGGTGTTGCAAACTAACTGGCTCATGTGGAGCCTGCTGGTGCACACTAGAAGTTGGGGGTGGGGTGGGGGTTGGATGGAGGCTCCCTTGTGAATGGGGAGGTGTGCAGCAAATGGATGGGAGAGAGAGCGAGGGGAGGTACTGAGACTTGGAGAGGGAAGGAGTTTCCAGGCTGGGAAACAGGGTTCCAAGGGATGTTCCTAATCAGGGGTCCCCCAGGGGGTAGAAAAAGAGTATACTTAACTTCGCTGGGGCCCAGAATCCCTGGGTAGCCTTGCCCAGGCTGCAGCCCGCATTACCATGTGTGTGGGAGGGGGCCCATGGTACAAGTTTATACTGGGCCCATTCCAGCACTTCAACATCCTGCTCCTTATTCTGGGACCTAATTCTAGGTCCCATGATGGCTGCTGCAGCCCCTCTAGGTCCTGCTCTCACCTCTGCCCACCCCCAAGTGTGTGTGAATTTACAGAGGGATGGAGCCTGCACAATAGTCCCCAGTTCTCCCATCCCACTAGCACATTAAATGGCCCCATTTCAAACAGTGCTGCACTAATGTACGCACAGGAACTTCCAGCGTGTGCCAGCAGGGTCCACATAGGTCTGTTAATGTGTGCACTAGAATTTGCCCTTATCTAGAGCAGTTTAACACAGTGTGTAGATAAGCTCTCAGTCTTTGCAGGTTTGTGACCTTATTGGCCATCCAGACCTGGCTATTTGAGCATGTAATTCTTTAAAAGATACGTCATAGCTTTTTGGCTTTAGTAACTGTCATGTTTGCAAAGAGAGTTAGGCTGACAGTCCTGGGCACTGGAAATCCAATTATACCAAGTGTGGCTGCAGCTGTGCAAACTCATCCATGCGGTCCTACCGATTTGCTTCAAGCCTGATCAGAGGAAACTAGTAGACATTGAGAAGAGAGTTTGGATTCATGCTTAATTAAACTTTGGTCTCTTTGCTGATACTGACAATTTTTGCCAGTTAAGATGATAGGTTTTTCATTACTATGTACCATAAATATTGCCCACTAGGAGGCAGCCTGTCCACTAACCAACAGTCACATGCCAGCTGTTCGAGAGAAGGGTGCTGTGGGGATGCCAGCTGTTCTTCAAAAGGCACCACGTAAAGTAGATACTGTCAAATCTATTTTCACTCACTTCTGTCCTTTCATCTGACATTTAATTTATTATTTTTTTAAGCCTAAGAAATCCATGAAATAACAATTGAGGTCTGAGAGTCTCTAAAATTAATTCTCACTGCTCAGGTTCTTGCAATTTCTCCTTTTTTTATGGTATTTGGACTATCTGGGTAGAGGTCTTTTGAAAATTGCTGTGACAGCTGCTTTTAATGCCAGCATTGATATGGTATCTGTATCTCACAAATTCCTTATCTTTTGTTTGGAAAATACATCCACTAAAACTTAGGTTGACGAAGAGAGAAACTTTCCACATGAATGTCATATATGTTTTGTAAAGGAATGCTTCCAGACTGATTTATAACAAGCATTTATAAACACTTTAAAATGTTTTACAAGCAATATATTATTAGGATTATTACTGATTTATTTGGGAGCCTCAGTCATGGGCCATGAAAACTGTTAATTACCTTTTTATACTTCACTCCACTCGGACAATGGGAAAAGATTAATCTTTCCCTTCTATTTATAATTACCAGTCATTTTCACGTTCTAGTTTTTGTGCATTAGTCAGATGCTACAGTGTCTGAATAGCAAATACTGTGGCACAGTGTTGAAATTCAAATAAAGTATTTGCACCAAAATTCAGATTTACTCCTTTTTTCTCTCTCTCTTGCTGTTCACTGAAACTATTCTGCTAATGTTATTTAACATCAAAGCTAAATATTTGGACCTGCTCTAGGTATCTTTCCATTCTTGTCTGTTTACTTCTAGCCACTTTCATTTAGCTTACTAAAACTGAAAGTTTGAAAATTCTAATTTTGCTACTCATCATTTATTTATTTTCTGCACTTTCCTCATTTCAGCTAGTAAGACTAGAATGAGTAATTTCTCTTGTTTTGCATTAGGCCTTGGCTGCCGTGAAACAAACACTGAAGGGGAATAATAACATTTACATTATTTTCATTGTGAAGGAAAATCTTGTATTCACTAGGATATGTAAAGCTCTTTAAATAATGGGGCCTAAAAATACTGTCCTTTGTAAGTTCAGTAAGGAACATGTCCAATGCAAAGCACTCTGCATGGTTAATTCATTTGTATGTGACCTACTTTTCCTTTATTTAGTGTATTCAGAATACAGTTCAGATAGCCTAATTACTTCAGCTTTGTCTGCCCTACACTATAAGCTCGGGTGATATTCCCTTACTCATGTACACAGTCATACCAGTCCTCAGTGAGCTAGCACAAATATAAATATTTGTCTTGCTGCAAGCGCATCTGAGTCATGTGGAGTACATACCCATCACTATCAGGCAGGTTTGTATGTGGTATAGTTTAGCCTGCCATATGGTGGCTACAGTAATCCCTTGCTCTTACTGCAGTAGAGGCCTAGATTTTGGCTGTAAGATCTTTGGGGCAGAGTTGGTCTTGTTGTACTGTGTGTATGTAACCTTCAGATGTGCTAGAATTAATTTAATTTCTGTTCCCCAGTGCCTCAAAAAATAATATTAAAATTAATCCCCAACTTCTACAGAGAAGCAGCAGAAGGCTCAGGATCCAGTCTGTAAAGGACTCTGAGCAAAGATTGCTCAATTACCATCCCACATTAAAATCCTACTGAGAATAAACATAACAATGACCTTTATTAACTACTAACTTAATAAATCTTATCCTAAGAGAACAAAATGAAATTAAACAGAACAGTCCCCACTGAAATCCCATAAGAAAGATACCCACGAATCCCAAAATCCAGATGAAGTCACCCAGCTCTGAGCTACAGTCTTTGTTCATGTGTAAAGGCTTGAGTGGAAGGAAGTAGCTATCCTCTTCTCTGGCTGCAGGAACCTTAAGGAGAATTTCATGCAGGCTTTTCTTTCTCCTGTGGGACCAGCACCACTCAGTCAGCTTACTGGTTAACCAGTCCTCGGTCCCATTTGCATGTTCACAAACTCTGCTGCCAAAGATACCACAGAAGGGAGAAAATATTTTGCTGTTCACTTCTGGCTCAGCTTCCTTCTTGAACACTGAGCACATAGGCTCTTCTTACTGCAAATTCTACCTTCTTCTGTCTGTCTGCACAGTCTATTGCTCACATGTGGTCTGAGCACGCCGGGGCCATAACTTGGTCTTCTGGCGCCCGGGGCAAGCAGCCCCAAAGACACCCCCCCCCGCAACGGGCAGCTGGATCTGGCCCCAGTCCCCTCGCCGGGTGGGAGGTGCCTTCCCTACCGCTGGTCAGAGCAACCTGGCCAGCACCCAGTGGGCATGGCCAGGGTCAGGCAGGGGGTGCTTTCCCCTGCCTCCTGGAGAGCACGGCCGGCACTGGGCAGGGGGTGCCTTCCCCACTGGCCAAGTCAAGTCCTTGCCTGCCCAGCCACTGGCTTTCCCCTCCCGGTCCCCAAGGTGTCTGCACCTTGCCCCGGCCCTTACCTAGCCGTGGGTCCCAGGATGCTGGAGGAGCTGCCCTGGCCGTGCGGTGTGGCTGGGGCTTCTTCCTCTCCCCACCCCAGCACACCCCTGAGCATGCTGAAAGGCAGGGTGGGAGACAACCTTCCCTAGCCCCCGCCTGGCTCCTGGAGGAAAGTGCCTTCGGCAAAGGCTCGTTCCTCTTCGGGTCCAGGTAGGGTTGGTTTGGCGACCTTTAAAATTCAGTGCCCAGGGCTTTGCTCCATTCGCCACTGGACCACGCCACGAGGAAACCCTTAGCTCAAAAATGCTACCACTCTCTGTTTGCAGAAATTTCTGGTTGCTGGGCAGCTAATTGGCCCAGCAACAGTAACCCACCTTAAATAGGTCTCTTAAAGAGAGAGCCTGTTTTAGGCATATGGGTTACATGTACACAACACCTAACACAATGGGATCCAGGGATTAAAGTAAGGGGGAATGCACCAGAACACTGCTCCAAAGCCCGCTCTTTTTAGGAGCCAGTGTTCCGGGGCCCCTAAAAATAGAAACAGCAGTCAAAATGCAGCATTCTGGTGCGCTCCTCCTTAATTTAACCCTGGAAGTGAATTGATAAATCTAAATACTCTGCTCCAGCCACCTGCAAAAAAGACGACAAGGGGCCGGGCAGCAGGGGGCACATGTGTTCACCCACCCAGCCAGATGCTGGAGTTTATGTAGGACACGGCGAAGGGGAGGCATTTTCAAATTCACTGCAGGCAGCAGGATCAGAGCCTGGCAGAGCTAACCCACCAGTGACACACAGGCCAGGCAGCCCCCTTCCCAGGGAGCAGAGCAGAGCGGAAGAGTGACCGATGGCTGTGGGGCGCTGGCAGAGGAGGCAAGGAAGCACTGGTAATTACTGCCTGCTCCTTGAAGGGCTCAGTGAGTGAAGCTGGGGAAGGTGCTGGCTGGGGTCCCATGCTGCAGAGATGCACTGAGGCCCCCCCAGCTTCATGTCCTGTTGTTTCATGCACCCCTCATCCCTTGAGGGGCAAAGAGAAGCAGGAGGGCTTACATGGCAGAATCATGATGTGCTAGCCTAGGGCCTCTGTAGTGGTGGGTGTGGGTGGCTGGGAGAGTGGTGTGCGTGCACGTGCACACACAGACACACATCCCCTCCTGCTGCGTTAGTGCAATGTGTGGTACAGCACAGCAGGCAGGGACTCGGCTTGCAGGACTATGAAGGGCTAGAGTGGGGACTGGGTGGGGGGATGGAGGAGGTGGGGGGCTGGAGTGGCAGCTAGGGACAGAGGGGGCTGTAGAGGTGCGGAGGCAGTTGGGGGCTGAAGGGGGTGGAGTGAAGATGGGGAGGTGGAGGGTTAGGAGGGCTGGAGTAGAACTTGCAGGCAGGGAGCTTATGGAATGAGGCTGGGGGCTGAGGAGGATGTGGGGAAAGAGGGGTCTGATGTGGGCACTAGTGGACAAGGTTGGGGTGATGTTGTGGATTTGAGGCTGTGCTTCATTTGTCAGGAAAAAGCTGGTGGGGCTCAAAAATGTGTACCTGGGCTGGGACCTGCCCATGCATGAAGGGGGCCCAGACAACATTGGAAGGGGAGCCTGCTGACAAGGAGGGTTCCAGGACCCACCAAATTATAGTTTAACCACTGATGGGGTCCAGGTCCATGACTAGGGCTCCTAAGTGCTGCTACAATATGAACAAATAATAAGATGGCCTTGTCATTCATGGCATAAATGCACATAAAACTGGACTCAATTTATGTGGATAATTTTACCCGCACAGGTAGTTTCATCATAGTCAATGGGGCTCGTCATCAGAGCCGTAACTACGGCGGGGCGAGCGGGGCTTTGCTCCAGGCGTGCCAGAGTGGCTCCATTGAGTCGCTCCATTAAAGGGCAGGTTCCCCGCTGATCACTGCAGGTGGCAGCTGTTGTAAGGGGTGCATTCCGATTGGAACGTGCCCCGGGCGCTGGCTTCTTTAGTTATGGCTCTGTTTGTCATGCTGGGCTGAAATGCCAAGATCAGGTAGTTATCCTGGGGCAGGCAAAGTCACAGGGCTAACCTCATGAATAAAGTTATTCATGTTTGCAGGATTAGGGTCTATTATTCTGCATACTCCAATTTTATTGCAGGTCCTTTGTTCTCCTTTCCTGATGTTACTCACCTATCATTATTCATCTTTTCACACTCACAGAAATATTGGGAGATGTGGGAGAAGGAAAGGAGGGAAGATATTTGGTTAAGAAACAAAAAGATCCACAAATACTTCATTGTTTGCCTAGTGCAAAAAGTACAAAGAGCTACTTATGAAATTAATTCTATTGCACTGGCTTCTTGTTTCTCCAAGTTACGTATTCTCTACTTTGCCACTTGGTGGAGTTTAGCAAAACAAACAAGGAGTCTTGTGCACTTTGAAAGACTAACAAATTTATACAATGAACACACTTTCCCAAACCAGAGTATGGATTCTATTGTTTGTAAAATGATTATGCCTGTAACCTGAGAATGAAGAAACAGAACTCATGTGTTACTGTAATATGAGAACTAATGAAAAGGCACATCAGAAATTCAAAAGCAAGAGTTTACTTTAAGCTTGACTCAATGAAGGTATTAGATCCCAAATGTTATTGTAATTGCTCCAATTTGAAAATAAAGAAATAAGCACATAAAGTGCTTATATTTTAAACAACTGATTTTTGAGATTAATATCTTAGTATTTGTCAGGTTTTCAGGTGGAAGGTGTTGTAGCAGTCCAAAGTATTATGCTTCATTCTAAAGACTGGAATTAATTTTAGCAAGGAAGAATTTTTTTTCTTCTCTTGAATCACGTATAACAGATTTTTCTCTATATTACTCAAGCTGTGAGGGGTTTGTTGGGCTGTTTTTTTCTCTAAGTTAAAGTATTCTTCCCCACAAACCAAAGAATTAAGCCCTGCAAATAGTGTAGTGACTAGCACATCTGCCTTTACATGCAGAAGAGCCTGGGTTCAAACCCTAGGGGGTTGGACTAGATGATCTCAGAGGTCCCTTCCAACCCTAGGATTTGATTCAAATTAAACAAGTAGATATAATCTTCTCATTTAGTAACAATCAAATCCTGATCCTGTTTCCTTTGAAATCAATAGCAAGTCACTTCAATGAAAGGTGAACTAGGTCTTAGGCTAGTTACATTTTTATCTGGGAAAATTTAAGCCCAGCTTTAAGAAGACTATATGTACACTACAGACCTTATAGCAGGACAGATGTGCTGCTGTAAGCTTTCCTGTTTAGCCACTCTGTGACAACAGGCAAGAGGCAAGAGCTCACCCAGCAGCATAATTAAAACACCCCTAACATGGCATTATCTACATCAGCAGGAAAGCGTCACACAGTGACATAGTGCTGTCCCTGCGGGTGCTTTTGTTGGTGAAATTTGTCAGTCGGGTTTTCTTTCTTTCAAACACACTTGACTGAGAAGAATTTTGCTGACAAAAGTTTTAGTGTGGACAAAGCCTAAGAGAGGTTTATATACTGTTCTTCTCACCCTGGCATACTTTGCACCAAATGCTGTGTAATGCAGACTAAGTGCTCTACAGCTCTCATTAATTACTATTTCTATTAATTAACATACTAATTCTAAAGCCTACCTAACATTTTTGTTTGTGCTAAATCCATAAACAAATTAACAGCATCTGCGTTCTAACTGCTCTAGGGAGGCTTGACCCCTGAAACTTGGTCCCCCCTCAGACTGTAGGTCCATTGTCGTGTATTAAATGTCTCTAGTCAACGACCAGTAATGATCATTCTTTAAACTTACTCCAGATGCAATACACCAGTGGTTCTCAATCACTGTGTCACAACACAAAAGTGTGTCACAGCACAATGGCTGAGTGTGCTGTGTGAAATCAGCCTGCTTCCAACAGCCGGAGAGCTGTGGCAGCATGCTGATTTTACACTGCTGGCTCTTTAACAGCTGAAGATGCAGCTGCTCTCTGCAAGATCCACTGCAGAATCACCCGTTTCACAGCCTGAGGGGCTGCCAGTCAAACCTCCAACTGCCAAAAAAAAAAACCCAACAAAAAACAAAACCAAACTACCACCAAAAACCTTTTTACATAGAGATGTCTTTGGTGGCAAGGGGAAAAACAGTTGTGCAGTGTGTCAGAAACAGCTAGGAGCCCACTATCTGCACTGTCTTTTCACCATGTTCCTAGAGAAATAGAGGTTTTCTGTACAGCACTCTTTCCCAATGCTCAAAGCGAGGAAATAAACTGGAAAACATCCTGAAAGCATTTTGTGTTGGCACAGATATCCTCCCATATAGATCTCATGGCAGGATCAAGGTCTTATTAGCAGGGGTTAAAAGTATAATTTGAGGGGCCCCCAGAACCCTCCTAAATTGGCAGGCCCCCCTCCTGCTGGGGTGGACCCCCATGCATCCCAGCTGCTGCCCCCCAAATGCCCGCCCTGCAGCTACTGTCCCCAACACCTACCCCCAACCACAGCTATGGCCCCCCCAAACAGCCAGGCCCTGGCTGGAAGGGGCAGAGCCACACAGGCTCTGGAGAAGGGAGGAAGGGGTGACTGGGCTGGCCCCAGCCTCCACCCCCTCCCTTCCTCTGGCCTAGAGGGGACACACCAAAACACCAGTTCTGGCATGCCTATTTTTAGGGGGCCCCAGAACTCAGTGCTCCAGCACGTCCCCCTATTTTTGGGGAGCCCAGAACGCTGGCTCCCTAAAAATAGGGGGCACCAGAATGGTGTTCCAGGGCATTACCTCTTACTTTAACCCCTGCTTATTAGGCTGCTTCTTAGAAAGTGGACCCAGAAGCTTTGTAGCATTTTTCTCAGTTAAATATTTTCCAAATAATTTTTACTCACTTCCTGACAGGAAATTCATCAAACACTGAAAGTAAATGAGACTTTTTTGTATTTACAGCATGTTAAATATTTTAAAGACTATCCAGGAAGTTGCAATGCATTGGCTCCAATTCAAAGGGTCCCTGTCTTTTTGTACTTAAAATTATTACAGGAAAAAATACATAAAGTGTTTATCTCTGTCCAAGTTCTGAAGGGGTAGCTGTGTGAGTCTGGTTCAGCAAAACAAACAAGGAGTCCTATGGCACTTTTAAATTTATTTATCACATGAGCTTTCATGGGAGACATCTGACTTCATCAGACACTTGAGTATTAATGTGGCATTTGATACTTACATCACAAAAAGAATGTGAGAGGAAGTTGTTAGAGAAACCCGTATGATCATATTAAGCAACAGTCTGTAGAAATATAAATACTGCATACAGATGTCGATAATTGCATACACATTAACTGTCTTATATAATTCAAGTTTCTTATTCATTTCTTGTAGTAATAGAACTCTTTCAGCTAGTCGACACACTGCATAATTGTCTTTCACAAATTCAGATTCACATTGGTAAAAACGCATGGCAGAAGAGCATATGCTTGCAATAAGATGACAGTGATAAACTGAAATTTTACCGTGCCACAGCAGCATTCAGCATTAGAAGGTGAAGGACCATGTACTTCAGACACCAGAGGGTTGCTGAAATGCCATTTTTCCTTTGTTTCTGAATATTTAACTTGGCTCAGTATCTCAAAGGGTTTCTGTGGTGTGAGATCTCTGTGTAAGGGAATGATGCTACTGTGTTTCCTATATGCTGTTGTTCCTAGACACAGACAGAAAAATTAAAGATGAAACTTTTGAGATTGGAGCTTCAAAAACTGCAGTGCCTACATTTCACTTGGTTTGGTTTTTTTATTTTATTTTTTTTCAGGTTGTGTTACAGTATGTTTTTACTGTGTTCTTCTGTTTGCCTTGAATGTGTGTAAAGTTTAGTTTAGTTGTGGATGTCACTGGAAGTTGAATATTGATTGTAGTGGCATCTTTACAGTCATTGTACTCTGATACACTCTGTATATCAGGCTGGTGGTTCTTTTTGCATTTCCAAAACAATGGTGTTCATTGCTACGAATATTTTACAAGTGTAAAGGAATGTTTTTGTGGAACTGGTTTTTATAGCCTCATCTCTTCTGTAAGTCATAATAAAATACAATATCAAAAGGCTAAATATTATAAGCAATGTTGTGTGGAAAAAAAAACTATTCCTAGTTTTTAATTAAATGGAATAGAAATTATGCCTCATTATCTACACCCATAATTGGCAGTGAGGATTGATGGTAAGTACTATTACATTCAGACTCATCTGTCCTGGTTGTTCAGAATTATCAGTACATAATTTTTCCTTTTTATTTCATACATTTGCAAACTTAAGAGTTGTAACACAATTTTAAGTCCTTTGAATATAATTGTACACCTGAATGCTTCAGTAACAAACTACAAGGCACCAATTAACACTGAGGTTATAATTATCAAAAAATTAAACATGTTTCTTAAAATGAAAGCACCACACTTCTTACATAAATCAGATGCCATCTGTTATAAAAATATTACATTTTTATAATCTTTTTCTTTTTATGATCTGTGATTTCCTAGGTAACCAGCTTCTTCAGTCAGAAATAACCCTTTCAGGAGCCTGTTATAGCTAGACCTTGTTTCTTTGTAATGATTTTTTTAAAAACGTAATTGCTTTGTTTGTGTGTATGCTAGTGCGCTCTGAATGCTCATCAAATGCTACAAAAACTGCCTAATGCTGGAGCCTGAAATCCTTTTATGTACCGACAGAATCACCACAGACTACTACTGCAAGCTTTGGTAAAAGGCTATACTTGTGTCTCAAATCTGTGCTAAAGGGACCTCTGCCAGAGAGGAGCAGAGTTTGGTCTTCAGCTCCATTCAGGCCAGGGCTTGCTGCTTTACTGCCAATATCCCTGTCAGAGGTAGTGACCTATTTTTGTGATGTGGACATTATGCATGAGGACATCAACTTATTTCAGTAACTTGCCAGCAGCAAGTAGAGATTGCAGTTATTTCTGACATGCTGTGAATTCAAACCAGTAGCTTTGAGCAGAAAATCTCTCCATCCCATTATATCCCTTCTATGAATAGTGGTGGACTAACTCAACACCATTGTTATTCCCTACACTTTTTTATTTTTAAAGAATTCATGTAGCTTGAATAATGGTAAATAAGCAGAGCTATATTATGGTCTCTCTGGCGTTTCCATGTGACTACAGCATTGTAAACTGTTCAGTACAGGGCCTATTTCTTTCTCTATATAGGGCGCCTAGCAGTGGGGAGTCCCAATCGATTGAGTGGGGTCCTCAGCCTCGCCCATCTAAATAAAAATAACAGCTCCTCTTCAGCAGGGGAGGAGGAAATCATCATCAGCCTGAGTCTTGGAGGCTGCAGCTATGTTTGTCATTCCACAGTCATCCAGGCACTGCAGTGCCATGTCATAAAAGTGCTTATCTCTTCTTCCACTCTTCAATACCGCCTCTTCGATTGCCATTATGCTGATTATTTCACACCGGGCCGCTAGTTCAGAGCCGATACTTTGGCAGGGGGTTGAGTTTTGGAGACCTGCGACAGCTGCAAGTGGATTGAGACTAGCAGCGCCACGGGGGGGAGGGGGATCTCTGCCCCACTGTCCCCGGACGCTTGGCGTGGACGGCTCGGAGCTGCAGGCTGGGGAACCCGTGCCGCAGGTCCCAGCGACCTCGGGGAGCCGGCTGCTTCCTTGACTCCGCTTTGGCCGCCTTTCCCATCTGCTGCCCCGCGCCCTTCGGCATCCCACCCCGCGCCCCCCCTCCGACGCCCGGGCAGCGCTGCAGGGGCTCGCTCTTGCACGGGCACGTGCCGCGCGCGGGAGCCCGGGCGGGTCCAAGCGCGGCGGCGCGGCGGGGGGGTTGAGCTGAGCGCACGCGGCGGCAGCCAGGCCCACCCGCTCATTGTCCCCCCCCGCGGGTGCACCCACGCCCCGGCCGCTCTCATTGGCTGGTGGAGGCGGCCGGGGCGCGCGGCGCAGAGCGGCTTCCAGTCAGTCGGGGAGAGACGCTGCGGCGGGCGGGCGGCTCCCGGCAGGTGAGCGCGGCAGGTGACGCAGCTCCATTGTGCGGGCGGGCGCCCCCTCCAGCCTTCCGCTAGCCGGGGATCAAAGCCGGCCTCCTCCCCGCCGCCGCAGCCTTTCCACGGCGGGCGGCTCTGCGGCATCCCCGGCGCCGGCGCCGCGCCGCGCTCTCCCCTCAGGTGCCGGCGGCCGGCGGCCGGGCGGACCATGGTGACGCGGCGGCGGCGGCGGCGGCTGCAGGCGGACTAGCGGAGCCGGCCCGGCATGGAGAGCCCCGCGCCGGCCCGCGCGCCCGGCCACCTGCGCTTCCTGCGGCGGAGCGTGGTGGACTCGGACCAGGAGGAGCCGCCGCTGCTGCTGCCGCCGCCGCCGCCGCCCCTCGAGCCCGCCGAGCCGCGCCGCCTGGTGCTGCTGGCCAAGACCCGGCGGCTCATCGCCGAGCGGGCCCAGGGGCGGCGCGGGCCGGCGGAGGCCGAGGAGCGGAAGGAGGCGGCCGAGGCGGGCCGGGAGCAGGGCAAGCCGCGGCGCGAGGAGCCGGAGGAGGAGGAGGAGGCCGACATGAAAGCCGTGGCCACCTCGCCCGACGGCCGCTTCCTCAAGTTCGACATCGAGCTGGGCCGAGGCTCCTTCAAAACCGTCTACAAGGGCCTGGACACCGAGACCTGGGTGGAAGTGGCCTGGTGCGAGCTCCAGGTGAGGAGCAGGCGGGGGGCGCTTAGCCTGGCGGCCCCCCACCCGCTGTTCCCGCTAAGCTGGGCGCGTGTGGGTGGGTGCGCACCCAACAAAATGAAGTGCGCGCCAAAAGGTGCTCCCAAAGAAAGGGTTTTGCGCGTACAAAGAAATCGTCTGCGCACACAGTCTACGAGTAATGAGAGGCAACGTTGCCCCGCCGGTGCAGCTGGGCCACCAGCCAGTGGGGATGTCGCTGGGGCCGGCCGGCGAGCGCCTGCCCGCTTCCCCGCCAGCTGGGCCATGGCTTCGTCGCGGGCGAGGATGGTGGTTTGCAAGCTTTTTCAGGCTGGGCACCCCATTTTAACAAAAGAAATCTTTGTGGTTCTCGGCTGATTATGTATCTGGCCCACGCAGGCAGGCTCTGGCCACTGTCAATCTAGCCATGCAACTGGGACAGCGGGCAAGCGGCACTACTGCTGCCACCACGGCCCATTTGGCTGGGGTCCCCTGTAGTTGCCCTCCTGGGGAGCCTCTGCTGCCCCATCCCGTCGCCAGGATCTGGCCACGGGCAGGGGAAGACACAGCCCCGGTGGGGAGCATTGGGGCGGCAGCTGGATTCTGGCCCTGGTCAGGAGAGGCTCTGCAGACCCCCTGAAACATGGCCCCAGGTTGGGAACCACTGGGCTAAGGAAAAAAGAAGGAGGGGCTAACCCAGGGGTATCCAGCTTTTTTGGGTGAGGGGCTGCATTGCAATTGTTTTCTCAGGCGAGGGGACTAGGGAGAAAATTTTTGATAGATAAGACATACAAATTGATCTTTATTAATATACTTCACTAAAATAATGATTAGCGTGATATTTAGCATTGCTTTTGCTAGCGCTGTGTATAGAGGACAAGGGGGACAGGGGGCTTGTGTGTCAGGGCAAGGCAGAGCATGGGAAGAAATTGACAAGGGCCCAGCCAGCCCTAGCTCCTAGACTCCTGCAGCAAAACCAGGGATTTCCCTAACACCCCCCCACACCCTCCCTGCACTCCCCTCGAATTTCCCAACACCCCCCTCAGTTGTCTGCTGGTAATAGTGTTATACCCCATTAGTGAGCACCCCCTACACCCCACCCCACCCCACCCCAAATTTCAGGTCCTGGGGAGAATACTGAGCAGCACTCTGTGGGCCAGATGAAAGTCCTTGCTGGGTGGAGGTCTGGCCCCCAGCCCACAAGTTGGACAAACCTGGGTTAATTGCACAGAGGTGGTCAGCCCAGGCACTAGGGGTAGTTGTATATGTCAGTCAGACTGACACTTTCCACAGCTGGGACCTGATTTTAGCAGGAGTCTAGCAGCTTGTGTCTTAAAAAATACATAAAGGATCTTAAAATACAGTTGCAGAAAATAGTTCTAAAGGGGCAGCCATGTTAGTCTAGTTCAGTGAAAGGAACAAGGAGTCCTGTGGTGCTTAAAGACTAACAAATATATAAATTTGTTAGTCTTTAAGTGCCACAGGACTCCTTGTTAGTTGCAGATATAGATTGACTTTGTTCACATATCTAAGGTAAACAGCCTCTTACAGGGGTGGATGGTCTAGTGGATCCTCTTCCCACTGAATCCCCCCCCCTGCATTTTGAAAGGGTTATTAAGCGTCACAAATTCATTCTGAATTGAAATTTGGGAAGCACATCCTAAAGAAATGTGGCATATATTTTTGGTCATACCTGAGTTAGTCTTTCAGCAAAGTCAAAAATTTGTGGAGTAAGTTGTTTTGTGGGGTTTTTGTTTTGTTTTTGTTTTTGTTTTTGTTTTTGTTTTGTTTTGTTTTGTTTTTTGTTTTGTTTTGTTTTGTTTTGTTTTGTTTTGAACAAATACAACTAAAGTCCCTCTTCTCCCCCCATAAACCTTTGAGCCCTGTAGGAAGGATACAGTATAACTCTAATTAACGCCCTAAAACATTGGTACTGAATTAATTTAACTATTCCTGTAAATCTGTGTATTCCTGATACTTGCAACATGATGTGCTCCAGCTTTTTTGGTGAAGGCGACTGTGTCTTGATCCACCTAGGTTCTCAGCATACAGTGTGTTGATATAAGACCTAAACTTGTGACTTTTTTCAACTCACTTGAAATTTCTTTTAATAGGACCTCTAGCTTAAGTAGTAGTCTAGAGAAGTTTGTGTTGTATAGATTTTGCTTGGACACTGATATCAGCTCTTCAAATTGAGCCATAGCACTAATTCTGCATTCGTTCTGCACTCAAAACGCCCAGTGAATACTGGATGGAACTTCCTGGTGTAGTAGTGTCTAAGTACAATTAAGAAAAGGTGGAATAGAAGCCTTGATTCTGAAAATCAGTGTAAATTCTACTTTGTCTCCTGTGATAAGCAGATGGGTGGCCATACAACCTTGTCACTTTGATTTTTTTTATTGTATGATGTCTTGTGATTCATTGCATCCCCACATTTTTTTAATTAAAAATGTGAGCTGTGCTTATGCTAATGTTTGAGTTTCTCCTGTTCTGTTAAGAGCCAGAGAAATAAGTTGCTTTACATTTGTATTGTGGGATTCTTAAAAAGGCTGCAGAGCCAGAATTGTGATGTTTTGCAGCAAAAGTAGTAGGAAAAAAGGCAAGCTAGAAGAGGCCCCAGTGGCACGGAGGAGCCTGTATGAGAAACAGGGGAGAAACTGCATAGTAATAGACAATTCAAGATTTGTCAAGCTGCATCCTACTGGTAAGAAAGGAGAAAGCATCATCCCTAGCTGGCTTTGTCCTTCTGGCTGGGGTTAAGTTGGAAAGAATACTAGCATGTGTAAGGCTTCTTTATTGCACTAAGGTTCATTTACAGATCTTCTCTAGAACAGAATGTTTGGTTACAGTGGCAGGCCAGTGTTGGATGACAGTGACTTGTCATGCAGATTTTATCACAACAGAATAGTCCAAATAATTTGGAATTCATTGTACTGCCAACTTTGCTTTAACTCTGCTTCCCTTGTGAAAAGTAATATTTAAAAAGAAATAAACTGCCATAATCTGTAGACTTTCTGTAGCTGCCTAGAAAGAGTTTTAGGTATGTCAGAAAATAGATATTTTGCATATTGTAATCTTATGATGATCTGAGTCCTCCAGGAATCTTCATAACTGGCTACACTAATTTTACTAATGATATGTCATTTGGTTAGGTGATCTTCATGTGCTGCTTTGTGGCAAAGGTGCTAAGAAAGTTAAAATGCCTCTCATTATCTTTTTTAGTTTAAAATGTCTCTTGTGGAAGAATGATCTGTGTCATTACTTTGTCTTCCATTATAAAGCGGAGGAACCTGTAGTTTGCTAACTGACAGACATTAAACTTTTGTTCACCGTTTGCCAGACTTCTGTAAACTGAGAGGTCTGATTTTTGGACTAGACAAATATGGGATAAGTGACAAATTCATCAGGGTATTTCTGGCTTCCATTTCTGACAAACTAACTTCAATTCTCTACAAAAAATTGAGACTAATGTTGGAGAAGGAACAGCTCCCATGCGATAGTACGTTAAATTTTCATTTTTATTGTTGGAACTTGTTTTGGATCATTGAAGTATAGGGTTGGTTCGTTTGTTTATTTTTAGTGTCCGGCCTCTGTTCTCATCCTTAATTTGAAAAATTAGCAAATAGCCAGCATTACACGTTGTTGTAGTTGTACGTTATTTTCATAAACTTCAGTTCCATGCAGTTTGTCTAATGCTGACATTTCTTAATAATCATCAAGGATTCGTACAAAATCATCTTGTGGTTGAAAACAATGTCTATCTTGATATTTTTATGCCACAGAAAACAATTTTAACATTGCTCAATAAGAATGTTATATTTGCAGATTTCTTTTAGGGATAGTAAGCATGTGTAAAGGTCCCCCCCCCCATGTGACAGTCCCACATTTGTATGCTGATCAGTTGTATACCTGTAATCTTGGTTACTGTAGAGGCAGTCAAAATTTTAAATACTAAATTTTTAAGATGTGATCGTATCACAATATATGTGAATAGCTTGCAATGAAGGTAATGTAGGAAAGGAAGAAGTTCTGGTTTGGCAAAGTGGTGAACTGACTAATGTTTTTCATATTTAATTTGATTTTTCTGAGTCTGTGACCCACAAGAATACCCCTAATATACCCCTAATATTTTTCAGTTTATCTTCTCATAGATCGAACTTTCTGGCAGTTATCACTCCTTTGTCTGTTCTTAGCTAATGTTATTTCAGGTCATTCGTGGTGTGTTTTGTAAATCTAGGTGACAGCCTTGCAAGCTGTTTTTGAGGTCTCTTCGCTCTGCATGCTACGCAGCTGGAAATTTTTGCGAGAAATTGATTTTAACTAAACTTTAACACCAAAGAACTATTATAAATTGTTTTTTGTTTTTAGATTAACTGTGTTTTCTGAAGAGCTGGACTAAAGATATAGAGTTGGAATCCTGGAGAGGTTCAGATTAAAGGTTGAATTGAACTTAAGTTAAATTTGAGTGAGCCACGATACTAAGACTGTAGGCAAATCTTAACTAGAAAATAGACTCCTTTGCCATGTTGAGTCTGGTCTGGACCTAGTAAGTATTAGCGATGGTATTTGTATGACGACTGATGTTTGAAAAGGTTCAGATGCTTGTTTTTGCCCCCCTCTAGTTAGCTGATGAGACTCTGCAGCTGTGCATTAAGACTTCAGACTAGGCATATTTTCAAAAAGCCAAGCCCCCTACCCGTAATCTCAGTTCATGAGCAGGGAAAAGGGAAGTTTCCCAGAAGGCAGGATAAACATTCTTTTTAGATAGATACATGCTGGAATATGAAGGGTTTGAAGATAGGTGGTCCTTTTGGGACTAGTAAAAAAAAATTCTGGGGAATTCATGTGCAGGATCCATTCATGCTATATCACTGAGTCTTCACTGGTGCTCAAAACCTATTTTAATTCTGATTTCTGAGGTTTTTATTCTGAAGTTTTTATTAGCAATGCCACTGGTGCAAAATCAATAGGGAAAGAGGACAAACTTCGCTTGTCCTTCTTCCAAAGATGAAAGGATCAGGATAGTGGCCACTTACCATCATTGAAAGCACACCCTCCCACTTCAAATGGTTTTCCAAGACCAAAATCTGAAGTTATGGATGATTTCCCCAAGGATCACCTTTACCTATATACAAATAGGCTGCTAGTAGCTTGGCAAGCTGGTCGGATAATGTCAGCTGATCACTGTCAAATACAGTTAGATATTTGACCAAAAATGCCCTGACACCGGTGTCAGCGGTCTGTTATTTCGATTGTCCATCTGTAGCAAGCCTGCTTAAATGCCCAGATCACTCGGTTTACTACATGCTAATGCCACCTGTCTGGGGAAGAGGTAATTAAAAGATGAGCTTCTTGATTGGCTGAAGTTTTCTAAAACAAACAAGTATGTTTATTTGGTGGCCTGGTATATAGCATACATAGGGTCTTTACAAAACATGTTAAACAAGATAAAAGAAGTATTGGCCCAGAGAACTTACAGTCTAAACTGGCTTGCCAGATGTACAGAAATTAACGCAAAAGGGAATGGGGCGAGGCGGAGGGAGAAGAGGGGAGAGCGGCTCACAGTGATTAAGCTGCTTGAAGAGTGGCCTACTTAGTACGTTTTCTTCTATAGTTGTAGTTCTGTAGTTGCTATGTGTTTAATTTCATTTTTCTTTTTGTTTGCAACTGTTCAGTCTCAAAAAATTTCACATGTAAATGTTAAAAAGTAACTATTACTTTAATTATTTTTAGAACTTAATTGTGTTATGTTGTCTGAGTTGAAATAATTTATGTACATAGACTACTTCTTATAATTAGGCATTAGGATCTGTATAAGGCTAAATCTATTGTTAATCATATGTTACTGTTCTAATAAACTAGCACTTCAAAATATGTCTCCAGTAGTTCTTGGACCAGTCATATGCCCAACCCTAGCCAGTGTCTGAACTGCGTGAATATTGAAAATCCTGATAAAAATGCATGACATACATCTCTTAAAATTCAACAGAACAAAACTTGTGTAGCTGTACCCTGGTGGCTTCCTGACTTCTGTCTTCCAAGAACAATGGAATTAACACCCCCACCACCCCCAAACCCAAACAACTCTCAAACAGAAAACAAGGGATTGCAGATAGAAGGCTGCACTTCCAAGCAAGGAGCTCTCTGAATAAGTATACTTATGAAAAAGAGCTGGGTATGGTTACAGATGGCAGTCTTCTTACATTGTTGTTGTTGTTGTGTTTTCCTGATGCATCCTGTTCAAGGAGTCAGTTTCCTTCCCCCTTCATTTCCCGTAAGTGTCATGTTTTTAAGATAAAGTTCTTTATTGGAGATTTCTTGCCACAGAAGGTAGTAGAAAGATTTAAATTATGTTGAAATGATGAATACCGCTTTTGTATTTTTCTCTTCATTCCTATTGTTGTTGTTATATTTGCACAGTAAAATGTTAATGAAGAACTAATGCTATTGCCGTCACTATTTTTTCTGAAATTGTACGTTGCCATGAAAGTGTTTGTCTTACATGGTTGGTGCTACTTAGTCCATCACAAACTGAAGTATGAAGTTATGTTCTAAAGACAGATTTTTCTAAAACTTAAGTTTGTTTCTTTGGTACAGTCTCTAGATAAAAAAATTCATGGTAGGTTAGCTAATGGCTGATTTTTAGTGTGGTTTTTTTTTGATATTCTACTATTACAGCATGAGATTAGGTTTAAGATTTTAATCCAAGCCATTAACTTTGAGTCCATCTGCATTCGTTAATTTTTGTTTCCAAAGTGGTATTTGTCTTTTAAAGCTCAATTTACAGTTTTGAAACTGAAGATTACTTAAGTGAAACAAATCACTTTTCACGAACTATCATGTATTAATATCAGTTACTCACTTTTTAATGGAAGGAAGACATAGGGTTTATCTTTCATTTAGTTAAACGTTTAATGCTGTGTAGTAGAAAATATGCAGCATGATGCTAAATGCAACTACTCTTGAATTATTAAAATGAAGGAAGAGGAAAAAGATGCTTTATTGTACTAAGTGTATGTAATCCAATTAGTCTTTCAAATGCTAATTTAGGCTTTGATCTTGCAAGCTGCTCATATGGGTTGAATCTCGTGTTTGCGTGGAGTTCTAATCAAGCTAAGTCATTGAATGGGGCAACTTTAGTCAGTGCAAGGTAACCCTTGTTTATATGTTGTGTATCTGTGGAGGGTGGTTCATAGTCCCTCCAATTAACAAGCATTCACAGGTGTAACTCAACTAACTTTTTCATTATCTGAAAGGTGATTGAAATTCAATTGTCTATTCTGACCAGAGAAATAGGAAAAAAATCAGTTTTTCATTGTTGCATTAGGTTGGTCTTCTGGTCTTCAGATGGCTCATAAAGGCTGACAGCCATTTAATTTAATGACAGAGGGGGAGGGAAGAGGCTCTAGATGCTTAATTGGATAATTTCAAAAGGGATAACCTTGTTAGTCTAGTCCAGTAAAAAAACAACAAGGAGTTGTGTGGCACTTTAAGACTAACAGATTTATTTTTTGCATGAGCTTTCATGGGAGAAGATCCCACTTCCTCAGATACTTCGAAGATGGGTGGACTTACAGAAAGGAATGAAACTATATGCAAGGGGGTGTAAAACATGGGATCAGGTCATACAGTAACAGCAAATCAGAGCAGTTTACAGGCTCAAACCATGGGAAGCCTGAAGTCAAATTACCCTTTGTAATGGGAAGAGAACCCATAGTCTCGATTGTGTCCTGCTTTCACAGAATTTAGCTTGCATATTAATTCGAGTTCAGCTGTTTCTCTTCAAAGTCTTGATGTCCCAGGTACATCTCTAACGACAATTGTTAACAAATCCGTCATTGAGTGATTAGGAAGATGGAAGTGCTCAGCAACTGGTTTCTTTGTTCTTTGATTTCTGATATCAGCTCTGTGCTCATTCAGTCTCTTATGGAGCGATCGTCCTGTTTGTCCAATATATAAGTTGTTGGGGCATTTCTTGCACATGATGGCATAGACCACTTTAATAGATGAGCAGGTAAATGAGCCTTGATGGAGTAGCAGGCTTGATTAGGACCTATGATGGTGTCTGTTGTGCAGATACGTGGGCAGACTTGGCAGGGTGGTTTGTTGCAAGGGTGTGTGCCTGCTTCAATGTTCCTGTTGTTAGATCTGTAGTTGCTGGTGAGTATCTGTTTAAGATTAGGGGGCTGCCTATAAGCAAGGAGTGGTCTGTCTTCTAATGCTTGAGAGAGAGAGGGATCGTCTTCTAGAATAGGCTGTAGGTCCTTAATGATCTGTTGCAGAGGTCTGACTAGAGGATTGTATGTGGTGACTAGTGGTGTTCTCTTGCTTTCTTTCTTGGGTCTCTCCTGTAGTAGATGACTTCGGGGAACTCGTCTAGCTCTGTCAATTTGTTTTCTTACTTCCCCAGGTGGGTATTGTAGTTTCAAGAGTGCTTGATAGAGATCCTCAAGATGTCTGTCTCTGTCTGAGGGATCAGAGCAGATGCGGTTATATCTTAGGGCTTGGCTGTAGACAATGGATTGTGTGGTGTGTTTAGGATGGAAGCTTGAAGGATGTAGGTAACTATACCGATCAGTAGGTTTTCGGTAGAGGGTGATGGTGATGCGTCTATCCCTGATTTGTACTGTAGTGTCAAGAAAGTGGTTCTCCTGTGTGGAGTGTTCCAGGCTCAATTTGATGGTGTCGTGGAAATTATTGAAATCTCTATGAAAATCTTCAAGAGCATCCCTGCCATGTGTCCGGATGATAAAGATGTCATCAATGTAGTGCAGGTGCAAGAAATGCCCCAACACCTTATATATTGGACAAACAGGACGATCGCTCTGTAAGAGACTGAGTGAGCACAGAGCTGATATCAGAAATCAAAGAACAAAGAAACCAGTTGCTGAGCACTTCCATCTTCCTAATCACTCGATGATGGGACTGTCGTTTGAGGTGTACCTGGGACATCAAGACTTCAAAGAGAAACAGCTGAACTTGAATTAATATGCAAGCTAAATTCTGTGAAAGCAGGACTTAATCGAGACTATGGGTTCTTTTCCCATTACAAAGGGTAATTTGACTTCAGGCTTCCCATGGTTTGAGCCTGTAAACTGCTCTGATTTGCTGTTACTTTATGACCTGATCCTATGTTTTACACCCCCTTGCATTTAGTTTCATTCCTTTCTGTAAGTTCACCCATCTTCAAAGCCTCTGAGAAACTAGGATCTTCTCCCACGAAAGCTCATGCAAAAAAATAAATCTGTTAGTCTTAAAGTGCCACACCACTCCTTGTTGTTTTTTAACTGGATAATACAGTATAGATCATCAATTACAATGACTTTGTAGTGTGAATTAGCAAAAAGACTAGTTAAGAAAATGTTCTTGGTGGAAGGTAGGGACACTTGCATCTTGTTCTATATCAGACGTGGCCAAACTGCGGCTCATGAGCCGCATGCGGCTCTTTAAAGAAAAATTGCGGCTCCCGGGACAGTGCAGGAGGGAAAGGCAGCATGGTGGGAGATGGGCGAAAAATCTGCAGTGGTTGGGGACAGCAGAGAGGTGGCAGCATGGTGGGAGCCGGCAGCGGAGGAGCAGCATTGTCAGAGCTGCAGGAAAAAGCAGTGCGGTCAGAGCTGGGGGGGGGTAGTCCTGGGAGAGCCCGCAGGGAAAAAGCAGCCTGGTCAGAGTGGGGAAGGGTGGGGGGCAGCATTGTGAGAGCCTGCAGGGAAAAGCAAGTCATCAGTTAGGTGTAAAGACAAGCACTCAGGTTAAGTAACTGCCAGATTCTACTGTTTACCCCCACAATTTTAATTCTACCCTCCGTGTCTGTGTGCATAATGATACAGTCTTTAATTACATCAGTGAATGATTTTTTAAATACTTTTTTGGTATTGTTTTCTGGGTAAATATTTTTCAAACTGGCAACATAAATTGATCAAGAACAAGTCTACAATGAATTACAGATAAGTGATGATAATTAGCAATTTAAACCTGAAAAACAATTGTAAATTAATTTTCTTTTTTAAAAATCACCTGGCATCTCCAGATATTGTAATATAATGCAAAATTATTTCTCTTGTATTTCTGTTTTGAGAAATAAGAATCATCAGAAATGACTGAAATTGACACAAGTGTTACATCCAAAACCACTGACTACTGTCAAAAGGTTATTAAAAAAACCCCTCTATTTAAAGAATGTTACAAGTACTTATTATGGATCATGGTTTATTTTCAGCATGCAAAATAATTTAGACTGAAGATAGACCGCCACTACTGAAAAGTGGCTTTAGAAAAAAACGTCCTCAAGTCCATTGAACAAGTGTGCCTGAGACATCAGTATGTCATCTGTTTGCAGAAGGAACTGCTAGCACATTTATTTTATAAGAAAATTTTAATTAATATAACTAAGTCAATTACCAAGATAATTTACATTCACTGCAGAGTTCAATAGCAGCACTATACTTTTACTGATTAAATAGCATTCAACATGTATTAATTCTTTTTTTGTTGTATAGTCAAAATCTACCTATATTTCAGTGCAGTCTTCATGAATGACTCTATGGGTATCTGAGCCCATTAGACAAGAGAGTAATTGTTGTGAAGGGCTGAGGATGGAAAATTGTGTTGTAAACTTTCTGAAAAAAATGTCTCGCCAATAAAGATTTTACTTTGTATTATAAAAACCAAATATTGATTTTTAGAATTTATACAGGGCCTGACCCCAAACTGAATAAACTCAATAAGATTTTTTCCATGGTATTTTCTCTGCATGGACTCCAAAGCACTTACTGAAACAGGCTCTGATCTTGCATTTTATGTCCCCATAAATTCTGTTGTGATTCTGAACAGTTGAAAAGGTGTCCCTGTGTGCATCTTTTCACAGGATTAAGATGAGAGCAGTATTTTCCCTTACTATTACCCTCTTTTTAAAATTAATTATGTCTGAGTCCTCAGACCTTTTGTCTTCACTGTCCATAAGTATTTTAGTGAACAATTTTACTGGCAGAAATATTGGCAGGGAAGTGGCGGCATGGTAGGTGCTGGGATGGGGTGGAAGGCAGAAGTGTGGCATGGTTGGGAAGAGCAGAGAAGCAGCAGCATGGCAAGAGATGGCAGGGAAGCGGGCAATGGGAGATGGGGGAGAGAAGTATGACATGATCAGAGAAGGCATAGCATATTTAGATTTTTCTCAGGCCCTAATGCAGCATACTCATTGTTAAAATAAAATCATGTTTTACAAGTCCTAAACATGATGTGGAATACTAAGAAATGAAAATATAAAGGAGAAAAGTATAAAACTGAACATAGATTACTTTCAGTTTTTGGCACAACTTACTGCTGTGAAGCATCATATTTCACAATGAAATTCAAAACATTGTGCAATACTTAGAGATCAGCATCTCAGAGAGCTTTTACCTGCTGCACTGACAAGTTACTGCCCAGATTTAAAAAAAAAACTTGCCACAAGTCTGTAGTGTTCTATATCTAGCGACAGCTAAATTTTTACTGTATATGTCTAGTTTCATGGTAATCTTAAATAATTATTAGAATCTGACATTAGAGGATCAATATTTGCCCCATTTTTACGATGAAATTAAAGTACGCAATGAATTTTAAGCTTAGTAATTTTGGAGTAGGTAGAAATATGTGATTATATGCCTCAGTGCGGCTCTCAAAGGTTTAATAATCGACTTGTGCGGCTCTTGAGTTCTGTAAGTTTGGCCACCCCTGTTCTACATAGTTCAGTGAACTCCAGAAATCATCTCCTGTCCTTATTTTCTGGATAAAATCCTTTTGTCTTAGACACTACTAGAAATAGTTGGCCCAGTTCTCTAGTATGCTTATTACTTAACCAAGTCTGTAGTGCTTACTACAGAGTTCAAATTCATAATCTCCTAAATTAAGCCGTTTTCTGTATCTGGTGAAGTACTGGAATGGGTTGCCTAGGGAGGTGGTGGAATCTGGAAACTTTTAAGACCTAGTTGGCTAAAACTCTGGCTGGGAAGATTTAGTGGGAGTAAGCTTGATTTTAGCAGGGGGTTGGACTAGCTGACCTTATGAAGTCCCTTCCAGCTCTAATATTTTATGATTCTAGGAATTCATCAATTTTCAACCAGACTCTTTCTCTGAAGTTCAAGATAACTCTAGAAAGGGTGATTTCTGTTACATTCTGATACAGTTAATTCAGTGGGTCTTCATTTTTTTCAAGAAATAACTGGCTAAATTTTCATTCATCTACTTTGTTAAAATGAAAACAGTACTTGAACCTGTACAGCATAAAGTGTTTGTGTGCTTTTCATTAGCACTGGCAGCTAGGTAGGAGTATAACACTAAAATACTAATAAGCTGCAGTATATAGTTTTCGTATGCTTCTCAAATCTAGTGAAAAAACAACAAGGAGTTGTGTGGCACTTTAAGACTAACAGATTTATTTTTTGCATGAGCTTTCGTGGGATAAATCTGTTAGTCTTAAAGTGCCACACAGCTCCTTGTTGTTTTTTTCACTGGACTAGACTAACACGGCTATCCCTTTTAAAATTCTCAAATCTAGTCATTGGAACCCATAGCAAGTAGAGCTCAGCCCGGTTTCAGATACTCACTTAGAATTGAATTAACTTTGACTTTCTGCACTTGAAAAAAATATTTTATTTTAAACAGCTCTCTCCTTAAATGAGCTGGGAGCTCAAATTCATAACTTGCTAGACAGTATAAATCATGGATTTAATAAAGACACTTGATTTATGGCTTATTAAAGCGATCAGTAACCTGCTAACCCTTCTTTTTGTCCTGTGATCTCAAGTGCATTAACAGGTCTCTTCATTTTGAATGTTCCTGAACATCGACTATGGGTTGAGTACTTATGTTAAACTATCTATTCAACCTGGTATTTAGCTGTAACACAGAGTACCTTTCCCAGATCTGAAGAAGGGCACTGAGTAGTTCAGATCTTGCCTACTTCACCCACTTGGTTTCTCTAATATCCTGGGGCTGGCATGGCTACACCACATAAGGCTATAGATTTGTCTAGTATAAATATACACTGTGCATTTTCCTGAGGGCAGGTCTACGCAACTGCTCTAGTCAATTTAACTTAAGTTGATCAGAGGTGTGAAAAAGACATCTCTCCCCTCTTACCCATTTAATGCAAATTACAACGACCCTAGCACTGTCCACCCTGGTGCAATTTTGGTGGGAGACTCTCCCACTAACACAGCTGCCACCTCTCATGGAGGTGGAGTAACTATGCTGACCATCGAGCGCTTTCGTGTTGTCATACAGCATCTTCAACAGAAGTGTGATATGGCAGCTGCACTGATACAGTGCATGTAATCTAGACCTGCCTTGAGATTCAGTCACATGAAATACAGATTATAGGAAAATAGGTGAAAACTACCACAATTTTGTCTGCATTAAATTCTGGCCCTTTGGTTCATAGTCGTTGGAGAAACACTTTAATTCTAAAGCATAGCTGCTGAGGCATACTCTGCTCTGTGGTATCTTTTATGCAAATATTGAATACATGAATCTGTGTATTTGCAAATCTGCATATGACCATAAATTTAATTTTATAGTTCATATGCTCTACCTTGAGCATTAGTGGAGATGGAGAATGGAGTCAACCTGGAGAATAACTGGATGGGTAGCTACTGGAACTTATGAACATTAGGGGGCTCTGGAGTTGGATGGGGATGTAAATGCAGGAAGTCCCGGATAGTTTGGTATGGGCAGAGAAGGCATGTGGGATGGAGGGTCCTGAATGTTGAGGGTGCTACCAAATGGAGTGGTAGAACTCTGTGAGTGCAGTGGATGGCTCACTGAGCTTTGGCTGGGGTTTTGGATGGGAGACAGTGTGGTGCAGCTGTCTCTGGAACCAGTGGCAGGCAGTTCAGGGCTGTAATTTGGGATGGGGAGAGAGGGTGTCACTCCAGCTGATGCTAGCTTCTCTGCGCTGCTCCTTGCTGGCACCAGCAGGAGCATGATGCTTGGCTATCTGCTCAGTAAGAGGGAGCAGTCTGTAGCATACAAAAAGGCTGTATGACATCTGAAGTGGGAGGGACCCTGAAGGAGAGGACTAGATTGTTCTGAGGTGAGTAGGTCAATCAGCTGGAAGGTGGAGAATAGTAGAAGTGACTAGCCAGGAATGTAAAGTTGGTATCTTGTTTTGCACGTAATAATGACATTTGGAAGTAAAAGTGAAGCTGCAGTTGGAGACTCATTCCTGCTTTGAGTACATGTGGCCCTGTACAAACTCGGGGGTTAAATGAGCGTAGCTTGCTTCCAGTCTGCTTCCTAATGTCTGGGGATCCTCTTCTAATGTCTGGAAAAAATGTTGCCAGCAACATGGCGTGGAGGCCAGCAAAGCTAGAGGTAGAACATCCCTTCCATCTCTTGCTGCTGCCACCCCGATCTCACAGAGTGATGGGGCATAATGAGTCTCTTGCCTGCTGCTTGTTGGGTAGTGGGTTGATTTTTTTCAATTTTTTAAATCGCAGATTAAAGGAGCATGCAGGAAACATTGATTTTAGCTGTACTTTGTATTTGTACTTCATTTTCTGAAAGAGAGGTTGATTTTCAGTGATTGATAACCATTCAGATGTATTGGTTTACAATTAAATATAGTCGTTGCACAAAATGTGATGCTTGTTTTTGCTACCCAGGAGGATATACTTTAGCTCCATTATCTTTCAAAACAAACAAGGAGTCCTGTGGCACTTTTAAAGACTAACAGGTTTATTTATTGCATGAGCTTTTGTGGGAGAAAATCCCACTTCATCAGATGCTTTAAAGATGAAGAAAATTACAGAATGGGGGGAAACAAATGCAGGGGAGTATTTATTCAGCTTCCTAATTTTTATATTTTTGTTAAGGTGAATGAGGCATTCTTTTGTTTGTGACATTAATTTTTGGTATGTCAAGTCCTGTATGAATGGGAATACAAAACAGCTTTTTAAAAAAATGTGTATCCAGTACATTTTCTCAAACACCTTTTGTATTTAAAACTGGCATATTAAGTGAAGGAAGTATTGGTAGTTAGTCAGTTGAGCTGATTGTGTGATCACCATGTCTTTCAAGATTTTAGAACTAGTAGATCTTATTCCCTTACATCTATATTGTATTCATATATTGGAAGAAAATAAGATTTCCTGCTTTTTCAACTTCCACTCAGTTTCTTAGCTTTGAATGAACTATTCATTGAACTGGAACTAGTTCAAAAAACTGAAACAAATATTCTCTCTGCACCTGCAGAAAAAGCTACTGCTGCCAAAAGCTGGTTTGGTATTTCAACAAGCTCTGGTTCCAGGTCCTTAGCTAATGACTTTCAACAATTTAGTGGTTTGACTTTATTCAAAACTTGGCAGCAAATATGTAGTGCTTAGTATTATTTGTGTATGTTTATTGTAAATGATTTCAGTAGTTAATAAATATGGGCCTTATTCGGGCTGTCAGTTTTAAATTTAATTTAAAAAATCAATTCTTTAAAAACTCTGTATCCACTTTGTCCTTAGGCCAACTTTGGGAATACCAAGGTGTGAAGTCTCAGAGTCTAGTCTTCACTTTTGCAGTCCATAAAAGGCTCATGTGGCCTCACCTTGAGGCTCTGGAGGCCCATGTAGGGGAAGAATGGGGCCGGTATTTAAGGCATTAGCCTCAGAGTCGGAAGGCAAGGGTTCAAGTCCCAGCTCTGCCATAGTCTTCCTGCATGATCTTTGGTATGTTGCTTGGTTAATGTGTGCCTCAGTTCTCTGATTCTGAAATACAGTAATAGCAATTCCCAACTCAGGGCTGTTTGGGTAAAGATATTAAAGATTGAGACACACTCAGGTACTACATTATTGGGGCTCATATTGGTACAATATATTAGAAATGCCTTTCTGCTGCACCCCCATGTGAGCCTCATGAAATTCTCTCGGGGCCTCCTAAAATTTAAGTTCCATATAAATCTAAGGAAGAGTTAATGCTCCTGTGAGACATTAAGATTTTGGGAGGTATGTGGTGGGGCACAATCTCAGAGTCATGAGAAACTCACTTCTTTCAGGTAGAAAAAAATGACTCATTATTCTGCAAGGAGCCAAAAGAGGCCTGTGTCCCTGCTCCAGCCTACTCAGGACTCCAAGCCAGAAACGAACAACTAACTGGGACTAACAGACTTTAAGGCTTGTGATAGTTTGGAGGTGGGACTACGAGCTTTGGGAAGAAGACTTGGGGAGCCTTCTGTGGCTTGTTGGGAGCTCTCTGTTCCTAGAGATTGGTAAACCCACAGTAAGTGGGGGGGAAGGCCCTCTTTTTGTCTTGGACTGTGCTACTGCAGAGCCTTTCTTCCTACAGAGCTTGGGGTATGCCCAGAGGGGAAAACCTGGTGCAAGCAAGAAGGTTGGAAGGAATCAGCAGGGTCCCTCACCCACTTCTCGTGAATCTCCTTTGGCTTGCATCAAGGAAGAAACTCAAGCAAGAATTGGAGTCACTGAGCCTCCCTCGTGATCCTTAAGACTCTGACCTAGGAACCTCTTGATGCCAATGGGCTGTGCATAGGGTTTTAACAGGGATTACCTGCAGGTCAGATAGATGCATAATCATTCACTAAAAGGTGGCATGTGAGCTCTCTACCAAGAGCCAATAGCCCACTGGTTGTCACAGTCACTACAGATGTACAGATACTATTAAGGATTTAAGCATCAGTACTCAAGATTGTTCTTAAGGTCTTGAAGGTGAGGCAGAACATCTTGGACAGGCTTCATTCAGACAGGAGGTGGCAGATGATTCTCTTGTTTGGTCATCTGTGTGCTGTACAGGGCCAGATCAAGGCCTGGGGCTGCCCACCCTAGTGGGGACCTCCCCAGTATTGCAAGCCACCCACATTGCCATGGCACACTGCCTTGGGCACCCACTAAACCATTCTGGGGGGGCGGGGTCAGAGTCCTGGGAGCAGCTGCAGACAGGGTATAGGGGCTGTGGATGGGGTAGGCAGGCCACTGCAGACAGTGTTCTGGGGCTGGGGCTGGGGGGTGCTGCTATGGGGAGGTTGACGGGGGCTGCAGCCAGCACTGCTGGGGTGGGGCACAGGGCCACAGGTGGGTGCTGCTGCAAGACAGGGGTGCGCTCCTGCTGCAGGGAGGCCTCACAGGCTGGCACTGTTGCAGGAGTGAGGGGGCAGACCAGAGGCTGCAGTCTGCAGCAGTCCTGTCCCGCCCCTGGGTTTGAGCAGGCCAGCCAGCCTGGTGTCCAGTGAATAGTGGCTGGATGCTCCAGGGAGATTGACAAGGAGAGTTTATCACTAACCTGGAGAGAGAGCATGGCCTGGGGGTGCCTAGAGAGATGTGATTGTCTTGCCCATGGCTAATGGGGTTGGGAACTGACCACCAGGAGCCCACAGACAAGTCTTCCTCAAACTGATTGCTTCATGCCCCCGGTTACTCCCAGGAAGTATCACAGAAGCAGTCAGGGGATGGATGGAAACTCCTCTTCAGTACAACATGAACCTAAGGAGGCTTGTTGCTTCCACTCATAAGCTGTGGAAACGTCATTGCTTTCTGCCCCACCCTGGTGTCTGTTGTACAGAAACAGCCATTAAGAAGCCTCATTAATGATTTGTCTGTGTTTTGAGGTCTGACTCAACAAGAACTTGGGCTACTGACTTTTTTAAAGGACTGGTCCTTACCTGTCATTTCACTTGCACCAGGTCAGTGTTCTGCAGTCAGTGGAACTGTGCTCTCTTTCTCTTAAACTCTGCTTTCCATGTTTGTACTGTATTTAAAATGCACTTGGTGTATACGTAGTGACATGCCTTACAATAAACAATTGCTTGCTGAAGGTACAGCTTAAGGTACCTCTTGCATCCTGGTTGTTCATAGAAGTAATGGAAGATTCTACTGAAAGCTGTTTGTGAGGATGCATGTGTCATGGGTTAAGCTACCAAGGTGCAACTTAAGTCTTAATGCCATCTGTTCTTCAGTTGTTTGTGATATAGAGGGATACAAAACACTTATTCAAGAACTCCAGGAAGATAACAGAGAGAGAGAGATTCAAATATCTTTTTATCTGCTTTCTGTGAGCTTAGTTTGATACATGTCCAAATTTTGTTTTTAAATGGAAAATTATACGTACTTTAAGAGCTATTAGATCCTTAGTCTCTTGTGACTTTTTAAAAACAAGTAAATTAACTCTGATAGGTTTTTTTTGAGCAAAATAAACCAACTCCTTAGCAGGTCTAATTGTGAGCATCTTGTTCTAAGAAAATGGTTAAATAAGATGTCAAAAACAAATGGGGTTTCCCTCTATTAATCTGTATTCTTGCAACACCTTAAATCAGTTAGTAGCTGTATAGTTCATACAATTTCTGCCAAAATGGTCTTTAATTCTGTACTTTGAATGCTGAAAAAAAAAAAAAGCTTTTGTTCAAACTCTTCTGGAAACCAGTTGATTAGAATTAGTTCTTACTTTGCTGTGAATAATTTTAACCTTCATGGATTTTACTAGAAACATACAAGTGAACCTTAATCCATTGTGCTAAAAATATGCATTGTATACAGATAACAAATTCATTGCTTTTTGATGAATTTTGCCTTTTCATTACCTCTTAGTATACTGATGGCCTTGGCACGATGTGATGATTGAGTATGGGCAATGTCTGTCACTTCTGCCTAAGCACTGTGTTCAGTGCATTTCAAATACGTTAGAATTCATCATTTAGTAATGATGCAAGGACAAATGATGGCATTTTTTCTTTAGACGCAAGGAATGGATTATGTACACTTTATGAAACAGAGTTTTAATAAAAGGAACAAGTGCCAGTTTGCTGTTTCAGAAGTGCAGACAACTAAATATTTATTTCCATAAAAAATGTGATAGGAGTGTTGGTTTGTCCTTGAAATTGATGTATTCCTTGCTCTTCTGTCATAGGCTTTGGGGCTTGTAATCATGATATTTTGACATATGAAGCAACTTTTGCAAAGACTTTTCCAGTTCATTTAAATCTTTCAATCAAAGCAACATTTAGAGTTGACCCCTGCACTTGATGGAGTTAATACAGCTGAACTGGGTCTGCTAAGCTGAATCAATTGTGTCTATTAAAAGAGAACAGTGTAGGAGAAGAATGTGAAAGTCAGAGCTGACATACTGTATTGTGCTGCAGCACTGTACTGCTTTATTCCTTGTTAAAATTTTTGGTAACATCTAGATCTGTTGATTCCAAATGGTTATTTGCATTGTTTTTGCTCTCCATTACTGAGTTAAGGAAAATTGCCATTTTGCATTTATTTGAACTTGCTTTTCTTCTGTTTCATAACAGTGCTTCCTTTTGTTTTAATAATTGCATTGCAGATAATAAAGCAAGTGTTGCATCAGTAAAACAGACTTGCCTTTCTCTCAGTCAATTGCTATAAAAGCTTAGAGTGCCCTTCATTTCTAATGGAGGACAAGAGCATAAATGTTTCTGGTAAACAAAGCAATTCTACTCAATAACATGAATATTTTTCCATATTTCATTTGTGAAATTTTAAGATCATGTCTAAAATAGGCATTAAACATTCCAGCTACAATTTGTTTGCTTTTATGGATGTGATCACTTGTCTCAGTATAAAGTAGGAATGATTCAAACTCGAGTGTGTGTAGAGAAGTAAAATGAGCTGGTTCTTGCCAGCTTGACTGCATGTTAATAGCCTGCTGGAGTCTTCGTTCTGTGTTCTGGCTTTGTCCTTTTGATAGACAGATTCTCTCCACCCCACCCTCTTCCCATTTGTAACATGTACAAGTAACCCCATGCACCATCCTTCGTAGAGGTGGTCAGATTTTAAAAAAATCTTCTTGTTGTATTGCACTAAGAGCTAGTCACAGCATGAGATTTGTAGGTTAGAAACTTGAAAGTGCAGTGAAGGGAGGGCAAAAGGCAAACCAGTCCAGTTTAATGATTTTTAATCTAAGATCCCATGGGAAGCATATTTATTTGACTTAGAAAATTCCAACATTGGCAAAATAAAATTTCAGTATCTCCCTTCTAAATTCCCTCATTCAGAAGAGGGTGGGTTCTCATTGAAATCTGGCTCTGGTTTGTAGCAGGCTGCTAAACTGGATTAAACAGCTAGGCTGAGCCCTAGTCTACGCTGAGGGCTTTTTGGCGGCAGTCGACAGTGGTTACTTGAGGAAGGTAAAAGTCCATGCATAAACAGCAGTGACTTTCTAAGCCTCTGTTACACGTTTGGGGAAAGCTGACTGCAAATTGCTTGCTGTTGGCTTTACCCTATGTCCCTGGTCCCCCAGGACTTCTGGGGTCAGCTTCTGGGAGTGGCGCGGGAACTCGCTGTGATCCGCTCCCAGAAGCCTGAACTGACGACGGCAAATTTTGCCACTGCAAGTGTAGACATACCATGAGCCAAGCTTCTGAGTAACGTTAGACTTGAAAGCTGCAGTGAGCTTGTGAGCTATGCTGGCAGTTCCAAGTTGAAATGATCCTGAGTTATAGGAAAACTCCCACACTGGGATTCTTCTTCAGCTCCTAGAAGCCTTCTAATTAGACTGGGCTCCTAAACTCGGTGCTGGAGCAAGCTTTTAACCCCTTTATCTGTCCATAAATATTTTTTAGCCAGTTGGGTCCCTCCCTCCAGTTTACCCAAAATAGTGCCCTAGCTAGGAGTAAATACAACAGTCTTCCCTGGGTCAAGACACTCAATAAACATGTCTAAAGACAGAAGTACCTTAGTCTCTTTGTCGAAAGAAGGTCTGTTAGAAAGAGGATGGGAGAAAAGTCTTAAGATGTATGTCCAGCAACTGGGTTGTTTTCCAGTCTCTCTTCTAGGATTCAACAGAGAATTAACTGAAATAGAACCTACTGAACCCTTTCACAAAACTATCCACTAGTCGTATATTCTGGGACAGCCCCATTGCATTGCTGAAGCCTTTCATTTTAAGGCTTGTGCACTGTGAACAAATAGACTGCAAAACCATACTTAAAAGGGCTTCAGGCATTCCACCTATATGAATGAGAAAACTGGCTACAATTAAAGTGCAGAAAGGGCAAAGACATTGCAGGATTTCACAGTAATGCTGTGATAGCTCTTGAGATGGGTTAAAACAGGGCTCAACCAAATTGGCTTCCAGCTAGGTGCCAGGAGTTTTATTTTTGGTCACCAGAGTGCACACCTTTGCTGCATTTGTGCAGCAGAGCTAGGAGCCAGGCTGCAAACCCAGATCACCATGGCAACCTGACCCCTGGGTTTTGTCAAGTCCTGGGTTATACTGTTTAAAAATTAGTATTGAAATAAAAATCTCATAAGTAGCTATTTGATAGCTCAACTTGACTGAGGCCTGCATTTTTGCTTTTACAACTGAATTTTTTCCCATAAATTATAGAAATAGATAGACTGATCTGCTACTGAATGATCTGCACAGTGGAAATTTGTAAGGAACCATTGACTAACATTCCCTTCAGTTTTCCAGGTCACAAGTTTTATTTTGCACATGTGCATAACTCATTGATGTGTGATGTTACACAGGTGGATAAACATCTACCTGATGCAGAATTGGAACTGTGCATTCACTGATGTTCAGTTCATTAACCCAACCACATTCCCTTCCACTAAGGTTAAGATATTGGACAGCCACTGACTTGATAAAAATACCATTCTGAAATGCTTTCGTATTTCTGGGCAGGAGACACTTTCACCAGAGCAAATGGGCGAGAGGGAAAGACCCTGCTGGTATGGGCAATGCTGGTAGAAGAAAAGTGACAAGATCTAAGTTTGAGTGGGGAAAATTAGTTCCACACCTGCTGAACACCATAGCAGATGCACAGTCTGCCGATCTGGAAATGAAATCCTTCTGATAGAGATGGTGAGGCAAGTACTGTTCAGACAAGTGGGAGAGGAGGGAAGATTTGGTGACACAGAGTGGAACTTGTTACAAACCAGAGAACACGTCCATGATGAACCCATAAAGAGTACAGGAATTGAATAATGCAGTAACGGGGAGGCTTAACTGACCCCCCCCATCTTTAATGGACTTAGACAGTCATTAAAAAAATCGTTTCTCATTTCAAGCCACACAGACACATGCTATGCTATAGCAAGTGCAAAAATAAATTTTTAATAAAACCCTAGTATTTCTACTAGAACAGCATGGACCATTGCACCCCTTCTTCCCTAACAATCCCTTTTGTCACCAGCCTGTCTTTTCTTAATTCCTTTTTGATACGATTCTTCCTGTAACTTCATAAAATAATCCAGCAAGGCATTGCTTTGTGTAACAGATAACCTATCAGTTTTCTCAGGAATTTCACTGCCTAATAAGAAGCAATTTCTTTGCCCAGTCTTGGAAACACACCAGTCGATGATAAATGTATCTTGTTTCAAAGTGCCTGGAAGTCACTGTTATCATTTGGGACCCAATTGTGCTAAGCATTATAGAAAGATAATGAAAAGACCATCCCTTTCTTCAAATAGTTGAAAGCACTAACACTGTAAATTCTTTGCTCTGCCAGGATCAGCTTGGTACAAAATATACAAGGAGAGCATGATGCAACTTCTTTAGGCTGCCTGATGTCTTGGCCTGATCACTAGTCTAAGCCCAGGTTAAAACAGTGAATGAATAAAGAAGACTGGTTTCTTGTATCCTGTGCATAAAAAACTTTGCGCGGGTGAAAGAGCATGAAGTCAAGAATGCTCAGTGTCTGTACTGAGAGTGCTAGCGAAGACTTCGCCCAGATTCTAAACTAGACACAGTGGAACTAATTAAAGTAATTCTCCATTAGTTGGTCAGTTTGACAAACAAAGCTCCTAATCTGGAGGCTATTGTCATTAGTTTTTACTGACTCAAGGAAAATCATTGTCAAGTGCCCACAGTGATCTGGATGGTATGACAAGGGATGAGCCAAAACCAGAACCTTGAATCCAAAATCCTTTGAATTTTGAGGGTGCAAAGGGAGAAAGTTAAGATTTGAATTCACAGGTCCAAATTGGATTCTATAATTTTGGGTCAAGGTCTTAGCTAGAATTCAAAGGGGACTCCATTCTTGTTCAGAGGATGTGGCACAGGATTTATGAGAATTAAAACTGAAATCTCCTCAGAATGGTGTTTAGTTGGCCTTGAACTCTGACCTAAGCATAATTCAGATTCAAAGCACAGTCTCATCAGGGCATGCTTATCAAAGGCATCTGACACTCAACTAGTTCCACTTATCTTAAAAGTAGCAACATAAAATTGGTTATCCTAAGATTTCAATCTCTGTCATACAGCCTTGTATTTTGAAGATCTATGATGCCAACATTGATCTAAGATTAGGGCAGGAATTTGCAAGGAATTATGAGAAAATTAATGTAACATGGTGGCATGAGGGGAAACTGTGTTTCAGAGCAAATTGTTGTGTGGTGAGTGCTTGCTTGCAATAAATAAGGAGCATGGATAATACTCATTATGTTTGACTGCTGCATTTTTGCTTAGTCACAGAAAGTTTCTGGTGTGGTTTGTAATTCAGCAATGCACATTCTGAAAATTGGTTTTGATTTTTTGTATGTCAACCAATTTTACCTCACTTTTTTCTGCTATTGTGGCATAGCCATGCTCTTGCAGATAATAATCTTTTCGTTATAAAAGTAAATGTGAAGTTTAATTATTTTGTGCCTTGGATTTGGCTTGCTTAAAGAAGTAGAATTAATCCTTTCATGGTTTCCTGAAGATTTGCAGGACAGAAGCTAGAAGTTCATCTGGTGACACTTTCTTTGGTGTAATTGTCATGAAATGTTCCCTTAGTGAATGGAAACAAAGCCACTATATTATTTCCTATAAACTACTTATTTACTGTGGGACAGATCTCTGCTTTTCCCCATCCTCAGTTTTTGATTCCTGTTCCTGTTGAATTGGATCATATGACATACATGTGTTTACATTTAATAAAGCAAACAAACAAAAAGTGCCCAAACAGAACAAAAGGCCTTTAAAAGTTTGGTGTGACAACTAATAAAATGCGAAGTGTGACAGGTGGCCCTTAGTTTGTCTTTTTTGCTAAGTGACTTTAGTCATTGGAGGATGTTGGATTCCAAGGGTTGGAGACCTAAATCTATTAGCAACAGAGCAGGTGTAGCACTGAGAGCATGTTTCTCTCAACTCTCCCAAATAGTCTTTCTCTATGACTTCCAGTGACCAGATCAGTTTCAAAACAGGTTGGATATAGGTGCATTTAATAAGTAGTTCACCAGTTCATGTTGCATGGGCAGAAAGCTACCAAAACAGTTATCGAGAGGTGAGGCTCTGTAAAGTCCATTGCTAATCTGTTGGGAGCCAGCTCTTATCCTGTAAAAGTTTTCTTGTGTATATAATCGTGTATTTTAGAGGGAAAGGTGGGGTGTGTGAAGCAGAAATTGGAGTTTTTACAGATATTTGACTACCTTGCTTGGATGAACCAAATAGAAATAGTCACAGTTTATTATTGTCAGATGCCTTTTCTTTCTACTAGGATCTTTGCTTAGATAGTTTCTATGGCCGAGTTCAGAAATAAATATAATCTATGTGATAAATCAGAACACATTTAGCTTGATGTTATAACATGGCTGAATAGAGTGCAAACTGGAAGCCCTGGTACAAAGCCTACCTGGTGTAGGTTGGAGCAAAATATGTTGTGTAACTATCAAGCCTTTTGATGTACTGAATAGTGTGACGGTGCCTAAAGTCCAAACTTGGGACCTGGTGCTCTGGGCATTGTAAAAATACATAGAAGCAGTCCCTGCCCCCCAAAGAACTTAAAAGCTAAATAAACAAAACAGGCTGAGAGAAGAGATGATTATAGTCCCTCCTTTTCCAGATG
Organism: Podocnemis expansa; assembly: GCA_007922195.1. NCBI lineage: Eukaryota > Metazoa > Chordata > Testudines > Podocnemididae > Podocnemis > Podocnemis expansa. The sequence goes on from ML681973.1 coordinate 28,143,054, forward strand.
GATGACAGAGGAACAATGAGTGACTTGCTTAGGATCACATGGGAAGTCATGAGTAGAGCCAGTACTTGAACCCAGATCTCCTTAGTACTAGGCAGAGCCTAATAAGGTCATCCTTCTGTGTTAACGTTCATCTTTGTGGCTCAAACCCTGCCTGCATTTGGCTGATCTACCCCAAGTGGTCGGATCGAATACTCTGCTGTATTTAATGGCATATTTCAAGATCCTGTTTTCATAATTGGCATGTAGAGGCATGCATTTTCATCAGTGATCTGGATGATGGAATAGACTGCACTCTCAGTAAGTTTGCAGATGACACCAAGCTGGGGGGAACAGTAGATAGGTTGGAGGGCAAGGACAGGATTCAGGGAGACCTAGATAAATTGGAACAGTGGTCCAATAGAAATCTTATGAGGTTCAATAAGAACAAGTGCAAAATCCTGCACTTGGGACGGAAAAACCCCATGCACTGCTACAGGCTGGGGAACATTCAGCTAAGTAGCAGCACTGTAGAAAAGGACCTGGGGGTCATGGTGGATGGAAAGCTGGATATGAGTCAGCAGTGTGCTCTTGCTGCCAAAAAGGCCAATGGCATACTGGGCTGCATCAAAAGAAGCGTTACCAGCAGGTCAGGGGATGTGATCATTCCCCTCTATTCTGCACTGGTGAGGCCACATCTAGAATACTGTGTTCAGTTTTGGGCTCCCCACTACAAAAAGGTCAGGGACATGCTAGAGAGAGTTCAGTGGAGAGCAACCAAAATGATTAAAGGGCTGGAGCACAAGCCCTATGAGGAAAGACTGAAAGCATTAGGCTTATTTAGTCTGCAGAAGAGAAGATGGAGGGGGGATTTGATAGCAACCTTCAGCTACTTGAAGGGATGCTCCAAGGAGGATGGAGCTCTACTATTCTCGGTAGCTGAGGACAGAACAAGGAGCAGTGGTCTCAAGTTACAGTTAGGGAGGTCGAGGCTGGATTATTAGGAAAAACTTTTTTAGTAGGTGAGTGGTGAAGCATTGGAATGAGCTGCCGAGGGAGGTGGTGGAGTCTCCATCTTTGGAGGTGTTTAAGGCCCAGCTGGACAAAACCATGACTGGGGCGGTTTAGTGGGAGTGGTCCTGCCTCTGGCAAGGGGGTTGGACTAGATGACCTCGTGAGGTCCCTTCCAACCCTATGATTCTATGATTTGTTGAAAGCTGTACTGGTTATGGCTTTTATATGTTCTGCTTTTACTTGTATTATTTGAAAGGGATTCTATCAATTTAAAATTTAATCACTTTTCCAGAATGACCAAAGAGCCACTTCTGGTACTAGTTCTGTCCAGAGTCACCAGATGATCTTTTGTGGGGTTTAAAATAATTTTTGTTTTATTAATTTTTTTGGTTTTCTCCTTTGTGCCTTATCAAAACACCCACATAAGCAGGAGAGGAAACAGACAGGTTATACAGGGAGGATTGTGAGAATGACCAAAGATGCAGTTGTGGGAAATATACAAATTAAACAAAAAATCTACCAAATATTGCAAGTGCTACATGTAATTTCTTTTTGTAAAACCATCTTATGTTGGTGGGGTATAAATTGACAGATCTCATTTATCTTGCATGCACAGATGCATAAATATAAGCTGGACCACTAATATTGATTTAGAATTACTGTTTTTTTTTTCATTAAGAACATACTTTGATGTCTTGGTTTAGGAATATTGCACAAATAGTGTGGTTTCAGTTATACACCATTGAATCTGGGTGATGATTGAACTTTTAAACATGACTGTCTAGGCTACTGTGCATACTGTTCAGGTAATGGGTCTGCTTTGATTTCAGAATTGTTAATTCTTTCATCTTTTGTTTTTTCTGCCATGTGTTTCATCATCATAGCAATAAATGCTATTGCAAAAAAGCCCATAACCTCTTAGGCTTGCTTGCAGGTAAAAATATCACTGATGTTAGTGTCCATTAGAATCTTTTTATATTGGATGAAGTGAAGGACAAAACACCTGTGTGGGTAAGGTATATTCAACCAATTAAAATGCCTGGAGTGGTTTTAATTTTAGCAAATGCTAAAAAGTAAGTGCCTCTTTCTTTGTTAAAAGTTATATTAAGTTTATATATTTGCAAAACTAAATTGAATACATGGCATTCATGTAATGGGAGATGTTCAGAATATATAACTTCTCACTAGACAGTACAGCATAGTTAATACAAAGAACTTTCCTGTTTTGGTTGTGAATTCTCAGAGAGTCCCATTAGAAGGGTATGGGTAGAAAGGCTGACCTTTAACAAGACTGAAAAAGAAATCTGAAACTTTAAAATGATTTTTGCAAAGGGACACGAAGTGATGGCTAAGGAGCCACTCTTGGAAGAAATAGGCTTTGAAGATCATTCCTTTGGCAATTAATTTTTTCCCTTTCTCTTGAGTATTATCAAAGAACGTGCTGATGCTCAGATTTTGAATTATAGCAGTTCTTATAATATGTCAATATTTACAACACTCCACTGATGACTGTGTCAAAACTTTCATTGACTTAAATGGAGTCAGGATTTCTGTTTCCAGGAAGTTCATACTAGCTTCAGTTTTCTAAGAGTGTAGCTTGAACACTGTTGCAAGGGAAAAAAGCCCACTTTGACTGTGATTCCTTTTTTAAAAAAACCTAAAAAGCCCAAAATACTCTTCAGTTTTAACTGCACCCTCTGTTTTCATACAAGACATGGGAAAACATATATACAATGCCACTATATAAATCCATACTGTGCCAAGACCTTAAATACTGGATACCGTTCTGGTCACACCATCACCAAAAAGATGTGTTAGAATTGGAAAAGGTACAGAGTAAGTCGTCAAAAATGATTAAAGGTATGGAACAGCTTCCATATGAGCAAAGACTACAAAGACTGGGACTTTTCAGCTTGGAAAAGAGACTAAGGGGGGATGGGAGGGTAAGACAGAGGTCTGTAAAGTATGAATGATGTCGAGAAAGTGGATAAGGAAGTATTTTTATTTCTTCACATGACACAAGAACCAGAGGTGACCCAACAAAATTAATAGGCAGCAAGTTTAAAACAAACAATAGGAAGTATTTCTTTGTACAAATGCACAGTCAGCTTGTGATGCTCATTGCCAGGGGATGTTTTGAAGGCCAAGACCGTAAGAGGATTCAAAAATAAGTTCCTGGAGAATAAGTCCATCAATGTCTGTTAGCTAAGGTGGGTAGGGAGGCAACATCATGCCCTGGGTGCCCCTAACCTCTGACTGCCAGAAGCTGGGAATGGCTAGCAGGATGGATTGCTCAACAATTGCCTCTTTTATTCATTCCCTCTAAGGTACCTGGCATTGGTCACTAATGGAAGGCAGGATGTTAGGCTAGTAGATGACCCATAGGTCTGGTCCAGTATGGTTGCTCTTGTGTTCTTGTGGCCACACGTTATTGGCAAATTTAAGGAGTGTTACTCTCTTTCAGAACATTCTTTGGGATTTTTTATGAAAGGAACTTAACTTGACTGGAGCTCCATGTGGAATTGTTAATTTAGATGTTTGTGGGATACATGCCGTATTTCTTAAGTAGAAGGTGAAATAGAAGAGCTATAGGGGATCAGGTGAAGTTTCTGAGCTGAATGGAATGGGTAGGGTGCAGGAATGGAAATGTCATAGTATGTAGCATTGTGGTCTCTTTTTTCTGATTAGAATATGCATCTGCTCTACCTGTGACTACAGTTAGTCTACAGTCTGCTTTTATATGGGAAACTTTAAATGCAGTCTTAATACCATTTTAATGTGTACAGTATATTGTTGGGGTGGAGATCTGGTAGTGAAAGTGACTTCATTTCTAGCACAGCTTGTAATTCTATTAGGTAGGGGGATGGCAATCTTTGCTATCCCTTTAAAATCCTATGTTTGGAATAGCTAGAGTTTCTCTTGAATAAATTGAACAAGAGTTGACACTAGTCCTGCTTTCCAAATCAAATATTTGACACAGTAGATCAGTTCACTTTGATTTTATTTATTACATCTTCTTCTTTCTGCCTTCATTCAAAAGTATTAAATTATATAGTCTGTTATCATGGCATACTTGGTCAAAATCAGAAAGTACTTAAAAAAAACAAAACAAAAAAAAACTGCAGAAGCCTGATCCTAGGAGACTTTCAGAGGCTTTCCAGTTGTGAGAGTTAAAGAGCAACCTAAATGTCACCTGTATGTGAAAGCATCCTATTATCTTATTATGCTGATTTCCCGCTTGCTTACTTTTATCCTTTTGGTTCTCTTTCAGTGTAAGCTCTTTAGGGTACAGAGTGATTGTTTGCTGTGTTTGTGTGTAGCGCAACGGTGCCCTGACTAGGGTTACCAGATACCCCAAAGCATGGAAAGGAGAACAGGGAAGTACAAAGGACGACATTGGAGGACACATGGAGAAAATGTAATATTATAACTGTCATTACCATATTATGTCATGGCAAATGGGTAATAAGTAATGAATGCAGCATTAAAACTGCACAAAGTCATGTGTGTTTTAAAATTAAAAAAAGAAATACCAAAATGTTTTCTTTTACTATGATGTGATATGATGTGATTTACTGAAAACTGGATTTTTTCAGTAAATGAAAGTTTTTCATGACCCTTTCATTAATGTTCATGAGCCTAAAAAAGTTGAAAAAATAAATTTGCAAATAAACTTGAAAAGCTCCTTAAAAAGTAAAAAAACAAAACAAAAATAACAATTAACTTGCCTCTGTTTTTCATTTTCCACAGCAGCCCATTTTACCATTTTTAAAAAAATTATCCTCAATTGTTTCTAGCTAGTTCAAATACGCCCCTTTGTTTGTTTTACATATCTGGTCCCTTTTAGTAATTTTATTCATGGTATAACTTATTTTCCTTCATTTTGTTAGTGTTTGCTCTATTTTTTCCCCCCAATTTAGCCCTTTTGTAGGGAGGAACAGGCCAAAAATCAAAGCCACCAATACAGGGCTCAAACCCATGATTGACCCGGGCCATGTCTTACACTCCCCTGCTTTTATTTTCCTCCCATTCTGTAAGTTCCCCCATCTTCAAAATGTCTGACAAAGTCGGATCTTCTCTGACAAAAGCTCATATGATAAATAAATTTGTTAGTCTTTAAGTGCCATTGGACTCCTTGGTTCTTTTGCCATGGCCCAGGACATGTTTGCACTGAATCTCAGGATGTATGTGGCTGCAGCTTGGGTACCTCATTAGTTCTCAAGAGTCAGACAGATTACAGGTTTACAGTACTTACCACACAGACAGCAAGGAAGCCAGGGCAGCTAGCCAAACAACCTCATCACACAGGCAGCTCAGTGTTAGGGGCAGGGGCACGAAGGGACCAACGGCAGGAACTCAGAGCCAGGGAGCCTACGTGGGGTCGGAGGCACTAGCCCCAACAAGAGGGGACATGCTCTGCTTGCATCTCTCTGGCTGGTAGGGGCAGGACTTGCCCAGGCCAGGTGCTGGGAAGGGAGGGGAGGAGAGGGATTGTCAGGCTTGCTTCCAGCCACGGCAGCCCCCTGAGTGGGTGGGGAAACGCATTGAACTCAGCAGGCTAGTGCCTGTGTCTGTTTTTAGACTACTGCCCCCGTGTCCAGCAAAAAGTCGGACAAAACCTGCTTTTTTTGAAATGCTTGGAGGACAGAGGACAGCAGGGCAAAAAGGAGAACATGTCCACCTTTTGCCGGACGTCTGGTAACCCTAGCCCTGACCTAGTTGAGGTCTGCGGGTTCTACCGTAGTACACATGTCAAAGAATAATCTTTTGTGATTTGCGTGTCAGGAACGCATGGGGCTCAAACTTGCACAAATCTCTTCTGGACCTAGTTCTGAGGCCTACAGAAACCTGTAGCACAGATGCAATTAAAATCCAAATTTATAATGCATAGCTCTTAATTCGGAAGTGTGCACATCCTGCTCCATTGTTGTATTTGAAACCATCTTTCTTCAAGGTATTGTTCAGGATGTCTGAGATTGTCTAATGTGGTGAATAGCCCTAAAAATCCTATAGGAAATGAGGTTATTGTGAAGCTTTTAATTTTGGAGACCTGCCAAACAAACATAGTCTTTAATCTATGTTTCTTTTGAACTGTGGCCAGCATATAAAATCATCATAAAGTAGCAAATTATAAGCTTCATCCTCTCTTCTTTTATCTGATACAATATTCTTTAAATTGACATGCGGCCCTTTGGATAAAAAGTGGTGGATTTCTGAAACGTAGCGTGTGTGTTCTGCTGAAAATGATAAGGTCTGTATTTATTGACATCCAAACAATAATTGCCATCCTGCCAGCTGTTGAAGCAGCACAAGCTTGTATCTTCTGCTGTTTTGAACTAATGATTGAAGAGAGTCTGGTCTTTATTCTTTAGTAGCTGTATGTATCTACTTCGTTGCTTTCCTTTCTTCCTAGGGCTGAGTTTGCTTTTATTCCATATTCTGTAAATGGCTGAATCCACTGAATAGATTGCCTGGACAATCTCTGTGGGACCTAAAGCAACGACTCAGTTTCTACAGTAGCCATATGTCTACCTTGAAAGATAAAGTAGGTCGTATTCTGGGTTTCATTTACGTGTGGTATGAGACTGGGTTAGTTAATAGTACTGAGTCAACAACTGGTTATCCTTAAACTGTGCATTTTCCAGGATTGGTCTCTGTTGTAGACCATAATACAAATGCAATGCAAAAACTCTTTATTTCCTTCTAGTTCTATTTTATTTAATTGATTTGCAGTCTTCTACAGATTTCATGAGAAATTGTCTCTATTGTTGGTTTGTGTTTGACATTTTGGTATGTAGGTTCCTGGTATTTTCAGTAACAGGGTTTCCCACATCTGAAGCTGGTGAACACTTTTAGATTAAAATGTTTTGAGAGTCCCCTTCATAAAGACCTCTAATGTTTATTGCTTGTAGTCTAAGCGGTAAGGCTTTAATCATCCCAGGAAAAAATAGTTATGAAGTCACAAAGCAAAGTTTCACTGCAATAAATGGGATAAAGTCCTTACAATTACAAACACTTTGTTCATGCATCACAGAGGAACAATCTTTCTGACGAAAGATGTTCCATATGAAGGCGGAATGGGGAAGTTCAGGCTTGGAATACACCTGACGTGTTTTTGGCAGCAGTTGGAGAGAGATGCGTAGGCTATGTAAAATAAGGTGTACCACCCCCTTATGTCCATGGTCTCCACTGCACTGAGTCAACAGGAAATACCCTCCCTTCAACTCAGTGCTACTCTTTGGGGTGGATTTATGGAGTTGAATTCCAGAACTGCTCAGTTGATCCAGGAAGATCAAACTGATGGTGTTGAATGTGCTGCCATCGATATAGATTTGACTACAGTCATGATTAAATTAGTTGAGAAGAGAAGAATGCTTTGCAGTCAGTCACTGCTATTGAAGAGGAACTTGACTAGTTGGAGACATGGGAGTTCAGATTTCAGTTTTTATCCTCAGTGCATTGTCACTCAAAGCTGGGTGTCTGTCCTTCGGGGATGGCCGATACCTGCTCATTTCCTAGAGAGTGTCACTTCCAAAGACTTGTCTCATGTGGGGCTGTTTTGCAGTGGCCTGATCAGTGCTACTTGGTCCATTCTACTTTGGATGCGGGGCTGGGTATTCACCTCTTTGTGCTCTGTGGGTCATGGTACCACAGCTCTTTCGCTGGTGAAGTCTGAAACAAAAGGAAATTATTTTGAGGTTTATGGTTGAAAAAGTGTCCAGGTTTTCTGACAAATGCATTCATGTTCCGGTTTTGGTTCCCAGGGACGTAGCAAAGCGGAGTAAGAGTCAGCAAGAAGGGATTGTGGATCAGTCGGGGAAAAGTGCTTCTGCTCTCAATCAGTTCAGGATACACTTGGATTCAGTGGAGAGGAAGGGTTGCTGATGAAGAGGCAACCATGTAAACATAGAGCAATGCAAAACAACATGCCTAATGGATGGTGTGTTACAAAGTTCATTGTTTTTAAAAGCTTCATGAAGGACCTAGCACAGATTTTCAGGCATATTTTTAAGGCTCAGAAAGAAACAAAGCCACAGTGCAGGAGGTGTGGTGTATTTGAATTCACATAACTAGACTTTTTCTCACCTGCTGCTGACTTGGCATCATCCATGCAGATTGCAACTTCCTACACATGGGAGTCTTTAATTTTCAGTTGGCAGGGAAAAAAAAGTTCTAACTGCCCGACCTTTGAAAATAAGGGAATTTTAGAAAAGTTGTTTGAGTATATCTTTTCAGCTCCCTGGCCTAGTTCCCTATCACCATAGAATTAAGACTTTTTAAAACTTCCATTTCAAGGGTACAGTGTTGTGAAAGACTCTGTCTCCTTGGTTTCCAAAAGCCAGGACTGGCAATAACACAGAGTACTGTAGGCCAGCAATGACGGGTATTGAAGTATCTGTGTGGTATTGTTGCATAGCATTGGTCCACCTTGTTCTGGCTTTGGTCAGAGGAAGCAGCCACATGTTGTGCTTCCATACTTTTCTTCAGTGGGAAAAAACAAAGGGGGTGGGTGGGTGTGTGTGTGTGTGTGTGTGTGTGTGTGTGTGTGTGTGTGTGTGTGTGTGTGTATGGTCCACCATTTACTGGCATTGTATTTTGAGAACCTTTGTCATCACTGTGTTATTTCTCTGCTACTTGTTGGTCACTGCCGTTAGATGCTGGGTAGGAATCGAGACTCTTCTGGTTGTATGCCACCCTTCAATCTCTGCAGGTTTGTCAGGGCTGCTGGCTGTACCACTGTTGTGACAGAACAGTGACTTTATTGTGGCTTTGTATATGATGCTAGAAATATTTTTAACCTGCCTTCTAGTGGGAAACTTTAAAACTAAAATAATTTCTAAAATGTGTTTCCAAACTAGATTTAAAAAAAAAAAAACAACCCAAAAAACAAAGCAAAACAAAAAACCGAAAACAAACAAAGCAACTAAGACAGGGTTACACACATGAAGCAAAGTGTTGCGGCTTTTTTAGCAAATAGTTGTACTGTTCTGTATGATACCTTCCAAATAAACAGCTCCACACAGTACATAAACAGCACCAAAGTCTTTTTTCCCCACTCATTTGGTATAAACTTCATATGATCTAATCATTAAAGCAGTCACAGATATGACTCATCTCTCCAGAAAAAGTGATTCTGATTTAAAATAATGAATGGCGTCTCTGGCTTGTGGGCTATTAGTTTCCATGCCTCCAGGAAACAAAGCTGTTCAATGACAGTAGTTCATGAACTCCTAATGTGAATTTATAGAAATATTCTTGAGAACTGCTAAGTGGAACTTGGCAGAGACCTCTATCTATATTTACCCATGTTTTGTTTACTGTTCACTGGGATATAAAGCAATGATATTTTTGTCATTTAATATTTATAATTCAACTGTTTATATCGTGGAGAGGGAATACAGAAATGGAGCTGAAGCTTGCAGTGTTGTCTGCTTTATTAATGGTAATTTTAAAACAAGCTTTTTATAAAGTGGAATGGAAATGTTTTTAATTTTTGGAGTCTTGAAGCAGTCAAAAGCACTGTCAGGGAAGCATGTTTGCTTCTGCCATATAGCAGACAGTAATCAAGAAATCATTGCCTTGAATGGCATATTGGAGTACCAGAAAAGCTGATCAATTCCATTGACCTTGCCTAATCCTTTCACAGTGCAGACTGTCACTAGCAGCTGGCTTATTTTTGTAGTCTTGAAGCTGATTCGCTTCAGGGAGTGTGAGGATTCACATTTGGTGTCTTTCAAAACAAGACCTCTGGCTGTGCTGGAGGCAATATAATTGTTCTCCGAAGGTGACCCTAAGGTCACTTCCTCTCAAAATGGCTGCAGAGTGCATGTTTGGCAAACATGGTTGATGCTGACAACAGGTCGTCGATCTGAATGCAGAGGAGCAGCTAGGTATAGACTGGATATAAAGGATGATGGCCTCTTACTCACCTTCGGTAAAACCCACAACATTTGCCACAGAATGGTAGAGTTATTGAAAAGTGACTGGTTAGAAATACTGTATTAAATGTTCAATGCATTAATGGTAGCTCTCTTTGAAAACTTTGAGCTGTTTGTTTTTTGTGCTTAGTGAGCTGATAGTGCTGCTAAGTACTTTCTCTGAATACGCTAGCATCATACCATTTATTAATCACAGAATTTATGTAGTAGCTACATTTCTAACCCTTATGGTATCCAAGATAAACTTCAGAATCTGAATGGATTCAGGATCATTTTCCTGAGTCTGCATGTGGCCTGAAACTCTAGCTCAGAGATTTGAACTGTCCCAGAAACTACATGGACTGCTTGTCCATTTTAAATTGTATATAGCTTTCAGATTTAATGTCACACTTCATGAAAGTGATTATGACTCAGTCAGCTAAAGTGTTAAATGCTCACTCCATTTCTTCCTGCAAGAGTTAGGGAAAGAAGACATGCAAATTCTCCCCATAGTTAAAAGTATAGGCTCTTGGTTGTCCTGTTCTGAGAACCAGAAACCTCCTGGACAAAAACTACTGTCTTGCTGCCAACAGCTGGTACAATATAGCAATAAAAAAGGAAACTTGAGGACAGGGGAGAATTGAGAAACCATCTTCTTTCATTTGGTGACCAACTCCTTTTTGAAACTTCTCAAAGACGCTCCAGTATGGCACACTGTTTAAAGAAAAAAAAATCAAAGGCATGTGTTAGAAGATTACTACAGAATATAGGTCTTATTTGCAGCTGGACAAGTGGGTGGGAGTCCAACATGCTTGTCAAAATTAAGAGTGAAACTGTTTTTTCCTAACACTTCCAGTTTTAAAAACAAAATGAAAAACTCTCCCTTTGTGTATGCCCTGTTCATTACAGCCCCTCTGGTTAAGAGTTTCCATCACTGACTAGATGCTGCAAGTTTGCCCTATGACAACTGTCAAGTAATCGGCAGCAAGAGGAAGTTCGAAGCAGCCTTGGAAGACTAGTCATTCTGGTTGCTATCAGTAAAATTTTTAACCTCAGAGTGAAGATGATCTAACATAACTCAATGGTCAACTTTCTGACAAGGATTAGAAATATGTGTGTTGAGTTCTGTGCAAAGTGCTGTGTGATGTGAAAGCATAGAGACCAAAGAGCTGCCTCAGAAGGGGACACAGCCCTGAAGTAGTGCTCTGGAACAATTGAACTGTTGAAGTGTGTGAACTCCACATTTCTGTTGATAAATCAACAGGAGAAGGAGCAGAGTGGGGCTTAGGTGTTGGGAATATACACTGCATCCATGCACTAAATTCCTTATCAACCTTTCATTGACCCAACCCCACTTTTGCTTACAAACTGGTGATAGACTTTTTCTGTTGGATTTTTCTACAGAATTTCTCTTTCAATGAAGAGAACCAGAATCATTTTTATAACTGGTGATCCAGATTAACAACTTCTATGGCAAGCTTAAGACTAACTAAGAAACTTTAAACCTTCGGAGCCATCTTCACTGACAGCAGTAAATTCACGGCTGTCAGATCAATCATCCTAATCAACTCATTGGGTCTGTGAAGACCCCCTCAGCCAATCATGAAGTCGATGGCTGAAGACCAGCGTAGTAAATAGAGTAGTGCTGAGTCGAAGGGAGATATGGAAGGTATTTTAAGTACTTTGCATATCTCCCTTCGACTGCTGCTAAAATCCTTCTGCCTTGTAGATCTGCTCTGGCTGTCATAGACTTCAGTGGAAATGTCAGTTCTACGCAAAGTACTTCAGAAATGGCAGTGGCACAGTGTAAAAGGATCACCAATCAAGACACTTCAGAACAAGCACGACCTTCCTCAGCATCTTCCTGGTATTCTTGTGGGAAAGTATTTGGGTTTTAAAGAGCCAACTGTGTTGAGGATGACATACCAAACACCTTGCAATATAGTACTCTCAGCCTTATCTGAAAGCTTGCATCTGATACATACTTCAGCATTTGGTGGGAAGAAGGGTTCAAGCCTAGTAAACAGAGCTAGTTGCAGTGTGAAATATTATGATTATGGAGGGAAGTACAGAATAGATTTTTGGAAGGCTCTGGCTGCAGCAGCAGAAGCAGCCGCCCGCCCAGCCTTTGCCGTGTTGTGGTCGCGGCAGGGGAAGCACACCCCACCCAGGCTCTGGCCACAGCAGTGGAAGCGTTGCCCCGTCCGGCCTTTGCTGCATTGTGGCCGTGGTGGGGGAAAGCACCCCTCCTGCCCAGTCCTGGTGAGTTGTGGCCACCACGGCCACAGCATGGATCACCAGGGCTGGGGGGGGGGGGGGGATGCCTTCCCCACTGGGCTTGGTGGAGCACAGGGCACTGGCGGCAAGGTGTGGGGGTGTCATGGAAGGGTTCAGGGAAGCTGGCGGCAGGGGGGACAGTCCGGATCTTCCGAAGTCCAGGAAATCGGGGACCGGAAAATCAAGTATGGACTGTATTTTAAATATGCTTCCATGTCAAGGTAGGACAAACTTAGGTCATAGAATTCTAAGGTAGGGTGTGCTTCTTGTCAAGGAGGAGAATAAAAGTTAGTTGTACATAAATAATTTCCATCCATGTTCTTCTGAAGAGCAGTTCAGCATCAGCAGTCTGTATTGTCCCGTCATACATAAAGGCAGGTGAAGTTCAGTAATCCAAATACGGATATATCAGAGCTAGTAAGCTGACTAGCACCAATGAAGTAGGGAGTTGAGATCAGAAGCATTGTTGTACTGATATAGCCAAAAGTGGGGTTTTGTGCTCATCGTGATTTCTAGAACACCACTAAGCTGTCACAATATTAGGTTTCCCATCTTCAAAATGGTGTCACCTCCCTTGCATTAGAATTAAGACGTAATTAAAATCTCTGAAGTGATCCTTAGGTGAAAGGTAGCTTTAAAAAAATATTACTGCTGCACTTCAGAGTATTTAAAAACTTCACTTCGCAACATCTGTTGGCTCCAATTTAAACAAGATTAAAATCTTGCTAGGACCAGTGTAAAAACAGTTTAAATGCAAATATTTAACTGAAAGGGGGTTTTAGCAGTTTTATGACTGTTCCATTCTTTTTAAAGCAATGGGAGTGTTACTGTTGAACTTGATCGTTTATTTTAACTCCCCAGTGTGCACTGGAATGAACAAAAAAAATAGATGTGGGCTGTGCTGACTAAGTGTTCTCCCTTTCAGAGGGCCAAGTGATGTATCTGGCTTTTACCATACAGTGTGATCCTGTGTTAGAGACATGCACAATCCATTGTGAATCAGAATGGTGCTTTTGATATTAACACTCTACCTTGTTGTGTGGCCCTGCCTTCCCTTATAAGCTAGGGTAATTTCATGCCTTATCTTTACTGTTCATCACTGTCTTCCCAAATTCATTATGTAATTGCTTGTTTGAGGTTGACTGATTTGAAGGAGGTAGAGAAATAGCAAAAGAGCAGAGCCTACGGGCAGATGATTCAGTACATGAGACTGATGAGCCAAAGGAGAAATTTTAAGAACAATTATTAAAATCTTTCCAAAATTTGGAAGTGAGGCAGTTTAGTTCAACTGTAACTTGATAAAGCAGCACATGCAAGTAATTGCCAAATGAGCAGGAAGCTGTGAACTGAGCTCCAGTTTTTGAGCTGGTTTAGCTTCGTAGGTAGAGCCCTGCAAATCCGTAGATATCTGCCTTATATCTGTATCCACAGACACAACATGGATATCCACAAACCATTTCTTGTGGATGCAGATTGGATATGGATCCGCATATTTTTATCTGCACAGAGCTAGAGCCCTGCAAATATGCGGATATCCATGGATATCCGCATTATATCTGCATCCGCAGATACAACATGGATATCTGTGAACCATTTCTTGTGGATGCAAATTGGATATGGATCCACTTATTTGTATCCATGCAGGGCTCTACTTGTAGGTACTGGAAAATATTGTCGCTCTCATTCTTTCTCTGCCTCATCCTTTTAAAGCATTTTTGCATTTAATGAACAACTTTATTACTTCCTGGAGAACATTGTCTGGTAACTGTGCCATAATGGTTTGGGGAAATGTGTGCAACTTGCTTGAGAAATGTAGATAAGTGCCTGGATTTCTCTTATTCCCCAGGGGCCTTTCTGTCATGAATGCCCTGTAATCTGATCGCTGCAACCTCAGGTTCTTTGGCTCTATGTTCCAGAACATCCCTGTGGACAACATACTGTGTAGTCTTGACGTAATGTGCTATGAGATGTGTTAAGATAAGTGGTATTAAGCAAAATTGTTTGGCAGGGTGTGTTGTTGGATGAAGATCAAAAGAACATCTATTGTCGGGTGTGAACACAGAGATGGAAAGGTTTTGACTCTTGGATAGCAGCTGTGGCTGGGCTACCCTTTTGGCACTTTGGAGGAGAGGTGTTGAATTCAAGATGTTGTTGTTTGGGAGCAGAAATATAAAGAGAGAGTTTGGGTGCTGGATTGTGGTCAGGGAGGACACATAGCTGGGCCCTGATAAGATTTGGCTCTCTGGGAGCAAGAAGAAGGGTGCACAAACACACTTGTAAATTTGTATACGGGCCACTGATTTCTTCCTCCTAACTTATCCTGTCCTCTACCAGGATTTTTCAGAATGGCTTTTGTTTTTTGTTTTGTTGTTATCAATTAACAGAGCTAATATATACATGAGTGAGGTCATCACTGGATCAGGAAGTCTCCAGACAAGTAAGAAATCAGTCTTCTGTTCTGTATTAGTTTCTTTAGTAGGTGTTTAATATTTTAATATAATCTGTAGTATAAAGAATAACACTGTTTAATGTGAATGCATACCAAATTATTTGGAACTTTGTATTCACTAAATGCATAACTTTGTATTAAATTAATTACTTGGAACTTAAAATGCTGTCCATCTTTAAGGAATGAAACTTGTTCAAAGAGGCGCTGATTTTTTAATTAACACAGATATGGAACTTTGTTTATTGCAAGTTTTTCAGATATTTTAAAATCCTTTTTAAATTACTCATTTTACCAAAGATTTTTTTCATGTTCTACATTTAATTTTTCTTTAAATTTTACTGAAGGTAGAGGAAAGAGCATAATCGGTCACTTGCATGTTCTGATTTTCATTGCAGCAGTGTGCTTGAGACTAAACAGTGTTAGACGGCAAAAAAAAAAAAATACAGGGAATATTTTAAATGCAAATCAGCTTGCTGCCTTAGCCTTTTTGACAAATATGGTGAATGTTCCTGTGTCTATTTGTAAATTCTGTTTTCCCCTCATCTTTTTGCAAAACATAAAATAGAAACACAAAGTGTCTGGCAGTATCCTTTTAAGCCTAGTGTTGTTTTACTTTTTGATGTATTCTCTGAGGTTTGGAATATGTATCATACGTACAATGATACCTATGATATTTTTATCTCTGCATCATACATAGTGGTTTTGTTTTTGTAATTCACTCTTTGACAAGCTTTTTAATTTAAAAAGGTACACTTTCATGATGCTTATTAAGTTTTGTACAAACATGCTTATGAAACACTCACTGCATCATGTTCTAAACTTCAACAGTTACGTAGTTGTTCCAAATAATACGTTTTTACATGGTCAAGTGGCATTGGCACACTAAAAGATTTGTATGCAACCTAAGTGTACTCGCTGTGGGCTGGTCAGTGGAGCATTCTAGTGAGCTAATGGGTTTCTTTCTTCTATTCTACTTCCTAATTACCACTGCTGTTCAACGCGCAGGAGCTGCAACCATTTAGGAGAACTCAAATTCTTTTGGACTTGATGCCACTAACTTAATTAGTTTCGGAGGGTGTTGGCTAGCTCGAATTTATTTTACAGTGTTAGCATGTGAAAGCTAACCTATGCAAATTAACATTTTGAAAGTTTAGTAATGACAAAGTACAGTTAATGTAGAATGTAGAAATTATTCAGTGCAGAAGGGAACATTGGATCTGGTCTGATCTCCTGCATTACCCATGCCATAGGACTTCAGCTTTAAGTCTAATCGCTGTGTGTGAACCAATATCCAGTCTTGATTTTAAAATCCCTAGTCATGAAGAATTCACCACAAACTGTGGTGAATTCTTTGAATGGTTAGTTATCCTCACTTTTTAAAAAAAAATAAACTGTACCTTTTTTCCTAGTCTAAATTAGTCCTAGCTTCAGCTTCTAGCAAGTGGATCTTGTACCCTTGTCTGGTCAGAAATTTGATGATGGAGGGCTCTTCAACTGTTTCCTCTGTAGGGCTTATGTAGCCTATGATGAAATCACCCTCTAATTTTCTCTTTGATAACAAAAATAGATAGCGCTCCTGGAGTCTCTCACTATAAGGCATGTTTTGCAATCATTCAGTGATTCTGAGGCCTCTTTTCTGAACCACCCCCACTTTGAAAACTGTGGACAGTAGAACTGGATGTATTCCAGTCGTGTTGATAGCAGTGCCGGGTGTGGAATACGGCCTTTTTACTTTTATTCAGTATTCTCTTGCTTAAACATCCGTGGACTGTCATAGTCTTGCTCCTCCGACCTCATCTCTCCTAGTCTTCCCTGTCCTCCATCGCCACTGGAGCTGCTCTGGCAGTTCCCCGGTATAGCAGGTGCTGCTTTGACATCAGCCTTGCTTCAGAATTTTCATGATCACTCATAATTTTTGGCATGTTGTCAACTTTTTTCTTGACAAACACAAGTGAGAGTTGATAACTCTCAAACCGGAGCAGAATTTCCTGGACCAGAGGAAGGGTTCTTCTCAGGCCCCAGGGGTTTCTTGCTGCTGCTTTTCAAATGCCTGTTGCAAACACTTGGCAGCTCCTGTATTTACTAGAACTTTTTATTATAGTTGCATGCAATTTTTCTTCCAAGAGCTTTTCTGCCCACCAAAAAAAAAAGGGGGGGGGCAAGTTTGGCAGTACTGAAAAGTTTTGCAAATTCATGTAAGGTGGTTTTGCTTGATTGATTGGTTAAAAGAGAAAAAACATCCCACAAATTCAGAAAATCAAAACATTTTCAGTTTCAGTATACAATTTTATTATTTTTGTAATTTTTTTATTCAAAATTTCACCTAATCTTACTTAAAACATGTTCAAATCTTTTCAAAAATGGGTAAAATCAAAATGAAATATTTTATTTGGTTCACAATGAATTTAGTTTACTCTTCAAAATTGCCAATCAACCAAAAAATCTAAGCGGGCCAGCCCCTCTCCTGGTAATCTGTTCACTGTCTTGAGTTAAACTGTACAGTGCTTAGCATATTTTAACGTTTTCAAACATGGTACTAAATTAGATGTAAAGACACATGCTAGCAATATATAAAGGGATTTGGAATTGATCCTGACTGATGGGAAGCCTTGGCAAGAGATTGTAACAAGTGATCATCTCTTTCAGGGCATCAAAGTCTATGACAGGATCTGTCTCCTACAGTGTGAAGAGAAAAGAGTTTGTAGGAAGGAAGCAAGCAGCTTGCAACCAAGGTGCACATATTTGCAGTAACTGCCAAAGATTATGCAAATCTCAGATTGGACTAGTCAGTCACATGGGCCATGGCCAACCATCTATATTTTAGACAAAAGGATGCCAATCAGTCACTGCATTGGGTAGACGAGTATATGAAAGAGGGCTTTTAGTTTTCAGTTCATGCCATGTAAGAGGCATTTCTTGAGGGGGGAGGTGGTGGAATGAATATTAGGTGCCTTGCTCTTTATTACATAAAAATAACAATTTTCAGAGCAATCTGAAGATGTCACTTGGCAGAGCCTTCAATAATCAAGGTTACAAAAGATTTTCTATTATAAACCCCCTTTTTCACATATAGTATCTTCTGAAACAATTTAACTTAAGTCACTGAAATTTCATGACTTTCAAGCTATTGGCATAAAAATAGAGACCAAACTGAATATTTTATCCTTGCTCCTCAAGGAGAAAGGATCAGAGTTTGGGGGAACATGTTTGAAAATAGTATGCAGTCAAAAATTTATCTCTGTGTATACTATTCAGGCATCTTTTAAGTGTGAGAGGGCCAGCTGAATTCCGGCCTTTGATTTCACTACATACTATCTCTAAATGAGCTCACCAGGAAGTTTAGTGTGGGATTACGCTGTCTGATCTTGGTACACTTATCAGGGAGCATACATTCCAACAAACAAACAAAGTCCTCAGGCTCCTCCTCTTCCTCCCAAAAAAAGAAGGGATGGGGGGAGGAAGAAACAAAATAAAAACCTCTTATACTTAGTGCCTGGAAAATTTTTGGTACATGACACAAGAGGTCACATACTGAGTTTAAGGCCGAAAGCAACCCCCGAGATCATCTAGTCTGATCTCTGGTCACCACCATTACCCAGCACATATGCACTAAACCCAACAACTGAAATTAGACCAAAGTATTACAGATACCAGGAGATTAAACGATTACGTGCCACAGACAGACAGTAGGAGGGACCGAGATGCAAAAGTGCCTGAGGCCCCTCCAGTGGCTGGGAAATAAGTGAGAGATGTACCCAGATAATTCCCATAAGTGACCACTGTGCACTGCAGAAGAGGGCAGCCCCCCTCAATTCCCTTCAGAGTCACTATGAATCAGACCTAGCTGGAAATGCCCTCCTAACCTCGCATGTTGCTGAGTTAGACGCTGCACTTGAGGGTATGAACCAGCCACCCTACCCGAGTGAAAGAGAATGTTTGTCGCTACCCGCGCCGGTATCTCATCTCAAGTTCTGGCCATTGCTGATGATTCAGAGGAAGTAGATTCCATCTGTGAAGAGAGTTCTAAAGTCAGTGTCCTCAACACAATTTATTGTGAACCTAAAATGAGCCCATGTCCAGGAGTAGCTTTTTATCTGAGATTATTACCCATGTAATGCTGACCTTGTTAGAGAGAATGGATTATACAGTGCAGAAGGAGCAGCCCAGGTGAATTTATCCAGGGACAAATCTAAATTAAGGAACTTAATTTATATTGCTGGTTCTTTGGACAGTGTGTATTTTAGTTGGTGAATCTCATTGTATAAACAAATGTTACAAGCATGATGTTTAACATGAGCAAAATAGCAGACTGTTTACTTCATTTCCAAATACAGTTCTGTGAAGCTGCATTTCTCAATCTGTGGTGTTTGGACTGCAATGAAGTAGGATGTGAGCTTGTTTTGGGGGGAATATTTTATTCTCCTTAACTTGTTCAGTAAATAAAACATGCACATTCACACAGGAGGTAGACATCTGAGAGGCTGTACAACTTTAAGATAAGTCAGTTTAGAGCTGCTAGGGGATTAGGAGGGAAACCCTGAGGCAGAGAAAACGAAGACAGATCTGATGGCAGCAAATTTGCCACCCTCAGTGAAAAGAAGCTCCCAGTGTGACACACTAGGTCTGAGGGTCAGCATCTGTTGCTGTAAAGACTCTTGAAACTGAAAACAGAACTGGCCAATATTCTAGCCTGGGAATTCTTACTGCTGCTAGGAAGTGTGGGAGTTTGTTATGGAGATGTTATGGCTTATGACACAAAAGATGATGTGTAGCCAGATACTGTGGTAATGGGTACCATAAAGATACCTTTTGTAATAAATGCATAGTTTTCTTAATATTTTACCAAACTGATCATTCACCTGAAAAAAATGATACAAACATTATAGTTCACAGGTACATGACAGAAAAAAATGTGCATTTCAACCCCCAGAACATCTTAGATTTACACATTTTGGATTTTTACCTTCATTGAGACGTAAATGCTTGAAGTTTGGTGGTATGTTGTGATAAGCGTTGCTGGTTGTTGCAGACTGAAGTAGGTGGTGGTCTTGACGGCTAGGTCTCCACTAGGAAAAGTTAGTTCAAACTTGTTAGTTCGAGCTAGGAACTTCAAAGTTAGTTCAAACTAACCTAGGGTTAGTTCAAACTAACAACATGGACTAGTTTGAACTAATATTAGTTCTAACTATCCATGTTGTTAGTTCAAACTAACTGCCCTTGCTTGAAACTTCTTAAATTCAAACTAAGGGTTTGTTTAAGTCTATATCAAGCTTAGTTTGAATTAACGCTTGGACTAAAGTGCTGGTACTTACTAATTAGAACTAAATGTTCCTTAGTTCAAGCTGAGGAATTTCTTAGTTCGAACTAAGGAAAAGCTAATGTAGACTAGGACCAATTTAGTTCAAAGTAAGGCTCCTTAATTCAAACTAAGTTGGCAGTGTAGCCATAGCTGAAAGGTCTTTGTGTAGATTGGGGAGAGGCTCTAAAGCAGGAGCATCAAACTCTTTTGCTGTGGTGGGCTGGATTTAACTTTAATGTACTTCAAGTGGGCTGTACATACTATAAATTGAAATACTAGGGCTTATAGTCTTGCGGCATAATGGAGCGCTGGGTATGCAAGACTGCGCTTCTCGATACCTCTCTCTCTCTCTCTCTCTGTGTGTGTGTTAGGGGAAAAGTTTGGTATTGCAGAGCGCAGTCTCGCGTACCTGGTGCTTTATGATTCCATGAGACCTGTATACTCTTCCGACATCATGGAGCGCTGGATGTACAAGACTGCGCTCCACAATATCAGAACACCACTCTTTCTCTCTCTCTCTCCATTAGGGAGAGAATATGGTGCTGCAGAGTGCAGTCATAGGCCAAATGGAAGAGGTTCGTGGCTGTATGTTTGACGCTATGGTCTAATGTTAACTATTTGTGGTGTTCCATCTAACTTCACCAGTTTGCGTGGAACTGATATGAACTTATTCTTGTGCACTAGTAATTTTAACAAGTGATCTAGATGCTACCTGAGGATGTGGGTGGGGTAGGCACCTGAAGGTTACTTGCCTGTCTCCTAAAAATTTGGAGCCTTGGTTATTAAGGATTGCGAATCACTTAGGAATATTAACACTCAGTTTTGAAGAGACTAGAGCTTGTGACTTCCAGTTTGGTGCAGTATCCTTTTAATGTAAAGGTAGCTGATGAGGGGTCTTTATCACACCTCATGTGTTGGCTGGTGTGACATAAGTGCCCAGTGTTTAGATGTCATGTGAGTTGGTGATACTTAGCAGGTTGCTAATTGCTTCTTGAACAGAGGTAACATCTCAAGACAGAAGATACTTTCAGCATTCATTTACAGCTAGTCTTGGGTTTCTCAGAACTTTGTAGTTTCAAGGTTGTGGGTTTAGTTTTCTTCAAGTTAGCGCCATTTTTCAAGTTGTCCAAGTAGCTGTTTTTAATTAAAGTATCACTCAGAATATATTCCATAGGCATGTTTCAGTGCATCTTCAGGTTCCTGTGATGAAACACCACGTCTTTCTACTTTGAGGTACAGCTATTATGTTATCGAACAAGGAATCCTGTGGCACTTTTAAAGACTAACCAATTTATCATATGAACTTTCATGGGAGAAAATCCCACTTTGTCAGATGCTTGAAAATTCTGTAAGTTTTACATACAGTAAGTTTTCACTTTTTAAGTGTCTGAAGTGTGATTTCTCCCACGAGAGTTCATGCAATAAATAAATCTATTTAGTCTTTAAAAGTGCCACAGGACTCCTTGTTTTGCTGAACCAGACTACACAGATACCACTCTGATAATTGTAAGTAGTTCTTATGTGGATATATAGCATTATTAAGCTGTAACTGAACTAAAGTAAATATTTTTGATAAGTTGTTGTTCAGATCTTTTGTTTATCCTCCAGTTCACTCTACTGAGGAGGGTTGTAGTGGGATCTAAGTGGGAGACCCATAGTTAATACAGTCTTGAGCAAGTCATTTAAATTTTCTGTGGCACAGTTTTCCCCATCTGTAAAAAGTGCCCTTTTATTTGTAAAGTGTTTTGCAATTTACAGAATTCTTATCGTCATATTCATTTTCTAGGGTAGGTTTTAGACAGTTACAGATAGGAACTCAGTTTCACTATTGGCTAGTCTTTCTTTGGAAATTTTTTCAGAGACTCAGGTTAAAGCACTCTCCTCTTCCTGCATGACATGAGGGCTCCAGTCAAAGCTCATGTGTTCCATATTGGAGGATGTACTAGCATAACATTTCCTACTTTTAATTGGGGATGGGGGATGTTATTCTCAGAAATTTAATATGTTAAGTTTAGCTTATCCCTTAGTTTTATTAGTAGATTTTTGTTACTAATTCTAGTCACAGCCAGTGTTCAACACTAGGAAATTTAGTGAAGGTGGACATTACGTTGGCAAAGGGAGAGCCTTTTTGGTGAGAAAGTTATTCGATTAGCCAGCATGATTCTCTGGGAAGAGGGAAGAGTGGCTTATGTGTTCTAGGTGGGTGACTGACTTTTACAAATCCAATTTACAAACAGGAAATGCAATTTAATTTTGTTTCCTGCCTCAAACTTTGTTTTATCCAGCTCCCAGATAACCTACTCTAAAATAGTGCATGCTCTGGGAAGTGCAACATGATAAATGGAAGAATAATTTGGGCATTCTGTCAGAAAAGTAAAAGGCTATGACTTGTTCAGTTGTATACCTTGCTGGTGCAAGTGTTGTTTGATTCTGAGTTAAAGGGGGGAAAAGGGAATAAGAAAAGGGTATTTATAAGTTTTCCCTACTAGCTTTTATTTTGGGCCTGCTAGGAACTATCCTTCATGGTGCATAACTCCAAAGCAGTTAGCTTAAAAGAAATACAACACTGAGGAGAGTATACTCATAACAAATAATCTATATTAGATTGTGTAGGCTCTTGTGTCATGCCTGTGTTATGGCACACAGTGCCCCTAAGATGTTCTAATAGACCATTTATGCATGCCATACCCAGGGTCAGCTCTACTGTGAGACAAGAGACAGACGTGGCTTCAGGTGACAGTTCTTAGGGGTGCATAGCCTCCCTGAAGATCAGCCTGGCTCCCACCTCTTCAACTCGTTCCTAGCAGCTCAGGCACTGTTAGTCAACCTGCAGCTTAAGTCTTGTAGGCAGAGTGCAGTTTAAATCCCTCTGCAGGCAGACACTGGAGATTTATGCCATTCGGAAAACTGTTTTCAACCGCTATGAATGAGATGTGGGGCGCCAAACCAAAATTTGGCTTGGGTCGCCACAACCCTTGAGCCTGCCCTGGCCATACCATGGCTCACTGCTTTAGTGGCACTCAAGAAATTATTACCACTGACAAAAAAGAGCAATAATAAACAATTATAATTAAAAATTAGTAAAAATTGTGAACAGAGGGTAGGGTAGATGGCAGTGGATTATTGTGACAGTATTTGTAAAGATGTCTTAAATCATCCTGTACAATAGGATTTTTGTGTTTAATTCTGTAAATATGTCTGCTAAAGATACGAATTTGCTTTTGCCTTGGGTTTTGTAAGGCTGAGTCTCTTCTGTCCAATTATCTGCTATGGTCTTGGAGTCATGGTGAACATATTAAAAAGCAGCAAACTTGTTTCAAGATTGTGCATGCAGGATTTCTTTTAAGCTGGTGGTGCCTTACATGATTTGTTCAGGAAAACTTACTGTCCTTTAGAAAACAGATAACTTGTCTGTGGTTATGTCTATACTGATGGCAGGAAAATCGTGGCTGTCAGTGCACTTTTTCGGGCGCAGTTGAGCGGTCTGTCAAGGCTGCTCAATTGCTCTGGAGTTTGCAATAATAATTCCAGCCCTGGAAGTGACGTAGCGCTAAGGTGTTTGGATGGTATTGCCATTCTCCTTAGTGCAGTGCGTAAGGGTAGGTAACTGGGCATTTTTAAGGCAGTGGGAGGTATGCAAAGTATTATGTACTTTGTGTATCTCCCATCAACTGCTGCCAAAAAGTGCGTCAGGTGTAAATGAGGGCTTAGTCTGCTTATGCTTTGATACTGGAGTTATGATCTTTTAAACAGATTCTACTCTGAATAATTTTAAGTTTACTATTTAACATAAACTGCTCATAAATGTGATCAAAATGCCTCTCTTTCAGGCATTCTTTATAGCCTGTGAAAGAGAGAGTCTATCATTATCTTTTTAAGAGCAATCTAAAGTGAGCAGCTGTCTGTCTTCATCTTGCTTTATTGGTTCTGTTTAAATTTTGTCTGGAAATGTTGAACCGATGGGTGCTCTGTGCAATAGCTTTGAACTTCTGAAGGTTAAAGTTATTTTAGAAACATTGGTGCTATGCAGCAGGGTTGAGAGGCTTTCAATTATTTTAAAAGGTCTGTCCTGCCAGAGCCAAGATTTTCTGTCCTAGTAAAGTGAGATTCAAAAGGTGAAGCAGCCAAGAAGCTTGTATGCCTTATAAGGAGATGAAGTGTGTAGTCCTCTATAAAATCATACCAGTATCTCCCAGTTCACACTGACAACAATTTTTCAAAATTTTTTCCTCCTTTTTTTGAGTCTTCTCCTATTTTAGAAACACATCATCTAAATCTATAGGATAATACCCATCAAAATGAAAATAGACTAAGCAGTGAGCACGTATATTAACCCAGGATGACTCTTGCTTTTTTGGTAAGCTGCGGACTGGCAGGCAGTTGCTTGTCTTTCCATAGCACTGTGCCCTGTCAATAAAATACAGTGATTGTGGGTGGCTGATGCTAAAGAGGTTGGGAGGAGGAATTCAGATAAAATGGGGCAAAGGGGAAATTGTGGGGACACATCTAATTAACTTTGTTGTGGCTGCAGGGGATCCCTTTGAAAGGTAAACTGGGGTGTACCAGCTGTGCAATGAGAGTGTGGCAGCATGGGATGGGCACACACCCCCTGTGCAGTTGGGTCCAGGGGCAGAGGAGGCATGGGACTGATCCTTACCTTGAAATTCAGTGAGTGCTTTGTAAGGGCCTGCTATGGCTATTGCTACTATTGGGCTGAAGTGGTAACTTCAGAAAGACTCCATGGTAACCCTGGGTTTGAGGAGAAGCATTTATTCCCTTGCATATCTGTTCAGTATTCTGCCTGCTAACCTGGCCTGTGTGCCGGGCAGAAGGCTCCCCTGGCCTAAAGACGGAATTACAGTCTGGAAGGAAGGGATGTATGGTCACTAAATATGAGGCTCTGTGGTAGGAATAGAATGCCTATAATTGTCATTGAGTAGCCCTGGCCTAGTCATTGTTAGACCCAAATTGTTATAAATTCAGCCAGATTTGGGGCACCCAACTTAGGCCTAATTTTTTCAGTGTTCTGTTAGCTTTTGCAATGTCTAAATGCTTTTATTTCGTAGAATGGGTTTGCTCCAAAGACACCTCACCATTGGATCTCTTGGCCTTTCTTTAATATTTCAGTGCCCGAAAGCTTGGAACAATAAACCTACGACCTGATCTTCATCTCAGAGATTGGTTTTGTGTATATTATACAGTCTGAGCATATGTGCTTATAACATTAACAAAGATTTTTGATTTCCAGATAAACTGAGTGAGTTGTGTAGTTAAAGAGCCAACCAGAGGAGGGCTTTTTTCTTCCCTAAAGTAGAAAACATTCATTTTTAAGTTCGAGAGGCAGCTGTGTTACTCTGCTTCAGCAAAAAAGAGCAAGGAGTCCTGTGGCACTTAGACTAACAGATTTATTTATCACTTTCAAAGCATCTGACAAAGTGGAATTTTCTCCCATGAAAGCTCATGCGATCAATAAATATGTTAGTCTAGGGGTTGGCGACCTTTGCCAACACCTGTGCTGGCTGCTCCTCCCTGGTCCTGAGGCAGTGCCAGTGACCCCTCCATGGAAGAAGAGCAGCTACCACCTGAAAATATGGCAGTGGCCATGGCTGGAGGGACACTTCCCAGGCATGCGGCTCAAAGGAGCCACTCACGGAGAGAAGCTGCCTGGAATAACTCTTCTTGGTGGTCCTGCCCAGAATGGTTCCTTTCAGCGGCAGCATGCTGATGATAGGAGCTGCCCCAGCAGGCATCTTTCTGCAGCATGCCTAGGCATGGGCATGGTGTGGATGCACCCTCCACGTCCAGCCACCTCCAGAAGAAGCCACCTGGCGTGACTTTTGGTGACAGGAGTGGCAATTTTGGTGGCGCCACAGAGAGGGCCATGTGTTGCTCCAAATGAGCCCATGTGCCACTGTTGGCACATGTGCCAGGGGTTGCCTACCCCGTGTTAGCCTTTAAGTGCCACCGGACTCCTTGTTTGTTTGATTAATTTTTAAGTCCTCTAAAAAACCTATGCTTTGGACAAGAACTTGTATGTCAGGTTGAGCCTGATGGAATTAGAACAGCTTGGTTATAAACTCTTACAAAGACTGTTTACGCTGGAAACTGCACAGTATTGGTTTGAATCTTTTAAAATATGCACGGTGGGACTAGTTCACCCAGACCTGGAACATTCCATACGTATCCCTATGTTTTGCTTCCAACTGTTGGTAGTTGGCACCTCTCTCTTCTGAGGCTGATTCAGGAAGTGGCAGAAACTGTTGCAGCTCTTCAGAGCTTATTCTTGGTGTTCTTTTGATTTAAAAACATGTTCTGTTGAGAATATGGGTAGGAAATATGGAGATGGCTTAAAAGAAAAGGGGAGATGTGATGTTCTTTTGTCCTGACCAACATGTGAACGTTTTTTTGTTGTTCATTCCTGAATACTTTGAGTTGTCAGTCCTGAATGCATTTGGGCACATAACCAGCAGCCAGGGATGCAGAATGTAATTGTCTATTGTAAGTTCACTTAACTCTTTTAATGTTACTCATGAACTAGGGGTGGAGAATTCCCTAGGATGCTCAGAAACCTAAAAGTTAGAATGAAGAAGCGCTGATTTTTTTTTCAATATAGAACATTTTGTGAAATTGCCAACTTTGTTGTTGTCGTCTTCCCTGTTCCCCTCTTGACCCTCCCCCCCCCCGCCCCAAGTATGCTCTTGCAGCTCTCACAGGAAGTTTCTCCCTTTCCTTCTTAATTAGAATGTGTCTGATTTATTCTATGGTGCTTAAATTAAAAGGATGCCTGGCAGTAGAGGAAGGACTAATGGTGTTGAAAGCAGTTTTCAGACTTTTTGGCACAGGCTCTTCAGTGCAGCATTTTTTAGCTTTCTTAAGATCATTTTGATGTGGAACAGCAACAATGGTGCCTCATTATTGGCAATTGTAGTTGTGATGGTAGCTGTCTGCCTGTCACCTGTAGCACAGCTGTGTGTGTGTGTTGCTGCAAGTCTTGACTGGTAATAAGGGATCTGCCCCCAACCAGGCAAGCAGCTGCTCTGGTGAAGAACCTTGTTGCTGTTGTGCTGGGCAGTGTTAGGGTGAGTCACCCTAAGTGAAATGTATAGAAGACAAAAAACTGCTACTGCACTTGGTACATCTTGCAATCCTTGAATAACATAAATGTTGCTTTCTGTCCCACACTCCCTTCCCTTAAGAAATGGGTGGACTTTCTTGCACCTAAGAAAGATGAGTAAGCAAGGTTCAGCCTGGATTTTCTGAGTAATCTATGCCACTATAAAGCCAGTTTGTTCCTAGCCCTGAGGATTGTTGATACTGTGTGTAATTCTTTGCACCGTAGGTAAGGGTAGACTGTACCAATGTGGCAGTGGAATCATCCCCTTAAGCAGGCCTTGGCAAATGTATATTTCTGGTCACCATGTTGACCAGTTTTAGTAGCCTGTTGCCCAGCTCCACTGCAGAAATGTAAAGGAGGAGTGCCCTCTGGTGACAAAAAGCAAAACTGCTGGCACCTACCGTAGCTGTGAGAGAATTTTGTCCACTCCCGCCCTTCAGAGACTTAGTTAAAAATAACCCAAGTGACAGTTTAATTCTACATGCCTCTAAGATACAAGAAAAGTAAAATGTCTGAGTTTGAAAAAGGAGGTAATTTTGGACCTGATAAATGATTTTCAGTGATTTGTTAGTTTTGAGTTTGGTAAGAAAGAGCTTTTACATGGTTCTGTCTCTTAAATGCCTAAGGAGCCTTATTTCTAGGGCAGTAGACTGGGGTGATCTCAATCTGCTTTAATCTGCATGGGAGATAGACTGACCATAGGTGGTTGTATGCTATTGAAGAGCTGTTCCTAACAAGTATTTAGGCTTGTATTTTTTTCCCCTCTGATTTTTGAAGAAGATTTGAGGGATATTTAAGAACCTCCGTGCCTGCCCCTTGGGTGAATGGGAGCCAGAAGGCTCCCTTCATCAATAGGCCAGTCAAGTAGAATAACACTTTCTCTTCTTCTCCACCCCCACATTATCCATTTTCCAGACTTGTGAGGGTGCTGGTCTTCAATGATGGGAGCTGGGTATCCCTAAAGGAGATAAGGCTCTTTCGTGCGTATCCAGCCAAAGCCCATCTGTCCATAAAGCTGCACTACTTCATTTTTCTCCAATAGATTGATTGATTGATTGATTAAAATTTTATACTCTGTTGAAGCTGGAAGGTTGACTGAAGAACTAGTGGATTGACATCATCTCAAGAGCCAAGAAGGCCACAGTTAAAAGGGAAAGGTTAAAGAAGCAAGGAGTCCTGTGGCACTTAAAGACTAACCAATTTATTTATCACATAAGCTTTCGTGGGAGAAAATCCCATCTTCAAAGCATCTGACCAAGTGGCATTTTCTCCCATGGTAACTCATGCGATAAATAAATTGGTTAGTCTTTAAGTGCCACAGGCCTCTTTGCTGCTTTTACTGAACTAGACTAACACGGCTGCCCCTTTGGAATAAGGGAGAAGTTGTAATTCATTCCTTTAAACTCTTGCATCTGCTTATCTTCAGGGTCTAAACATTTGTTAAAGGTTACAATTAAGGTTCCTGAACTTAAACACACCTGAGACCTCTTAGAGATTCTCCAGGAGAACTAGGAAGAGGAAATTTGATATTCTTGATATTTCTGATCTGAAAAACAGGCAAGAAACATTTTTCAAAATGCTTTATTTTGCATCATAGAGAAGGCAGGGTGCAAGGTCATTTTAAAAATCTTTTTCCACGTGGAATTTAGGGCAAAACATGTGGAGAAAAGAAGCAGAACTGTGAATGAGTAGAAAAAGTAACACTTTCTTTTTGGAAGTGGCATTGTCTAGATGGTTTCCATAGAAGTGGAAAAGGCTGTTTGCCCAAGGAGGAGCTTACCCTTTATTCTGTAGGATGCAGATTACAGCTCTGATCACTTAAAGTGCTGAACATCCTCAGTTGTAAATTATATCAATAGACATTGTGGAGTACTCAGCACATATGAAAACCAGGCCCTTCATTTGCTAGTCTGGTCTTTCTAGTTAACTGTACTTTCAAGACCAAAAGTGGTTAAAAAGGAATCTAATGCAAGCAGTTAGACACCAAACTATTTAAATGGTTCCATTATGGGATTTTAATGACTCCTCTAATGATGAAAAGAGAAATAAAAGCTGCTTATGTGGCATAGCATAGAAACTTCTTGGATACAGGGCTACTTGTCCTTCAGCTCAGCTCAGAGATGCAATTTAATGGTGACAGGAACTAGATTTGAGGTTAGTCCATCCACATTGCTTATTTTTTGTATAAATAGTTTTTTATAATAATAATGCTTGACATGATTATAAAAGAAATTTAGTACATTCAAAACCATAGTAAATGATATACGTAGACTAAAAATTGTGGGAGTTTGTATTCAGTACTAATAATATTTATTTTGGATTATAGGACAGAAAATTGACAAAAGTAGAGAGGCAGAGATTTAAGGAGGAAGCAGAAATGTTGAAAGGTCTTCAGCATCCAAACATTGTTAGATTTTATGACTTCTGGGAGTCCTGTGTAAAAGGAAAGAAATGTATTGTGCTGGTTACGGAATTGATGACCTCGGGAACGCTAAAAACGTAAGTACTGTGCTTCTGGTAACGTATTCAAGAGTAGCACCAGAAATTGTTAGAAAAATACTAGTTAAGGACTGGGGAAAAAAAAAAAAAAAAAAAAAAAAAACCATCTTGAAACCAGAAAAACTGATCTGTTCTCTCCCTTCAGTCATCTATTACTGTGTTTATACTCTTGATTTGAAAGCCAAATTTCAGCACCTTTTGCTTTATCCCCGATCTACTGTTTCTTTTATGTAACTATCAGCAGTTTTCTCCTTTGTTTTCTGTTCTGCACATGATGTTCTCTCTGAATTTGTCAGGTGATGGTTGGTAGTGGTTTTGTTTTCTTGTTTTGTTTTCATTTTTTGGAGGTGTGTGTGTTTATGGGTTTTGTTGCAAAATTGCAATAAAATAGCTCTTTAACTGGAGGGAATCATGTTTTGAAGTGAGAGCTAGTCTAGTTTGTCCTCTCCTAAACAGTGCTAATTAATAGCTTGCGGTACTGACACTCGTTCAGTTGGTTATAAAGCAGTTGGCACAAACTTCAGAACAGATTTTCATCCCTGATGGGAGCAACACACATCACTGCACATCTCAAACATAATGTTCTGGAAGTGAATGTAGCTGGTTTTGAGTTCCTGCAAAATATACCCTTAATATTTGCTGTAAAGACCTGTGTCTTAGACTAATGGTAAAAATGCAGCTTTTCAGTGCTCATATCAAAAGACTTACATATTGTTCTAATCTGAATACATAAAGCACTTATGTTCTAGCATAGGTCTCTGAATAAAATGAATTGCTTTACTACTAAACTTCCTAACATCTGAATATTGGTGGTATTTGCACCAAGGAAGCTTAACACCATAATTAATTTTCTCAGAAAAAATTAACTGTCTCAGTTCCTTCTTTAGAGAACGCAGTTGACTTTAACCACACTGCTGAATGTGAGCTGTTCATGGTGTCTGAGGTTGGCTTTTATTCAAAACAAGGTCACAGTTTTTTCCTTTGCAAAACCTTAAATGATTTAACAAACATTTTCTTTTTTTTTTTTTTTTTTTTTACACCTACTTCTCTCTCCACGTTTTTGCTGCAGGTACCTGAAAAGATTTAAAGTGATGAAACCGAAAGTTCTTCGCAGCTGGTGCCGGCAAATTCTGAAAGGTCTACTTTTCTTGCACACGAGAACTCCACCAATAATTCACAGAGACTTAAAATGTGATAATATTTTTATTACTGGACCGACTGGATCTGTGAAAATAGGAGACTTGGGTCTGGCAACCCTCAAAAGAGCTTCATTTGCCAAAAGTGTAATAGGTAATTGGTCTGTTCTCCACTGCTGCCTTTTTTTCCTGGTTTGGTGGTGGGTTTTTCTCATTTGCATGGTTTGTTAGTTTCATTTTGGAGTTTGTGCATTTGTAATTTGGCTGCAGAGATATAGGTGGCTGTGTGTGGCTGAATCCTTTGCTGCTTAGAAAAATCTCAGTCTGTAATCCTATCTAGAAAACACTACCACAGCATAGTAAATTCTTTTCTAGATTAGGACAGTGAAAGCCTTTCAGTGTCATCTAAATTATTCTAATGCCTTTTCACCAAAATGTTGGACTGCATCTTAATTATGCGTGGCCTTTTCATTTTCCATCCGAAAAAGGGAGTCAGTAGTTGCAGCATTTATTCTTGCTGTCAGAGGCATGTGCATCTGCTGCAAGTGTCAGTTAGGAGCAACCTTGCACTGCAGCTTTGTTTCACTTTAGAGTAGGTAAATGTCTTGACGGTAGGAGAATACTCTGGATCCTGGGACTGCTCTGTTACTGAAACCTACTAACTCTAAAACCAAACCAATTTTCACCAGGACTCTCAAAGGCACTTCTTCTTACGAAAGACCCAATTCAGAGAAGCGCTCCTAGTCAAGGCATCATTTAAACAGTTTTATCTCCAGTATTGGTGGAATTTCTGCACATGTTTATGTGCTTTTCTGGATCAGGGCCTAAGAGCAGTATTTCCGTACCAGATTTTAACTTTCTAGCCCCAGCCACTTTGGCAAATTTACCCTTGAGAGACTTAACGACCATGAAAATGTCAGCTGTGTAGGTGGAAATGTTAGAATATTGTTATTGAAAATCAGGTGGCAAAGGAGTGGAAAGTCATGGAAATACTCATGTTTCAGCTACAACACTTGAATATGCTAAAATTCCATTTCTGTTTATTGAAGATGCTTTTAGGCTTCTGGAAGAGCAGGTAATATCTTACTGTGGCAAACTAATCCTGGCTACACCTGTTCCCCAGTTCTTCTGAAAAGTAATTGCCTAAGTAATTCATCTGCATCCGAAAGCTTACTAAAAGGATCCCCGTATTTATATATGCTAATGTATTTGGATGTGAAACTTGGCTTGTAGGGGTTAGACTGAAATCATTGCTATTCAAATTCCTGAAACTTTGTGTCCATATCCTCAGCTCATGTAAATCTGTACTGCTGAGTTGTCAGACTCTATTCAAAGCAGAGCTGAACAAGACTTTTGCAAAGATAATGAAGGCTGTTGGCAGTTTGTCTGCTCTAATGGTAGCAGTGGACAGAAACTAATGGAAATTGAGGAAACCCCTTTATAAATTTGGCTATCTTCTGTAATTCTTTCCAGAAGAGTTGCTCTTTTATTGAAAGCAATGGATTTAGCATTTGGTGGATCAGTGACTGTGAATGAATGAAAGAGCATACTTACTCCAGGTTTTAAGGACTGTTAGGCATACATAAAATTTTTTCATCTATCAAAGTGGGTTGGAGTCCACAAAAGCCTGTTCCCAAAGAAATCTGTTAGTCTTTAAGGTGCCACAGGACTGTCGCTGATTTTGCTGTACACAGACTAACATGGCTACACCTCCATAAAATTTTTTTTGATCTGATTTGTTAAAAATTAATTCATACATGGACCAAATGAGATTCTTGCCCCTTTGATGGAATTTTTTGAATGCTAACATATCATCTCCCACTTTTTTATACTTCACATATTTCAACCCAGACATGTTAGTGACAGAATTATTTTAAATGTTACATAATTCAGACATATCTCTTTCTCTTAGAGTAAATTGGGTTCAGTGGCAGTGTAGTGGGCAAGAAAAGCATAGTCCGCATCAGATACGGCTGTGAACCATTCGGTAGTGGCACAATTGATAGATAAAGGCTCTGTCAGAATGCTGTACTTTTCTGTCAAGTTACCCTTAGCAGAGGTGTTAAAACTCTCTATGGTGATTCAGGGTAATTATAGCTGTGTCTTGGTGACATATGAGTCTAGCTAAGCAAGGGTCTCAAACTCAAATCACCCCAAGGGCTGCATGAGGACTACTGCATTAGCCTGAGGGCTGCACCACTGAAACCTTTTCATACAGTGATATTACAAATATCAGTAACAATAGTGTCATTGCGGGCCGCAGGAAATAGCTTTAGGGGCCGTGTGGTTGAGACCCCTGATATAAAGGGAGTGTCTTTGAGACAGTGAGAGCAAGAACAGAGGCGGGCCTGAGAGAGGCCTTAGAATCAGCAAATCTCAGAGAAAAGTTTATCTTGTGTCATAGATCAGGTCTGAACCCACAAAGGTTTGTTCATATGGTTAAGCTGCCAAACCTTACTAGGGTAGAAGTAATTCATACAAGCATAAAAGTGTTTTTATAGATATAGTTCATACCTGTTCCCCAACAAAATAATTTAAACCAACAAACGGATCTTTATGGCAGCATGACTGCCCACCCTGTCCTTTTTACCAGTATTGAAGTGTAAAAAATAACCTTGACAAACATCCCTATGCTGGCAAAGGTTTCTAACATAAACTCAGCCCAAGATGCCAATAAAGCCAGATCACAGGAAGGAGGTGAGTTTGGTTCCTCTTCCAGAGTCTGTGTCTTGTTAAAGACTAGGTGATGACGGGCCATTACAAGTCCTTTAGAAACCAAAATACTTACTTTTCTTTCTTTGTGCCTTACTTAATGTAGGTAGAAAAAACAGATGTTTCTTTTTGCACCTTCTCATGTAGTGACTTAGAAGGTGGAAATTCTTTCTTTCTTTCTTTCTTCCTTTTAAGATCTGTGATCCTGTCTAGCTAACTCATTCTAATTTTCAGCACTGCTTTGTTCACTCTTCTTGGATCTTTCCTGGCATTCACTTGATGAGAAAATAATATTGTAGGTAAAGTCTCCTACCACCCAAACTTAAAGCATTCAGTGACTATATGCAATACCTTGAATAAATTGTTTGAAGCAGGCACCGGTGCTAAAGGTATTGGTTCAGCTCTGTAGGCCTCACTGTTCGTAGCACTTGTTACTTGGGGGCTCTTTGAGAAGAGAGAAACAGCTGTGGGGCTCTGAATTGGAAAACTTCTGGTACTCTGTGTGTAAGTTACTCGGTTAGCATTGATGTCATTACTACCTCTAGTTGTTCTTCATTTTTATTACAGAAAAGGAATTTTTTAAGAGACTCTAGGTAGCGATTTTTAATATAGTTAAAATCAGCCTTAATACTAGTGTTCTTCATGCATGACTTGGCATAAGAACTTGGACTACTGCACATCCATCCCAAGGGCAACCTGCTAAGTTATTGCTACTTGCATTGCTAAAAATGAGCACCAAACTGACTAAACTAAAAGCGAAATGTCTTGTGCCTTTCTCCTTCCCTTCTCCTCATTTTCTTTCTTCCTTCCCCTTTCGCCATTAAAAATAAAAAAAAAAACCCTTTCAGTTTATTCCAAACTCTGTACTGTGTTTCACTTCAGGATGTGCTGTTCACTTCTAGAGTTCTTACATGCTTCTGGTGAGGGTAGGGACAGTTTTGTGTGGGGCTGTTCTTTGGGGTTGGGATGGTGGGAGTTTATATTAGTTAGCCTTCCTGTTTTAAAATAATCTTATATAGACCCAAACATGGATGAAATGGGTACATTTTTATAGACAACTGCATTTTGTTCCTTAAGCATGTTTAGCATTTGTTTCTAACTTAAATTCATCCCTTTTTTGCCTAGGTACTCCAGAATTTATGGCCCCAGAAATGTATGAAGAACACTACGATGAATCTGTCGATGTATATGCTTTTGGAATGTGCATGTTGGAAATGGCTACCTCAGAATACCCCTACTCAGAATGCCAGAATGCTGCTCAAATTTACCGGAAAGTAACCTGTGTAAGTGAGCTTCAATACATGCACTTACATTTTTATTCAGATTTTTTTTAGCCTGGATCTTTATAATCTAAAGCCCTTTGAAGTACTTTCTTAAACTGCTAAATGATATGCTGTTATGAATTCTGAATTGGGGTGTATGTTACAGAATGCTAATAGGATAGAAATCATGTTTCCTCTTTGGAGAGTTAGAAAATGCTTGCAGGTTTGTTAAGAATGTCTGCAGTTCTACAGTTGCATTCCTAGGATCTCGCATTGGTTTTACTGTGGCTGCATAAGGCAAATTTTAATAATCTCTCCCTGCCCTTGGTGACTCTGTTATGGATTTTTATCTCCAGCAAAGTAGATGGGAGTGGGGAAGAAATCTCTTCTCTGTTCTTTTCCAAAATGCCCAGTCTAACCAAGATTCCTACTGTTCATAAAAGTTCCACATGTATTATAGTAGAAGAAAGGATAATTCGTATGTTGCAGCCTCTAGATACTCTTTGTAGTCATATGGCATGGCAAAGTATCTAAGCTCATTCAGGTTTCTGACACTAGAGACTTGTCTGTCACAGGTCATCTGTGTAACAGATTATCTGAAGGTCACATGAGAGGAACAGAGGTTTGAACTGAATCTGCGATTTAAAAATGTTCTACCTACATTTGGGAACTCTATATGGTCTGTGAATCTCCAAGGAGACAACATGGAAATGGCACCACTATATCTGTAGGAAGGAGGTTAAGTTGGTTGAGAAGGTGGTCTGAAGCAGGGCCAGGAGTTATTGCTGTATATGATTCTGTGCTGAAGATCAAAACCAGAGTGTCTTTGTCTACATGAGTTGATCTGGAAACTACCTAGGAAAGCTCTGTGGCTTTAATGCAGGGGTCTCAAACATGTGGCCATGGGCCACATGCAGTCCCTAAAGCTATTTCCTGTGGCCTGCAACAATGCTATCATTTCCAATATTTGCATGAGAAGGTTTCAGTGGTGCGACCCTCAGGCTAACGTACTATCCTCATGTGGCCCTGTACTAGTCCTCAAGCGGCCCTCATGGTTATTTGATTTTGAGACCCCTGCTTTGATGTCAAGATCCTCTATCAGAGGAAAATCACAGCCTGCATAGAAACTAGAGTGGCCACTTCAGTTTCTATGCTGAAACTTTACCTTTAGGTGAAACCACTAACCTGACACTTTATTCAAATTAAGCAAGGGGTCTCGTGGCACTTAAAGACTAACATTTATTTATCTCATGAGCTTTCGTGGGAGAATATCTCCTTTCATCAGATGCTTTGAAGAGGGAGAACTTACAAAATTGGATGAAAATAAATGCAGGAGAGTGTAAAACGTGGGATCAGGTTATAATACAACAGCAAATCAGAGCATTTGTAAAAATTCAAACTCTAGGACACAGCACACTGAGGGTAAAGTCAAATTACCTGTTATAATATGAAAAAAATCCATAGTCACAATTCAGCCCTGCTTTCACACAATCTAATCTGCATATCATTTGAATTTTGGCTGTTTTTTTGATGTCCCATTGATTTTCTTGATGACCATCATTAACAAATCATCAGTGGAGTGATTAGGAAGATGGAAGTGCTCAGCAACTGTGTGCGCGCGCGTGTGTGTGTGCGCGCGCGCATGCGCTTTCTGATGTCAGTTTTGTGCCCATTTATTCTTCTGTGTAGGGACTGTCCAGTGTATAAGGTGTGGGGGCATTTCTGGCACATGATGGCATAAATCACATTAGTGGATGAGCAGGTGAAGGACCCTTTGATGGAATATCTGGCTTGATTAGGTCCTATGATGGTGTCTTTTTGTGCAGATATGTGGATAGAGTTGGCAGTGTGATTTGTTGCAGGGGTATGTGCCTGCTTTAATGTTTCTGTTGTTAGGTCTGTAGTTGCTGGTGAGTATCTGTTTAAGGTTTGGGGGTTGTCTGTAGGCAAAGAGAGGTCTGTCTCCCAAGGCTTGAGAGAGTAAGGGGGTCATCTTTTAAAACAGGCTGCAGGTCCTTAATGATCTGTTGTAGAGGTCTGACTTGAGGGTTGTATGTGGTGACCAGTGGCGTTCTGTTGTTTTCTTTTTTGGGCCTTTCCTGTAGTAGTTGACTGCAGGGTACCTGTCTGGCCCCGTCAGTACATTTCTTTACATCTCCAGGTGGGTACCGTAGTTTTAAGAAAGCTTGATAGAGATCCTGAAGATGTCTGTCTCTGTCTGAGGGATCAGAGAAAATGGGGTTATATCTTAGGGTTAGGGGTCTCAAACATGCGGCCCACGGGCCACATGTGGCCTACAGAGCTGCCTCCTGCGGCCCCTGATAACCCCCAGAATCCTGGGGCTCCCACCTTTCCAACCTCGGAGTTTTCTGTAGACGGAGACCAAGCAGTCTCACCTCCCTCCTGAGTTATCAGCCACGGACAGGGAGGAGATGAACTGCTGCCTGGGAGCTGCCCTATTCACATGAAGGGGTTGATTGCCCTATTCACATGCAACAGCTGAAGCAGGCTGAGCTGCGGGAGAAGGCTGGAGGGGGGGCTTAAAGGAGGGTGGCCTGAGCCTGTGGGGAGGGTTCACGGGGGGGCTCCATTCTGGGGGAGTACCAGAAAGCCCCACCACTAGCCACAGCACAGTCCCCAGGGCTTTCCCCGCTGCTGGTCCTGGCACAGGCAGGGGGTGTTTCCCCCCAGGAGGGTGGGGTAGTGTTTTTTTCTTCCGCCTGCCCCAGTGCTGCTAAATTCTGGCAGGATGGGGATGTTTTCTCCTCTGCCAGCCCCACTCAGGCAAGTTCAAGTGGGCAGGTGGGTTGGGGTTGTTTCCCCTTCTGCCAACCCCAGAGCAGCTAAATTCATGTGAGCGGGGAGTGTTTTCCCCTATGCCAGTCCCACCGCAGCCAAATTCAAGTGGGCAGGCGGGCAGGGGGTGTTTCCCACTCTGCCGACCCCAGCACAGCTAAATTCAGATGGACGAGGGGTGTTCCCCCTCTGCCAACCCCAGTGTGGCCAAATTTGAGCAGGGGGTGGGGAGGGTGTTTCTCCCACCACTGGTCCCAGCACTGCCCCCAGGGCCAGGCAGGGGGCTGCTTATTTACAGTCCTGTGGAGGGCTCTGACCAACCTGTTTGCAGCCTGTCCTGGGATGTGGCTGCTCTCCTCCCCTCCTGGGTTGGGGATACATGCAACCCCCTCTTTTTAAAACAAAAAAAAAAACCAAAAATCTTCTAAAACAATTTAATTTTATTTAAAAACTAAAACCTTTATAAAAATTTAATTAAATTTAATTCAATTGTAATAAATCAAACTGCAATAAATTTATTTCAATTAACATCAATTTGAATTCAATAAATTAAATTTTAATTTAATTTTAATTAAATTAACCGGTGGTCCTTCAGGGTTTGAAAAGTGTATTTTTTTTGCCCTGAAACCAAAAAAAGATTGGGAACCACTGATTTATAATGTAAAATTTTAAGTGTGGTTGTTTACTCTTTGTCTTTTTGATGATTTTGCCATCTTGAATGGAAGTAATTCTAAAAGGAAATGTGTGTTTTGGCTTTGGAAAGACTGTCAAAATTAGCAGAGACTTCATGTTACAGTTTCAAAAAAGTTAATAAATTGACTTTTATTAACATACTATATTACTCTTCTTTTTTTATTGTACTTCCGCATCATTGTATGAAAAGGTTTCAGTGGTGTGGCCCTCGAGGTGATTTGAGTTTGAGACCCCTGTCTTAGGGTTTGGCTGTAGACAGTGGATCGTGCAGTGTGTTTAGGATGGAAGCCTGAGGGATATAGATAACTATACCAATCAGTAGGTTTTTGGTATAGAGTGGTGTTGATGTGTCCATCCCTAATTTATACTGTAGTGTCCAGAAGGTGGATCTCCTGTGTGGTGTGTTCCAGGCTCAGGTTGACTGTGGAGTGGAAATCGTTGAAATCTCTGTGGAAATCTATTTATTCAAATTGTTGTTTGTCATTATAGTTTAGTTGGCCTGAGATATTAGAGAGACAAAGTAGGTGAGACAATATCTTTTTTTGGATCAGTGTCTCTTGGTGATAGAGACAAGCTTTTGAATAGCTTGTCTCTTTCATCCATAGAAATTGGAGCAGTAAAACATCCTAACTCACTGATCTGAACTTTCTTCACCATGGAACACTTTAAGCACCTTGACACATGAAACACCCTCAGGTGGTAGCCAGTTTACTCCCATTGGAAGGTGATGAAGTGGGTTCTGCTGTTTCCTTGAGTGAATGGATATAAGGAAGGTGGGAATGGTTGTGCACCTTCACTTAAGGACCTCCTAGACAAAAGCGGGCCTGAGGGAGGAAGAAGCAACCCCATCTAGAGAGAAGACTCAAGCTGAAGGTACAGCCAATGTTGCTCTGATTTCCAAAACCAAACTGAAGCAAGGTGGCGATCATTTGACGCTACCAAATATATGGACTGAACATTTTGCTCACACTTTTCTAAAACAAGGTCCCAAAGCACAGCTAGTCACTCTCTGCTTCCCACTGATGAATGGAGGATCCTGCCATTCAGACTTGCACCAGCCTCTTGAAAGTTCATCTGTTTGCCTGGGTCTTGGTTACAGGTGTTGGAACTGGAAGTGGTTTCCATCATATGCAGGATTTACAGTTTGTTTTGATGGCTGTCAGCACCCCAAATGTACAAATTGTTCTAGCAGCCCTGGTAGAGCCCTGCACACATACAGGTATGTGGATCCGCATCTGATCTGCATCTCTGTTCATCAGCAAGAAATAGTCCGTGAATATTCATGTTGTATCCCCGGATGCAGATATCTGTGGATTTGCAGGGCTCTTAGCCCTGGTCTTGGTAATGCAGTTGGGTCGGGAGTGTCATCCAGGGGTCTGAGGATGATGTGGGTTTAATT
The DNA here is from genome assembly GCA_007922195.1 of Podocnemis expansa. NCBI lineage: Eukaryota > Metazoa > Chordata > Testudines > Podocnemididae > Podocnemis > Podocnemis expansa. Next base: position 28,182,598 of record ML681973.1, read on the forward strand.
ACGGTCCCATGAATGTGACAGTCAAAGCCACTAAAGCTGGAGACCTAAATGGCAAACCAGGAAATATTGTCTAATAACCATGTTGCTCCACTTTCCTTAATCCCTTTCACAGCAGAGGAGGCCTTCATCTAATACCCAGCTGTGCACCTTTCCCAATAAAAAGGTAGTGCGTGTATGGACCTTCGTAATTTCCTCTCACAGAGTTCAGAAACCCGGGGCATAAGTCCCTAACTATTCTCCTGCCTTTGCTGTCAGAGTGACCAGCAGGGGACCAGGTACTCATAACAGATGGCTTGGTTTTTATTCCTGTTCCCTCTGCTGAGCTTGATGGTGACCAAAGAAGGGGTATGGACGAACCATATGTAATTCCCCAGTTGAAAAGTTGGCATTAGTGTCACCATAAGCAACATGGCATTAGAGCTGACTGTGTTATCCATGATGATATGAGGCTACAACTGAATAGTGAAGTAATTCTAACAGTCTTGTGTGAACAGTAACATATAGTCTAAATTGGCATCTGTAACTTAGTAAAATGGGGTCTCTTCTATTTGGTGTGTGGTCCTGGCCCTAAGTAGCTTGGAAACATCTCTTTCCTTATAAAAGGCTGCATCTGTTCTCTGCTCTACAGGAGGAGTATAACCGAGCTGCTTTGCAGTGCAAGCTGCATTTCAAAATCCCTTGCTAGTATTCTAGAGACAGGACTGGGACCATGTTGCAGCACCAAACAGTAGCAGGAATGTGCAGCTACATGGAGTGTCTTGAAGATTCTTTGTGAAATTAGACTATTATCCGCCCATGTACGTACCTGAATTACTTTACTGCATAACACACTATTTTAGAGGATAAAATGGTGCGCTTCCATTTGTCACTTTTTCCCTCAAAGGGGCTCTCATGTCATCTTTTTGTGCTTCTTGCCACAGCTCAAAGAACAACTGAAATACTTTAAACATGTCTGTGATCCTGTCTATTGTGACAGTTATGTTCTTAGATTTTGCTTTGGGCATCTGAAACCCTAGTACACTGGTAGCCAGAGTGCTGACTGTCAACAAGGAAGGGAAAGTTAATGAAAATAGTAAAACAAATTCTGGACTTGATTCAGTTTAGTGTTGCACAGTTCAGTAAGAAATAGGAGGAAACATAAAATACTGAATGGGAGAAACACGGTTTTAAAAGCAGCAGGTTGAGGTTGCGTTATTGCAGCTGACATTAAAATGATTTTTGTGGTCAGTGTATTTCTGAAGGCCTCAGTTCTGATGCTGTAATCTCATTTTTCATGCATAGCTTGCTTCCCGCCCCCCCAGTCAGGTTTACTTTGTGTTTAATCATTGTGCCAAGTAATTTGGATATAGACAGTAGAGCATATTTCGTGGTAAAATATCTGACCTGATGATCTTTCCATGCACAGCCAATCCAAATATTTGTTTTATTGGTGCACTGCAGAATTCACAGCAGACAAACTCCAGTTCCTGAATCCATTGGGATTTAATAGATGCCTTCTTGGCTGCAGAGACAGGAGCCTAAATTTTGCAAACCTATTAACATCAAAAATCCTTCTGCAGAAGTCTCATCCTTTCCCTTTTATAAGCCTTAATGGGTTTAATGATTTTCCTCTATTTGCATTTGGCCTATACGAATTGAAGGAAACACATGTTTTGTAAGAGACTGCTGAAACAGGCAAGTAGCATTATAAATCTCATTACATAGATTTTTCATGTATATCCAAGACTTTCTTACATCTTCAGATTAGCAAAATTGTGTACTGTTAAACTTTGAAACAGAGGTAAGTTTGTGTTTGCATAGACTGTTCCTGAGGCCTTGAAGACCTGGGGTGAAATCTTGGCCTGATTGGGAATTTCCCCATTCTCTTCAGCGGGGACAATGATCTTACTCTCACAATCTTGATAGTTCAGCTGTACTACACAAAGGGAGTATTTCCCTTTGCAAGAACTCTGAAACTTAATGCTGTTCACCCTGCTGAAAACGTAGAATTTTAGTATTCCAGCATCATATTCCCTGTTGTTTATAACTTGGAGGGGTGGGTAAAATAAAATAAAATGTAGGCTTCAGTTGGCCCTGGATATGATTTTTCAGACAGGACCCAACATATGGACAAATCATTTTTTTCCTCAGTGTCCAAATTAAAGCACCTCTTTCTGTTGGGAGACCAAGAAAGTCATCTTGTGCAGACGGTCTTTTCTTGCAACAGATAAAGTGTCAACATGAGATTATTATTAGTGCGGAACATACTCTCTATTGGGCTATTACTTCCACTGGTCTGCAAAGTAAAAGTCTTTTTGTTTTAGTTTCCAAACTCTGAATTATGCCATCACTAACCCACAGTAAACAAAATACTGAAAGATGACTTCTAAACCGAGGAAAAGATTGTAAAAAGGTACAGATTTCCTGGCTAATGTGGTTTAGATTTAATTTTGACTTGTCTGGCATCTGTGCATTTTTAAAAGTTTACTGTTATTTCAATAGAGATTCTTCTGATGTAAAAATTACTATATCTGTTTTAAGGGACAAGCAGCCATTTGGAGATCTTTGAAAAACTGGCTCGGAGATTCAATCATTATTGCCCTAAATGCATATCTCTGTACAGGCCCCAAGACCTTAAACTAGAGTCCATTGTATTGTCATCGTAAGACCTGATCGGAGTGTGAAGAGGCTTTTTAAGTTTCTCATTTTCCTTGTGTATGGTCCTACGGCCTTGTGAATCTTTTGTAGCTAAGAGCAACATAAGGAAATACCTTTGTCTAGAAGGAGAAAAAAAGCTAACTCTCCCTATCTGATGTGGTGGAGCCAGGGTCTGCTTTTGTTGACAAAGACAGCTGTTCAGGTTTCATACAGCTGTCTATAATGAGGAGTTCCCTAGCTGGTGTGCTTAGAACACTTCTGGTGCAGTGTTTCCTTGGGAACACGCAGAAAAGACAGATGGCTTTTGTATAGTGATGAATGAGGTAGATGTTTTGATGTCAAATAAGAACGTGAACAGCCATGTTTCAAGTGAATCCTACAGTAAAAGAATCGAGAATAAGAGCAGAATTAAATATGAGCAGCTTTATGTTTAACATTAATTATATGCAACACTGTTATGTCATGTGATGGATTACTTATTTCCCCAAATGATTTTTTTGTAGACCTACAGGAACTCCATTGATCTGGTCCATAAAAATCAAAGAACATTAAACATGGATGTAAACTATAGGTTCTTTCCGCAAGCTATGTCTAAATGTTTTGTTAGATAAAATTTTAACTCTTAAGAGGGAAAATCTGACACACCACAGCCTAGGAAAAGAAAATGAAAATGGGTACATAACATGATTTTTGCCTCATTTAAGAAACAGTCTATTAATTTTAGTAATCCAAGGCCATTATCAGAGATCAGAGGCAGGCTTGACTGTAATTGTATACTAGAAGACATGGGCTGGGTGTGGGTGGGAGTTCAGTGAACAATAGAATAGCAGCACACAGAATGAAAATTAAATTATTAGGAAGCTTACTGCTTTTCAAAACCTGCACCAATCATTGCACAGTGCTGCAGGCCAGACATGCCATAACATGTGTTTTTTAATTATTTCTTATTATTTCTTTAGATTTAATAATTTTAAAAAGCTACATGGAAGCTTTGAGCTCATCCTTCTAAAAATCAAACTTAACAATGACTGCACTCTTATATTAATATTTTATTGTTTAGATAAATTCTGCCAGCCATCAACATTAAAAAAATGAAATAGGAATAATTTACCTCAGGCAGCCAACTCTTGAAAGTGAAGCCTCTTATTTCTCTGTTTTCCCCCACCCATCCTTCCTCCAGTCCTGTCTAGAACCATGCCTTCATCCTTTCTCAAAACTATTATAAAATAGATGATTTTTGCAAAATGCCAAAAATATTCAGTTAAACTATTTTGAACCAAAAGAGAATTAGTGGTTGTCACTTCACCAACATATAGTCTTTCATCGCTGCACGGGAGAGTCCATTAGTGTCTCACCTGTGTGTTAGAGAATATTTTCCTGTTTAGGAGAGGTAAGCAGTAGCAAAATTTAGGTGCAGGTTGGCTGGTTGGAAGAGACATTTTCCCCTGTATACGCACACGCGTGTGTGTGCCAAACAACTAGAGCAGCGTTTCCCAAGCTTTTCAGGAAAGTGGCACACTTCAGTGAGAGAGACAATTCCTCAGCACACCCATTTTTTTCAGCTGAATTGACTACTCATAAACGTCACATTTGTTTACATCTGCCAAGGTTACAGTCTTACTAGACAGGTTTGCAACATGCTAAAGAAGGATCAAATGCATTAACATTTCAGATCCACCAGAAAAAAATACACGTCATCTCAGTTTTCTCCTTTGGCCGCTTGCATTTAGAATGTTCACATTTTAGACTAAAAAAAAAACAAAACAAAAAAAAACCCCTCTCTTTTAATTGGATGGTTAATTTTCATGGGGTTTGTGAGTTGTAATTTTGGTTGGATAGAATCTTGTTTAAGATGAAACAATGTTTGTTTTACATTAGCTTTTAACAGAGTTTCACTGCACATTGGGCAGCTCCTATGGCACACCAGAGTGCCATGACATACTGGTTGAAAACCACTGAACTAGAGCACACCCCACCTGCAGTGTTTATGACCTTATTTTAATTTAATTTTTTTCAGCATGGGAGAATGGTCTTAGGTTTTTGTATTTTTGCTAATTAACAGGTCTTCAATAAGACCATTTAGAGCCAAGTTCCAGAGGGGCAGCCATGTTAGTCTAGTTCAACAAAAGAAACAAGGAGTCCTGTGGCACTTAAAGACTAACAAAAAAGCTCACACGATAAATTTGTTAGTCTTTAAGTGCCACAGAACTCCTTGCTTCTGTTCCTGTCTTGGGACTCACCTGCTTGCTAGCTGTGGATTCATCAATGTACTATAGTTTTAATCAGCATGCAGATTTCTTTATGAGGTGCTGCCCTTGCAGAAAAGATTTCGGGTCAGTTTCACATGTAAGTGACAAATGACATGAAAACCCAGCATCAAACTGTTACCTTTTCCTGCTCCAGTGTTAGTGCGAGCTTTTGTATAAATTGTAGTACTAAGCAATTATCCACTTGTCTGTAAAAGGATAATTGGTAGAAAAGGGCTTGTTTTAAAAAAACTTTGGGGACATCTTGGCCAGTTGCTAACTTGGCGTTGAGCTATTACACATTTCCGAATGTATCGCTATTGCAGTAATACTTAGGAGACATTGTCATGAACCAGGACCAACTTGTGATAGGTGTTGCACAAACAGACTCCGTCCAAAAGAGATTACAAACCAGAGACAACAGTTGGAGACAGATGGGAGCAGGAAGAAACAATGAGAGAGCACTGACTATTCTGAGCAATAATGTTAAGGCACCAGTCTCAGCACACTAGCCATCTTTCCAGTGTCAAGATCGTTGTAAACATCATGACATAGGAGAGGTTTGCAGGACAGCGAGGTGGTTTTGCAGATGCATATGGGGATCTCCTGCCATGCTTGAGGGGCAATAAATAATATGATAACATTTGTGACGTCGATGCTGCCTTAGCATCAACAATAGTTTTTTTATAATGTTGGTTCTAAGTCGGTATTTAGCTATCAGTGACAGAGCTGCTCCCCATTGTTGTTTATTTTGTCATATACTCGTAGCTCAGGTTCTCACATAATACCTGTTTTAAGGGGACCGCACATGATTCTAAATAATTTCATGAGGAGTTTGACAATCTCAGGAGCCTCTATTGTGCAGTTAAACCAGATGCAAGGTCAAAATTGTCAGTCAGTCACCTGGGACTTTCTGTCAAATGAGGTTTTCCTTAAAGTGACAGATCAATTCTCCAGTTGCCTTGCCTTGTCCTACATCCGCCAAATGATGTCAAAATACAGAACACATTACATAAAAGTAAAAATTGTATGCTTTCAGGGAAACCAGACTGAAGTGGGATGTGCAGTGGCATGCTTTCATTTCTTTCCTGTTTTGTTTGTGTCAAAATACTTATGAGATAATCTGGCACTATTAAAAAAAAAAAAAACCCAACAGGAATAGGCTCTTGGAAGCACAACTGCTAGATAAGTAAGCAAAGAGTTGCTCTTTGCAAAGCTAGAGCAATTAATGAAAGGCTCCTGGGGTAGTATGTTCAAAGTTGTCTCAACTGTCGGTTTCTTTTCATTAAATTGATATGTGTACATGCTTTCTCCAGAAAGCAGTAAGCTGTAACATGTTATAATTTTGATTACTTGGTCTTCCTGGCAAGTATAATCAAGATGGAAATTGCTAACTGCTTTTAGTGAAGTCCAATAGTAAAAATGTGTAATGGTCTGTGTCGCATTTCTTTCCAGTCTGAAATTGCAATGAAAAGATTTATTCAAACACAAGTTCCCTCACAGATATTATAAAGTTCTGTAGTTTTGGCCACTTCTACACTTTGGAGACCCAAACTTTTGGTGGGCAAGATTAGGCAGTGATTTTCCTTTCTTCTGATGAGGGGTGTAATTGTGGTGGGAGGGGGAAGAAATGATCTCCACCCCACCTGAAAAAATGAAATGAGGTGCTACATGCAAATTGTGCTAATCTTCATAATATGATTAAGCCTTTAGTGGGGGTTTGGACTAGATGGCCTCATGAGATCCCTTCCAGCCCTATGATTCTCTCTTCCCCCTTTCTTCACTTCATCAATTCACACATGCAGTGGGTATCAGAGTTTAGATTCTGTTGCAGTGAATGTATGAGTTGTCAGGCTAGCTGAAGAAGGTACTCAAAAAAAACCTAGCTGGCTTCAAGACTGAACTTGATAAATTTGTGGAGTGTATGGTATGATGGGATGGCGTAGCTTGGCAATAGACAGATTTTTGACTACTGGTGGTGGATATGCCAGTGACCTGAGAAGGTTGTTAGGTGGGGTGGGTTCTGAATTATTACAGAGAACTCTTTCTTAGGCACCTGGATGGTGAGCCTTGCCCACATGCTCAGGGTTTAACTGATCACCATATTTGGCGTCAGGGAGGAATTGTCCTTATCGGCAGATTGGCAATGGCTTTGGGGTTTTTTCACCTTCCTCTGCAGCATGGGACGTGACTCACCCACTAGTAGATTCTCTGTACTTTAAAGTCTTTGAATCATGATTTGAGGACTATATCTGTTGTAGGTTAGAGGTTTATTACAGGAGTGAGGGAGTGAAGTTTTGTGGCCTGCACTGTGCAGAAGGTCAAGACTAGATGATCATATTAGTCCATTCTGACCTTCAGGGCTATGAGTCTCAGTTAGTGCTCTGTTCACTTACTATTGATATTACAAAAGCTTAAGCTGGAGCATGAGTTGGCATCCACCATGGGGGGGAAAAAACTTGCCTCTCAACCTCACTGTGCCAGCTCACTTTACCCCCTGCCCCTCCCCCATCATGTGGGCTGAGAGCTCTTTTTGGACTCCACACGCTTATGCAAAGCCCTGAACAGCTTGATGCTGGTCTAGTCAATGGGGAATATTTGACAAATAGTTAGAATTGTTGGTCTAATACTTCTATTTATTCAGTTGGAGCTTAACTGCCACCATGTGAGGTGGTGGTGTATGTAATGTTTCCTCCCCAACAGGGGCGTCACTGGCACTGGGCTTGCAAGGCTCGAGCCCCTAGTTCTAGCACCAGAGCCCTGGGTCTGCCCCGGTGGTGTGCTTAAAGCGCGTGAGCCCCGAGTCCCAGCATCCGAGCTCCGGGTCTTTTTCTGGGCCAGAGAACATGAACAAAATACTGTTTCAGGGTGATTCACATTATGAAGTACTAGTTGAATACCTTGTGGGTCAGATAGTAACCTGCTGTAATGAGATGCTAGTCACTTTGAAGAGGAGTTTCTCCCATAGATAGATGAGACCAGTCAGAAACTGCAACCCTTAAAGGTGTTTGGCACATAGCTCTATATCTGGAGGGTTTGGGGATACAGGAGATATTTTAAAGGACCAGGAGTCCACTAAAAAATCACTTTTTCTGGTTTCTTGTTGGTTTTTTTTGGGGGGGGGTGTCTTTTGTTAAAAGTAGTTTCAGACATTACTATAACTAAGAGATTAAAAACCTTTTTAAAAAATTCAGTTGGTTTATTTCTCAGAACATTACTTGAACCAGTTTCTCTCTTCCCTTGTATAATCAGCTATTTGCATCTGTTTGGGTCTTCCAACCCCAACAGAGGGGACAAGAAACACCTAAAGTTACTGTGAAGCCACAAAACTGGCAGGAGAATTTAGGGGTAGATAAAGTAACTGTAAAGATCCTTTTGAACTCATTTCTTTTAACAATAACTGCGCATCACAACAGCTAAACATGACAATGATTATTTTAATCCCCAGGTAATTGGTTCCTACAGTCTCTGATGAGTTGTCTCAGAATTATAGAAATAAAGAAATTTTTAGATCTTCAATCCACCTTCTTCCTATTGCAAAATTGTTCCCTGTAGCTAGCTTTCTATTGTGTTGCTCACTCTAGTTTTTACTGTTCTTCCAATAACTCTGCCACTTAGTTCAGAAGCCTGTTGACTAAGCCGTTACAGTATTCCCAACCCAAAGAGTTCAAAAACCAAGTCAGGTCTTCAAAATAATGAAATTCAATATTGTGTATGAAGATATACTGTTGAAATCATTGTCTTTGCCTTTTGGTTTTTGACTCCATAGGACGTGCTAGGGAAACACTTGAAAGAATTCATCCAATAGCTAGGAGGCCTAGAAACTTTTAGTGGCAAGCTGACAGGTTTGTTTTGTTTTTGTTTTATTTTTAAATATAGGAGCTGGAGCATTAAAAACAACAACTTCATGAGTCTTGCAATAAAATTACAAGAATTGCTAACATTACCATTGAGGGACTTTCAGAAAGTCTTTCCAGATAGTCCACCTAAGCTTTGTTCCCTTGCAGTTCATGAAATAATTCCTATCTTTAGTATTGATACATTAATATACATGTCTAGACGGATGTTTCTTCCTTCCTCTTCCTCTGACTATTATTTTGTACTCAAGTATCTTCAGCCTCTGTGCTACATCTGCTAGAACATGCTGTGTTTCATGTTTTTAAGCTGCTACTCCTATAGCCATTAATTACTCATCCAGGGAGTTGGTGGAATTTCAAGCTGGAAAGGCATTTTATAGCTGTCCATCATGGTAGTTTAGCTAGAACCACGCATCAGCACCTGGTTGGTCTGGGGCCTTTCTAAAAATCAATACCCCTGTTATCAAGTCTTTAGTCTTCAAAGGCCGGCTCTTGGGCAGGATCATGTATATGTTATACATAAGGGGAAAAATAAAAGTGAAAGCTGACAGTCCGTTGGTTATTCTTCACTGGTTTATAATGGCAGGATTACACTCACAGGAAAAACTAGGTACTTGATTTGTCCTTAAAATAAGAGTTGATAATTGAATGTAAGGATTTTAGGGCATAGAGGATTAATATTAAAAGTACTGTTACTTGAAATTTTCTTCTGCTGCCTGATTGGAGCTCCTTCTAAGGAATGTCTGCGAGAGAGGTAGTTCTTAAGTAAATATTGAGCCTTGATCACCTTTTGGTATGAAAAAAAGTCCCTAGTTTAATAAGTAAGATTCAGATTTGATTAATGAAAGAGAGAGCTGTATACATCCAGGCTGTCTTTTACTTGTTTTATGGATCACCCTAGTCTTTTTTCTCTTGAATGTTTTCCTTTCATATGAATAGAAAATTCTTTCTCTTTTCTGTCCGGGCCAAGTGCTGGGGGTGGGGGGGTGGCTATGTCTCTTGGTACAAGACTCCATGCCTTCTTAAAATTCATAATTATCTCACTGAATCTTTTGAGCTGAAGGTGCAAGCGAAGTATCCAGGCTGCGAACAAAGGCAAATCAGTCTGAGTTTAAGGTTTACATGGCATCAGACCTTTAACGTAAGATCAAAGTAAAGTGTAAGTCTTGGATTTCCGTAAGCTTTAAGCAGGAGTGATGCTGCCCCAGAAAAAGACCTGTCCCCCGCCCCACCCTTGGGCGTGATATGGCCCCCAGGCTGAATAAGGCAGCCACTGCCACGAGTGGCCTGGCCCCAGATCCCTGGCGAGGGGTGGGGCCGGATTGGCCTGCTGCTGTCATGGGGCACTCAGGGTACTGGCGCTGGGACACAAGGCACATTTTGCCCCCCCATGTCCAGTGCCAGCATTGCCACTGCTTTTAAGTGAATTACCGTATATACTCAGGTACAAGCCAATCTGGGCATAAGCCAACCCCCCAATTCTGAGCCCCAAAAAGTTGCAAAAATTGACCTGTGTATAAGCCAAGGCCCCTTTTGGCTTGGGCCCTAGCCCCCACGCCCAGTGCTGCTGGCTTCCTCTGGAGTTCCTGACAGCTTCCCCAACCCCCAAATCTCTGCTGCGGCTTTTCCCTCGCCCCCCCCCCCCCCCGGTCCATTCCTCATTCCTGCTTCCCTGCTCTGCTGTCACGCCTGCTGCTCCCCTGCTCTGCCCTTTCCTCACTGCTGCCCCCTGCTCACTTCCCTGCTGTTGCCCCCCTGCTCCTTCTGCTGCCCTCCTGCTCTGCCTTTTCCTCACTGCTGCCCCCTGCTCACTTCTCAGTTTCCTGCTGTTACTCCCATATTCCCAACACTCTTTGCACCCCTTTCCCTGTCACCCCTGACACCTGCTGCCACTCTTCCCAGCCTCCCAGGCACCCCATCCCCAAATCCCTGGGCTCCCCGAAACCCTGGGCCCTCCTGCCACTTCCTTGGCCTCCCTGAACCACCCCCCCCCCCCACCCCTGGGGGCTCCCCTCATTTTTCCCCGGGGCCCCCCCCCCCCCCCCCCCCCCCGGGGGCCCTCCGCCGCTTCCCCCGCGCCCTCCATACCCCCCCCCCCCCCCCCCCCTCAATTTCCAGGCCGACCCCTCCAGGGCCCTCTTACTTGGCTGCTCCAGACGCTGGGGTCCCCTCATTACTCCAGCCCCAGCCCCGGCCGACTGCCCAAGATGGCTGCTCAGGAACACTGGGGCTCTGGCCTGCTGCATGGTCAGGGAAACTGCTAGGCTGGGGCTGTCTACTGTATTCTCCTGTGTGTAAGCTGAGTGCCTGTTTTGAAGCCAGTTTTCAGGCACAAAAATCTCAGCTTATACACAATGATATACGGTAGATGCCCAGTTGCCTCTGAAATTCAGTCATTACATTTAGTGAAGGCTCACTTCAACAACACACTTCAACATGCTTAAATTCTACATGCTGGCTTCTTTTGCTGTATTGTGGCCTAAGTGCAGAATTTTTCTGCTACTCTTAAAGGCAACATAGTTTTGGATGGAACCTAGAGTCAAATTTACTGTATTTCTAGTCTGGTACAGTATTATTATTTTAGGATGAGCTTTTTAAAAGAGGCTGAAAGAGGTTTGATGCTTAACTCCATTGAATTTTGGGCTGCATGAGATGCTGTCTTTTAGGTGAGCAGTAAAATTCATAAGGACAAGAGTAGTCCCCAGTTGACTTCACTGTAGGTAGTATTCTGCTGTCTGTAAGTATCTTGCTGAAGAGGGGCATAAATGCAGGAAACCTGCTTTCCTAGGATCTGTTTTTGCCCAATTTCATTCAGTAGACACCTTTTATGCATATACTTCATTATTAAACTTTCTTGTGGTAGACACAGTCTAAGTGGAAGGATAAATAAAACTTCTGGCCTAGAACTGTTGTGCTACCAGATTTCTCATAGGTTGCTCTTGAAGAAGTGAGTTATAGGAAAGCTTTTATTGTGCTGCATGGGGAGAAGTGAGCAGTGTCAGAAATCATGAGGGCCTGTTAGTCTGTTCTGCTTGATTTGAGTAAGAGATTAGAATGTTAGAAGGATGACCTGTTTGTTTTTCCTGGATCATTAGAAGGAAATCTCATAACCAAAAACTGAAGCACATTTTTTCTTACCTTTACTGTAATCTTCTCTCTCGATCAGAAATGCCTGTCTACACAGGTATTGGAAGTGCAGAGCTGTGTGTTCCATATCACCTGTCCAGTTTTCCTTCTGATTATCCTGTTCTTGGTTGGGACGGCAAGAAAAGACATACAAAAATGTACAAACTGTAGTGTAGTTGTAACTTAGAATTTTCTCACACTAGCATAGTCTCTATGCAAGGAGGAAAATATAAAAGTTTTACCAAGTGTGCATTCTATCGAGTGCTGTTTGGCTGGAGGCTGGTGCCTGTGTTGTCAGTGAGCATGAGGAGATGAGCTTTGACTGAACTAGGTTTTTTCTTGTTTGGGGGTGGGTCGGTGGGTTGGGGGTGTGTGTGTGGGGGGGGGGTGTTTTAATTGGCCTTGCCCTTTTTCTGCCACAATTCATGCTGTTGAGCCTCTTTATTATCCTTTCAGTTTTTTTTTTTTGATCTCTCTTGTGCGAAGCAGCCTTAGGGTGACCTGACGACAAATGTGAAAAATAGGGATGGGGGGGGGGGTTATGGGTGCCTATATAAGAAAAAGTCTTGAATATCAGGACTGACCTTGTAAAACTGGGACCTCTGATCACCCTAAGTAGCCTGCATCAGCATTTACTGCCCTCTTTAAAGGCAGGGATTACTTGGGCGCTTTCTCCCAACTTGCTAACAGAACAAACAAGGAGTCTGGTGGTACTTACAAAGACTGACAGATTTATTTGTCCCATGAAAAATCCCACTTTGTCAGATACTTGAAGATTCTGCATCTTCAAGTGTCTGATGAAGTGGGATTTTCTCCCATGAAAGCTCATACAATATATAAATTTGTTAGTCTTTATAGATGCTACCAGACTCCTTGTTTGGTTTGTTGGACCAGACTAACATGGCCGCATCTTTGGAACCTGTCAACAAAATGTTTATTCATGAAGACAAGAGTCTTTGCCAAGGTGGTCTGTGTCCATAACTGTGAAAGGCATTCCTGGAAGGAATCTAAAATGTTTGAAGCTAAGGTAAGTTGTGCTGCATCAGGCTACAGTGGAGATTCTGTCCCACTCTCCTGAACCTCTCCACTGAGCGTCTCCAAGGCGTTGTATTTTCTGAACAGCTGGGAAATGTCTGAACAACTTGGAGGGGTTTTTTGAGTAGAGTCCCATTCTGCTGCCCTCCTTCCACTTTTTTTCAGCCTTAAAAACAGCAATCTGAAAGATTACATGGAGAGCAGCTCTCAGAATTATTGTATTGATCTTTCAGATTTGCTGCTGTAATATTGAATGTGTGTGAGAAAACATATTGAGTCATCTTGCAAATGACCATATTAAAAAAAAATTGTTGGAAGTTGTTCAATTTCTTATGTCAGTTCCAAATTAATGCTTAAAGAAGTGGTTACATTGGGTTTTAGATTTATGCAACTATAGTGTAATTTATCCAGAATTACCATCCCTACAGATTTGCTGCAATTCTCTATTGAACCAATGACTTTTTCTCTGTTTTATAGGGTGTCAAGCCAGCAAGTTTTGAGAAAGTTGCTGATCCTGAAATTAAGGAGATAATTGGGGAGTGTATTTGTAAAAATAAAGAAGAAAGGTTTGTTTCAAGTGGTCAAGTTTTCTATGAAAATGTTACATTTTGATTTATTAAAGCTTGTCAGGGTGCCTATTACATAGAAGAAAGTATATAGTTCTGTACATCATATCAAGCATAAAAGACTGGTTCTACCACCACCAGCAAAGACAAGCTAATAAAATAAACTCAAATGAACCCTGCCCTCTTTCCCCTCCCCTTTTACAAATGAAGTTTAAAAGAGACCATTCTGATCTATAACTGAACACATTCCATAAAATTTCATCCAGCATTTTCATCAGTGAGCACAGTAAGTTATGGTGGAACTAGAGAATGCCTTTCTAAAAAGGACAGTCTGTCTTGCTTTAAGTGCTTCATGTGATGTTGAATGCACTGCATGCTGCAATTATTCCGATGACTACTTAGATTCAGTGTGGTGTGGTTTTGTTTGTTTTGTTCTTGATTTTGATTTTTTTAAATCACCTACTTGAATTTGTCTAGCTTCAGATTCTAGTGTCAGGTCAGAGTAAGTGTTCACAGTGGTCCCTTCTGGTTTCATAAACTGTGACTCACATAGACCAGAACTGTTCCTTGGTGAGAGGTCCTCCTCATCTGTATCAAATAGAATCCCAGATCTGTAGGCAGACTTGGGAAGGGACTGTATTTGTTTCTCTGTGTACTGTGGAGGACTTGGTGCATGAATGAATAGTGCTAAAGTTTTGTGAAATAACAAATGTTTAATTCACATGGATTCCTAAAAATACTAGACCTGCTGTTTCTATCAACTAAGAATGCAGATATCTGTGGTTGAACATAGAGCATGCTGTTGCTGTTAACCTTGCCTTTAATAGGGCCTTTCTATTTATGTTGTTAAATATTTAATTGAAAATGTTTAAAATATGCAGTATTTGATATTCAGTTAGGATACCATCTTTTCCAGATATGAAATTAAAGATTTATTAAGCCATGCCTTTTTTGCTGAAGATACTGGGGTAAGAGTGGAACTTGCAGAAGAAGACCATGGTAGGAAATCCTCTATTGCCTTAAGACTCTGGGTAGAAGATCCTAAGAAACTGAAAGGAAAACCCAAAGATAATGGAGCCATTGAGTTTACTTTTGATCTGGAGAAGGAAACTCCTGATGATGTTGCACAAGAAATGGTAAAATAAACTTCTCCTGACAAAAATATATATGTAAGTAGTTCATAATCTGAAAGAACAGGAGGAACAAATCTGGTAAAGTACATTCCACTTAAAAGGATCAGAATCTGTAGTTTAAATAAGGTGACTTTGGTTTTAGAATGAATACTGGAAGAAAACTTAAGTAGTAAAAGAGGAAAAACTAATAATCTGACAAATCGCATTGTTTAATTCCAGGAACAGGCAAAAGAAAAATAGCTATCTATATCTGTTTTATGTCTTCAGAGATGATTGGAGACTTTGATAAATCAAGGGTAGTTTCAGACCACAACTGGAATTCAAAGTTGCAACCAAAGATTGAAAAATTTTTTCCAGGAACCTTGTCACAAACACTTTTCCCATCTTTTCTAAAAGCTCTATCCTTGAAAAATTGGGGAAAAAAAATTAGATATGAAAACTAGTCTGTAAAAATGCATGGAGCTGATAAAATTACACAAGTAGCTGGATTCAAAGTGTGCTATAAAGAGTAATGGCAGAAGAAGGATTTTTCTTTTTTAATAGAAGAAGATATTTAACATGCAGAAGGTCCTGGGTTCAATTCCCAGGGGGTTGGACTTGATGATCTCACGAGGTCCCTTCCAGCCCTATGATTTGATTTGATTTGATTTGATTTGATACAAAAATCGATTGTTAGGCATATCTTCCTTAGTTAACTGTTCTGGTTTCGGAAAACAGTTGTATGTTTCTTTGTCACTTTATAAATCTTAGAGTAATAATTTAGGTTCTCCGTCCCTTTCTGTAATACAGCGTTTCTCAGACTTGGAGGCTCTGCTCCAAAGGGGGTCACAAAGTTATTGTAGTGGGATCATGAGATCACAACAGTTTTTAGGGTTACCATATGCCTGTGTGTCCCTGGACATGACCTCTTTTTTTGGTCATTGCTCTTTCTTTTTCCTTGTATTCAGAGCTGAGTGACTGGAGAACAGTGATTGCTTGCTGGGCAGCCAGCTCCAAAGGCAGTGTCACCACCAGCAGCAATGCAAAAGTAAAGGTGGCCTCTAAGGAACTGCACTGATACCGCAAAAAACTAAGCCTGCTATCAAGAGTGGAGGTGGGGGCTTGGCATCACAGCCCGGAATATTTTCAAAGGAGGACACTTCAGTGACAGTAGCACTGTCATTCCTGTTCTGCCGAGAAAAAAACATTTTGATAGTATAATTTGTCCTATGTTTTCACTTCCACCCATAACCTAGAATTCAAAAATCCATTGAAAGAAGAAAATTGGCCTCGTCTGTTTTCCCAGCTGTGACATGGAACTTTGTGCAGTGTCTCAAGCAATATATTGTGACACAACTCCCTTCGTTCAAATTTGTTAGCTGATAGCTACCGTGTTTTTATAGCTATATATAAAATGTTGTGAAAATTATTGACATTTAAATTTGTGAAACTTACCTGCTGAATTTCTTCTAAGTGGAAGAGAGTTTCCTGTTATTTTGGCAGAATTGCCTAAACATCACACCAAATTGCTATAATATCTTGTCCTCCTTCAGACTGTATTAAAATAATAGCATATGTAAAAATGATTAACTGGTTTGGGCATATGAAATTTGATGGTAGTTATGAGATTTCAAAACTCAAAGTGAAGTAACAAACCCATCTAAAGTATTCATGTGGGCAAAGCAGAAGAGACCTGACATATAAGACACATTACACAAGTGGGCTGACATTTCTCAAACAGTGATGGCATTGAAAGAAGCCATGTCTTTATAAGAAGTTTTAGCATTCTTCTGATGAAAGTGTGAAGTAGGAATGAATATAATTTTAGAACTTGTTAACAGGACAGATTTTCAGTTCTCTAGCCGTCTGGACTTGAGCAGAAGAACCGACTTTACTTTTGCCATACAAGACTCTGCAAACTTATGTGATTCCTCATCTGAGACTTAGTTAATTAGCCTCCCCAAAACCCATGTTTTCACCATAAGGTTTTTACAAGTAGCACTTTCCACATTCCCAGTCCAGGGATGTTGGGAGTCCATCAGATGGTTTTCAGCTGCTGAACTGTTCATAGAGTCTGTCTGCAGAGATCCTTTATTTTACTTAATGCCTTAAAAAAAAAAAAGTGGTAAAATACTAAACTGGCAAACAGTCTTGTAGTTGGATACGAAGGGAAAGGAATTTTTCCAGGGTGTCGTTCTGAAGGTAAGTGCCCCCTGCTTCTGTGAAATGTGCTCAGCAAGTTCTTTAAAAAGTGCTAGAACCTTCCTAAAGGTACAGCTAGAGCCCTTATTACTTCTCAATATTTCAGTGCCAGAAGTTTAACAAACCTGTATGGAATTCCTGGTTCTTTGAGGAACAGATACATAGTTCATGTTATTCAAACCCATCCTTTCTTCGCTTTGAAGAGATGCAGATTAAAATGAACATGTGCATGCACTTGGTAAGTTTATATGTTTTTCCCACCAGGTTGACTCTGGATTTTTTCATGAAAGTGATGTCAAGATAGTTGCAAAGTCAATACGTGACAGAGTAGCATTAATACAGTGGAGAAGAGAGAGAATTTGGCCTATGCTACAGTCAGAAGACCGCCAAGTTTCTGAATGTTTGGAGAAATTGAAGGTGCCACAGGCACAACAGGTTCAAGTTACATACCTTTCCCACACTGGTCAACAAACCCTATCAGAGTTAGAGGAGCCGGAAGTTGACCAGCATCTATTTCAGCATAACCTCCCCACCAGCGTCACATCTGTTGCATGTAAGTCTTGTGTTTGCATTGCTTCTTGAGTGAGCAGTTAAGATATCCTTGTGCAAAATGGATGAAATCCACAACTTGTCAGTGCTCTGAACTACACATTCAAAGTGTTAACATACAGTTTTGTGCATTAGAGGCAAGGTCTAAATTATAAATACTAGAGAGATTCTAAATTCAAGAGAGACAGTGGCTATAGAACTTACATTATATATTACTCATTGACTAACATTACAGATGTAGGACAAGTGAACATGAAAGATTATGGTATTATAGTAAATTAGTAAACATCAAGAAAATCAAAGTACTTTAAATTGCCTTAAAAAGCATTATAAATGTTTTTATTAAAAAAAAACAAAACCAGCATTTAAAATGAAACCTACAACTGTCCAAATTGACTCATGTCCAAACTGGAGATGGGGGTGGGTTGAGTGTGCTTTATTTTCCCTATTAATTTTTAGAAATCTCAACAAAATCAGGGTGGGAGTTATTAAGCGTACTTCAGTGTTGAAATAAGGTACTAGTTCCTAAAGATGGCGTTAGAATCCTAGAAGGTTGAAAAAGAGAATTCTTACAAAAATTCATGTAAGTTTGTATAAAGTCTGCCAAAAAAAAACAAAAACCCACCTCTGCTTCAGTTATGGAAAAGAATGTGTGAGTGCTATCTAGCCATGTTCCCTGTCAAATATGAATTCAACTTGGACAGTTTTAATCTTACCCTTTCTGTGTGTCATAATAAACTCAACCTGATCTGTTCTTCAATGCCACTTTTAAAATTAACTATAAAAATTAGCTTTTAAATACAAACCTGTAAATATTAGTGTCTCTGTGAGGTATATGTGATGTGGTGTTATAAATGTGTGTAGGAAGAAGTGATACTTCTCCCTAAAGAGTGAGGAAGAGGAAATAATTTTTTCATGTGGTGTTAGTTGATCCCATGCTCTGAGGTGAGCTGACCATTCTTGCAGCGCTTACAAGAGTGCTGTTGTGAAAAGATCAGGGTAAAATAATGTATGCAAGTTTGGAGTTTGTTTCACTTTTTGTTATATTTTCTGAAAACAGGATGAATGAATCCATTATAAAACTTCTTGTTTCCTATCATATGGTTATGCTTCCTCACATACAAGTTGTCCAAAGCAACACTATATAAATAATAATGAAATTTCATGTACTCACTACATTTTTCCAATTAAACTCAAATTTTGTCTAGTTCAGTTGCTACTGGTTATCCTTAAGGGAGAAAAAGACTATCCTTAAAAGGGAAAAATCACAGAATGAGGAAGATGTAATATTTGCAATATCTTTAGCAACAGAAAGAAAGTAGAGTACAGGTGCCTTGCTGGCCAGTCATTCTTGCTGGGATTCTCTAATTCTGCTGACCCCTCTTCTTTGTTATGTACTTTAACAGAGATGTAGTAGTAATTTTCTGCATCACTTCTGCATTTTTCTAGTTAAGGATTTCCAAACTCTCGGTTGCATGGGTTATCCAGGGTATTGCAGGAGATCGGGCTGAAAAGTGGAGGAGGGGGATACTGGCAGTAGCAGGGGGAGATGGGATTTTAGTACAGCTAGAAAGATATAAAAATAGACACCATAAACCCATTAATTATTTGTTCCTTGATGATCACCACATTGTAGTAACCTGAGAAACCCAGACAACAGCTTATTATAGATTACTGCGGAACATGAGAATGTGCATTGTGCTGCTGTGAGACTCTGTTAATAAAACAGCATTGAAGCCATGCATTTGTATATGCCTGAACTCAACTTTATACAAAACAGTACACACTTGTGCTTTTTAAATTATGTGCCACATAAAATGAAAATATCTGTGCCAAATGTCAAGACAAAAAGTCATTGAATTTGAGCTCTCAGGATGTTAGCTGTTGATTATATTTAGCGTGGCAGGAAGCCATTGTTTGAGCCTCAGCATTACCCACATCTTTGAGACTTTTTAGTTCACTTCTGCCCTGAGATGATTCAGAAAAATCTGATAGTGTTGTAGAAAGGAAAGTGTTAAATGGCATAACAAGAAGGATTTGATGTTTAGTTATACCTCACATGACTTGAAAGAGTGTCAGGTTACTTCTCCTGAAGGGCGGGTTGACATCAGAACATTTTTAGATGTCAAACATCAGTTACTTAAAAGTAAACCTGATGCTTACGCTTCTGGAGTAAACTTCAGTTCCTGAAAAACTGTAAGACTTGAGTGCTCAAGCTTGTTATTGACAAGAACATGACAATTGTGCACAATGTATAACATTGCAGAAGGGACATCTCCTGGCTTTTTTTTATTACAAAAAGAGATTTTGCCTTCTCTTTGCCTTCTTTCTATCTCCTCCTCCTAATATGCTGTTCCACACTGTTTGAATCTAAACAACTGCTTTGATTTGCTGAATCAGTCTGACCTGATCCTATAACTTACTTCCCTCCACCCCATTGCATTTATTTTCCTCCAGTTCTGTAAGTTTTCCATTTTCAAGCATCTGACAAAATGGAATGTTCTCCCATGAAAACTCATGCAATAAATAAATTTGTTAATCTTTAGAAGTGCCTCAAGATTCCTTGTTTCTATTTCAGAAGGTTGTTTGTTTCCCTGTGTAACGGATTTGCTTTCAGAAATTACAGGGTTTAATCAGGTACCAAAACCAAACAAGGTGACTTGTCTCTTATCACAGCTTCATACTCTTGTTAGGGACACAAATGAGTCTGTTCAAAAACAGCTACTCTGAAAATGGAGGGGCTATAGTTTCTAGTCATTTGTAAGTTATGTGTCTGTGGTCTGTACTGAAAGTTTGTTCTTTGGGAAAGGTGTACCAGGCTGTACAACAGAAAAAAGCTGATCCAGAGACTTCAGGAAGCAGTTGGAGATTTCCACGTTTGGTGGAAGTGGTATAGTGCAATTGCAGTGGAAGGTGCCAAGGAAGTGACCACTTTGGTCATGTGGATCTTGAACATCACATCTGAAATCTCATCTCTCCCACCACCCTCATTTCATGTCCGGATAAATAGAGGCCTGCAAATCCATGGCTATCTGCATCTGTGGATGTGTTGTGGATAGCCACAGACCATTTCTTGCAGATGCAGATATGCATATTCATATCCATGCAGGGCTCTACGGATGAGTAGAACCCTGCAGATCTGCAGACATCCACATTATGTCCACATTCATGAGTGTAATGTGGGTATTCATGGACCATTTCTTGTGGATGGAGATGCACATATTAGCATCCATGCAGGGCTCTACAGATGAATTCTTGCCGCTAAGAAAACGTCTGATGATCTGTGCCAGGTTCGTCATGATGCTGTTAAGTTGTGAAGTTTATTTAAAGTCTATCCAAAGAATTCTTAACTTCAGGTGATGCTCTTTGAAGACATGTTTCCTTCAGCTTCAGCCTTCTTAAGTACTGAGTTACTCCTAACTAAGCAGAAGTGCAGGATTTTTTCCAATGATCTGCAGTCTCCATTCTTGACTCTTCTAACAACTAGTTTTGGGAGGCACACTGAAGCTCTCTTTTTAACATTTGGGCACTCAAACTGAACTAATTTCACAAGGGGCAGAGTATGAACAGACTGTCCATGCAGACCAGTGTGGAAGCATTCATTAAAAAACTTGACTAGTGGTGTTTCTGAGGATGAAAAGAAGATATCTTCTCTTTGGTTTGGATTTCGAGAACCTGAGGAGCCAGTTGAGAGCTCTCAGGAACTCATAATTTCAGACCTTTTTCACTTGATTAACCCTGGCTCGGGGGGGGGGGGGGGGCGGGGGGAGGAAGGGAGGATCAGAATCGCTTCTATCTAAGATGCTCTTGGCTCCATTGTGTTCCCTGGTCCATCAAAAGACAGAATTGTGAGGCATCTATTACCAGACCCTGCAATTGATTTTTCCCAAATAAAAACTCAGCTGGGTGTTTAGCTGTTTCTGAATAAGGAAATACCCAGCGTTAGTTGCAGAGCTTTGGTGCTTCATCTCATTTTCATCTTCCTAGCTCTGAGCTTCAGGTTTCCCTTCAGTGATTTAGGGAAACCATTTCAGTTTTGTGGTGTTCAAAAATAACTTAAGACCAGGCCCACTTCTCCCCACCCCAGATCGACCTTGAGAACAAATTTGTAAGCAAGACAGGCTCTCCAACACACTGAATTCTAAGTCTGCTGGTGTTTTTAAAGTATGAATGGTCTTCAGCTTGATATTGCAAAATATTTTAGGCTGGAAGCTCTGAAAATGTGTAGGGCAACTCTCGTGCTAGCCTATTCAGAGACTGCTTATTCTTTAATTCAGTTATTTTATAAATATACAAAATACTTACTGATTTTTTTAGTTCATGCAATGTACTTGAGTACTGAACATATGACTTCAACAAGCTCTGCACAAACCAGCAAACTTTTAACAATGTATGAAGTTTTCTGTTACAGAATTTTCAAAACTTTATAGACCATTACAGTATTTTCAAAGCTTCTAAAAGATGATGATTTGGTCTGATCTTACTTTTTTTTTCTTTCAATTATAAACTTAACTGATATAAACTCACTCCTTCGAGATACCATCTATAAAAGGCACTGAGTTGGTTAAAAATAAATGACAATAATAGTTTATTTCTGTGACCCCATTGCCAATTTCAGCTGGCAGTTTTCTGGGTGTAAACGTGTGTGTTAAGTACTCAGTTTGCTTCTTGGTCCCTACTTGTAATTTTTCTGGTTGTACTTCAGCAATTTTGTATCCCATGTCTTTGGAGGCCTGTTTAGTACTATTGAGTCTAAAAGCTCTATAAATCACTTTTCTATCTGTGTGGTATTCAGCAAGAGGATGCAGAGATGATATAAATATTTTAATATCTGTGTAGAGCATGGTGTGCCAAGAAAAAAATCTAGGTTTGATTCTGCTTCTGTTTTAGCACTGTTCACTTACATTCTGTCTTCATTTTTGGTCTTGAATAATTGCTTATAATGTGATGCAACTGCCTATTCTAGTAAAAACAGCTACATTGTTGTAATAAGCAGTATCTAATTTTTAAACTGGCAGTGAAGTAAATAAGGTGAGGTTAGTTCCTGAAAACAGACTGGGGTTCACATCTGTGTTGGATTTTATTCAGATCCGTATAAAGCAAGCCTTGTACAGGAGGTAGAGGGATAGAAAAGATGGAGTAAGATCATACTCCTTTTATTTAAAACCCTTTTCACAATTACAGTTCAGTTCTGCTACGGTCCAATTTTGAGCCGGGTTTTTAATTCCTCCTCTTGTGGTAAGGTAGTTCAACTGCAGGTACGAGGTGACTACTGCCTTGTTTATTTCATGTGTAGGAACAACAGCTGTAGAAAAAAAAAATCAATTAACTATGCAGATATATTTTGCGGGCTTCAATAAACTCAAAAAGGCCTTTTTTCAGTCCTTTAATATTTAACAAAACCATTATAAGCCATATTTGACAGAGATGTTGCTCTTTGCCGACTTCCCATGGTTGTGCAGTTTTTCAGATAGTGAAGCTAACTCTCTGTATTATGAGCACTGACAAAGCGATGAATTGTTCTCCTAATCATTAAAAACTTGGATCAAGATGGCAGCTTATAGAAAGCAGTTTTATTTCATCCAATTATATTGATGTTAAGTCCAGGTTTGTTACTTTCTGTCTGCACGAACAAAACCAAGGAAGAGCTGGATATGTTAAAATTACTTAGAATTCAGTTGCATCTTCAGTGGAACTGTTCTTGTCTAGTTTTACTGTGCTTCAATGGCAAGCAGTGCCTAAAATTGCAGGACAAGTCAAAATCAACCTAATGGTTTAAGGAAAATGTTTAGGTATGCTTAAATAGTGCTGTTTTGCTTACTGTCTTGTAACCGTTGATATATAGCAGTCAAAGATCCATTATTTGTTTTCCTGTAGTTTCTGTGTTTTACATTTTCCCCTAATTTTTCTTGTTTTGTCAGTACTCATCAACTAAGGTTGTACTACATAGTGTAGTTGATTTTATTTATTTATTTGCTTGCTTATTGGCTAACATGTAAATAATGTAACATTTCATAACTTATTTGAAATGTAAATGTGCATTGAAAGGGAGTTAAATAATCAATAAAATCACTGTATCTCCAAAGGAATTCATCTGCAAGTGGCTGATATCCCTCACCTCTCACTGAAGTCATGATCAACTCCCTATTCTTTCATGCTATACAGTCCATAGAACATCTGCAGTTCTCAGCCACAACACTGTGATCTCTAACAGGAATATCAGTATGCCTACCTCTGTACAAAATCCATAGGAAACTCTCTCTTCATTTCTGGCTTGAGGGAGGAGAGATGAAGCATTCATAGAAAATTGCATTTGTGTTACATAGCTTGCTTACATGGTGGAAATGACAAGGATAGTAAAAATGCCAATTGCATAAATCCCACATAGACCTCCTTGTTAAATCATTACTTGAACATTTTGTTTGATTTGTTAAGCTCTTAATAAAAAATATTGTTCTTTCAGCTGACAGTACATTTGACAGTGGTCAGGGGTCCACAGTTTATTCAGACTCCCAGAGCAGCCAGCAAAGTGTCATCTACTCGTCTCTGCCTGATTCAGTACCCCCTACTATTCAACGAGTTTACAGTCCACCTCTGAGTGAGAGCCAGGCTTTGCCCCAAAGCCTTCAGCAACTGGGGCATTACCAGCAGCCTTCTGTAGTAAGTGCAGTTTTTTCCAACAATATTTAAGATACTGGCCTGTGCTTAATGACTCACTTGATATTCTGCCTTGAGAGAGAGAGAGAGAGAGAGAGTGTGTGTGTGTGTGTGTGTGTGTGTGTGTGTGTGTGTGTGAAACCTGTGGATCACCATTTCTCTTTTCTCCCCATTTCTGCAAATACTGATGTTTTAATACATTTTTTTAATATTCATACTTTCACCTAAAATGTTGTCTTTAGTTTTGCTGTCAAAAGAGCATATTTAGAATTGTACTTTTGGTGCTCAAGGAAATGGTGCACTGGTTGCTATCATGCTTTAATTTAGACATCATAAAGTGAGCCCCCATCTTCCTTTCATTTCATTGAGTTGTTTTTGGTAGTTTTGCCATAGTGATTAGATTTAACCTCATGAGCATAATTACTTGTTTGAGAATTATTTTTTGTTTTTGTTTTTTTGTTTGATGTTAATATAGCCACATATTGTTCCTTCATTTGGTCAAGAGCCTCTTGGGTCTGATGTTTCTTCCTGTTTTGCTAAAGAGAAAGCATCTGTTGAAGGCCTTTCTAGCTCTTTGCTTAGATTTAATGTTGCACAGAGGCGAAGAAGCATTTCTGTTATTGAGGCTCGAAAATCTAACAGTGATATCCCAGATGGATATTCACACTTATTCTTGTGTTCATGTTATGATGACCTTGGCCAGCAAGAATTAATGGATTCATCACTACAAGAACCATTGTGTGCAATTGAACATGAACCTTCTTCAGATTCTTCCAATGAAAGCATCAATATAGGCATAGTGTGTCCCTCAGAAATTCTGGTGGGACACTGCTCCTGTGTTAGTCAATACTTGTTACCCATGATTCACAGTGCTCAGAGCAGTTGTCGTCGCCACAGTGATTCAGTAGTGGCTCTGACTCCAAATGTTACATCCTCTCTTCCAAGAGAACTAATAAAGGAAAACATAAAAATCATACCGAATAGAGAAGATGAAGCAAGTAAATCACAACTAGTGCTATTTGCAGAGATCTCTGATGCCACTGAGTTAATGATCATTAAACACAGTTGTCAGGCATGCTTAGCCCATCTGCTTCATTCTGAAGAAGATCCAAAAAAGTCAGCGCCCCTTAAATGTCCTACTAATACACCTCACTGCCTCTATAACAAACTAGAAGAAAACTCAGTGTCTTTACCCCATCTTGAAGCAAGCAAGCCTTGTGGCAGAAGTTTAGACCTGCCTTTATTACATCAATCTTTGCAGCACATAATTAGCCCAAAGTCATGTTCTACTCCCATGAGAGTTGCAAGAGTAACAGAAAAAGTCCTGCATTCTGAGTCTATCAGTTATGGGGAAGCCAACATGCCTGGACTACCTCTGTCCTGCCATAAAGTTTGTACTGAGAAGAACAAATTGATGACTCCAGCTGTGCAGAGCAACAGTGGAAGCAACCTAGCTATTGAAAACACCACCAGTGACGTGGTAGGTTTAATCCCTCATTTAGTTCCTAATTGGTTTAGAAGAAAGAAAACCAAATCCAAGAATGAAAAGTGTTTCCTATTTGATCCAAAATTACCCAGATGCTTCAGAAATTTCACACTTACCCTGTTTTCCCTCTCTTCTTCCAAAATACCTGCAATAGAATATAGTGTGTTTTGTTTGAATGGTCCCATGAATGGCTTGAATCATCGTTCCGTTTATCCTGGGGGGAAAAAAATAAACTTTGGCCTCTGTAATGAGCTTTCCTCAGCTGTTGAAGGCACTTCTCTGGTGAATATGGCGGTGCTGGTTTCATCCTTTCTCATGTATTTTTTACAGGAAGAAATGACAGCTTTGACTGAGTGTAGCAATGCCTCTTCTCCAGATGTCTTGTTAAATTGAGCCATTCAGTATAGTGCCTTAGAGCAGACCCCTTCTTTTTATTGGTAGCATTGGCATGGTCTCAGTGACTGGACTTCTGTGTTCAGTTTTTCTGTACTAGGGGCTTTAAAGGGTAAAACAGCACAAGATATTTCATTTAGTTGTGGGGGGTGGGTTGCCATAAGGAATAGTTTTTCCTAGATATTTCACATCAACTTAGATTAAAATCCAGTCAAAAATTAACATTGATATAAACTGTTACAAGCTTAAAAAACAACTTGATATTTAAACAGTGAATACTTCCTGACGTATTTAAATAGGAAATTACTAAATGCATTACCACAGTAGTCTAACATCATGCAGCAAGAGGTATAAATTGGCACTCCTTGCAGCAAATAGGGTTTATATTGCTCCTTTTGTTTAATATACCTGTATATCCTTTTTCTTGAACATGAGTTGCAGAGACTTCCTGTATGAAGAATTTTATTTTTATTTTATATACATAGTCTTTTCTTTAAAAAAAAAAAATCCTAAATCTGCCTCATGGTCTCCAATTTAAGTAGATTGGATGGCCAAAAAAAAAAAAAAGGCTTATTGTTTTGAACATATAAACTGGAGATGACCTAGCTAGTTGTTGGGATTTTTCTCGTGTGTGAGAGGCATGTTTTCCATCGTTGAAGATGGAGTCTACCTGGTTTCTGGACCCATTTCCAATAAAAAGAAATGCTTTAGTTTGGTTTTCGTATCTATCCTTGGGAAGCTACCTTTTCCTGTTTTGCTTCATTTGGTTTTAAGATTACAGAAAAATTTCCTTTTCTTTACTTATGATTTTTTAATATTTTTTCTTGTTTTTATTTAAATACATAGTGGCAAGCATTTTCTTAAAAATGAGTTGTAGACAGCTTTTTATTGGTGTCTGTTCTAAAATCATTTATTTTCCTTTCTTTCAGCCTGGACTAACAGTAGTTCAGGCTCCACCTTCTGTTATCTCTCAGCGACCACAACATTACCAAGAGCCAGCAATGACATACCCAGTCATACAGCCAACTACAGTTGCTTCATTGCAGATGGGGCAATCTCAGCCTGTCTTAGCCAGCCAACAGGTGAGAAGCTAAATGATCTGACCCCAGTTCTTCCCTTTCTGGTAAATAATCTTTTTGCTGGCAAGAACACTGTCCAAGATCAGCTTGAGGACTTCTGAGAGATCATCCGCTTATTAAGTGAAACTACTATACAGTACAGAGAACCAGTTAAACCACCATTTAAATGCAATAGTTAATTTTGGAACTTTGCATTTGAATACAAGTCTTAACATTCAGAAAGAAATAAAGTTCAGGAATATGTCATAGTTTCCAGTTTCTTTCACTGGCTCGTCAGTAACTTAGTGGTTGGATGCTTTTCACAGTAGAGAGACCACTCACATAACTCTTTTATCCACTATAGCGGAGAGAATCCTAGTTTAATATCCACCTTTAAGTCGTATTGTAGTTGGCTTGCTAAATAGAAAAGCTGATTATTCTTCCTTACACTACCAGTTCTTAACTTTTTCACCATTGCAACCCCAAGTTGTTCAGAGCAAGTGATCCCTGGCCCCAGTTTCAAGTGTGCTGAAAATCATATTCACATTAATGAAATAGCATAGAAAACACATGCAATTATAACAGCCTTTCTGTTATCACACTAAGGTAGATGAGCTTATTCCCAGATGCCTAGCTTAGGGTCTTGCCTTCGTAACCACCTTACCAGAGGACCCTGAGGTACCCGCTGGCTGGAATCCATCTTCCCCTATTCTCTCCTCCCAGGCAACTCTGGGCTGGCTGAGCACTAGTAGAAGGGTTGTTGGATAGAGGAAGAGAGGACAGTCCCCTGGTAGTGAGGAAGGGTCACTAGTGTGGAAACTCTGCTCGCTCCCTCACTGTGGGAGAATTGAAATAGGGATGCAGGAAACCTACTGGAAAACCCAGACAGTTGTTTGCATTGTTTCATTTTCAGGACAGCAAATAAATAAATGAATGATTGATTTGACTTTGGCTTAGTCAGTGAGTCCTTGCCCCGTAGTTTGAAACCCTGATGTAGCCTGTTGTATTGTTTCACTGTTCCTCCTCCATCATGTGCTAACCTGTTCAATGTACTGATGTCTGCTCTAGTGCCTACAAGGGGGTCGCAAGTCTGAGGAAAGCAGAACTTGGGAAAAATCTAAGTAAATGAGTAACTTGGTTTTGTTTTATTGTTAGCACGTTAGATATGCACGGCACGCTAATAGATTAATGTCAGAAAAAAACTCTTTGTCTATTCTAAACTGTGCTCAGACCTTCAGGAGAATTTTAGAGCATCTTTTTTGAAGGGAGTGTGGGGGTTAGAGGCCCACTTTGAATTTAGGAATAACTCATTTTTTGAAAAATGTAGTGCAGTATGTTCTTGGTGCACTAAGTAATTCACTTTTGTAAAGGGAGAATCTAGTGATCTCTAAACCACGGGTGTCCAACCTGTGGTTCCTGGGCCATATGTGGTCCCCCGAAGTATTTTGTCAGGCCTGAGGCCCTGCTTCAGCACAATATGCTGATAGCAGATTCATTAACATTTTGTCCTTATGTTCACATTGACTTAGTTTACACAAGCGTGTAAATAGATAAAAGCAACCCAGCTAATTACATATGAAACAAGCTGAATGTAAAATATAAATCAGTACAGCTGACTTTAAATGTTATTAAAATACGTAGAATCTGTTTGGTCTATGCACATTGTGCTGAGATTTATGTGGTCCTCTGTTACAAGGTGGGGCACTGCTGTTCTCTGGACAGTCTCCAAAATGCTGAATCCTCCAACATCCCTCTAGAATGCTCAGATAATTCACTTCAATTTCATTCATAGTAAAGGTATTCACAAAGCATCTGTTAATGTGGGAAAGATGAGAAAGTCACAAATGCTTCATTGCTTCGACAAGAATGCTGTACTGATTCAGGATGTACCTCAAGCCAACAAATATGCCCTGGAGACCTGTCCTGATTCTGTGATTCTTGCAAAAACTCAGCTTCTGCAAATGCAGGCTATAATTTAAAGGAGACAGAGAGTGTTTGCACTCTCTGTGCAGGGGACAGAGGAACTTAAGGCTTACTAACAGATGTCTTTGTGTCTCACCATCTCTCTCACACCATTTCAGTTGTCAACATATGCCATGTTTCTAACATGAGTATAGTTGCCACAGATGGGTGCTTGCTTTCCTCATGAACTTAAAGCTCTCAAAATGAATCTCAAAATGTCTTTAGTTTTAGTAATATTCAGTGCTGGAATAACTCAAACTTTGTTGTTGACTTTCTGAAAGCCCTCTCAAAGAAAAAGATTGTTGATCTGCCCATTTAAAACTCATGAGATCTTGAAGTATTGTCTTGTATGCCTTTTTTTTTTTTTAAGGGCCAAAATAGTTCCACATTCTCTCACTCAGCCAGAAATGTTGCTGCTTTTTTAACAGAACTGGGGCAAGCTCCAACTGCAGACATCTGTGTATTGGCCCCATGTGCTTTCTGCTGACACTTCAAAATTTGCAGATTTTTTCCATGTACCAAATGCTGCTTTAGCTGTTCTGGATTAAGATTATTTTTCATTTTCTAGCTCATTTTCCATTTTTCTTTCTCGTTCTCTCATGGAGATATGGCTGTTGTTTGAAATACTCACGTCACAGGTAGAGCATGGGACTAAAATCTTTTGTTTTTCTGATCAGTCACCCTGTTTTCTTCTCTTCACACCTGTAGAGATGTGGGCAACTCACTTTGCATAAACAACAAGAGTCCTGTGGCACCTTAAAGACTAACAGATTTCTTTGGGCATAAGTTTTTGTGGGCTCCAACCCACTTCGTCAGATGGTGTATCCAGAGTACCATTTCAGATGGATCTGACGGAGTGGATTGGAGCCCACAAAAGCTTATGCCCGAAGAAATTTGTTAGTCTTTAAGGTGCCACACTCTTGTTGTTTTTGCTGTACACAGACTAACATGGCTACCTCTCTGGAATTTGTCACTTTACATAGTATGCAGTATCCTAATAAAATATGTGATGTGCAGTCTAGCTGTATAGGACAAAATCTATGCCTGAAGTGTGTCTGTTCACTCAAGCAGAACTGTTTCAGGCATGAATTTGACCCAAAAAATGTCATTCCAGATCCAAACTACACTTGACAAAACCTGTTTTATTTTAAAAGTTCAGAAACCTAGCTCAGCTAAGCAGTGCCATGTGAAGATGATGTAGCTGGCTTGTAGCTTTCACTGTAGGAACCCTCGGCCTTCACACCATGCAGGTTGAAGATGCAGTTCAGTGTCTGTTCAACATTATGTAACTTCACTTAACACTTAAGTGACATGTCATAGTCTGATTTCCTTTGTTCAGTAGCCTTATAAAAAGTAAGTTTGCAAATTGGATAATAAGTTATGTGAATAATGGCTGTGTGCTGTCTGACAGGAGACCTGAGACTTGTTCTTTAATGGCACAATTCAGTACCGAAATTAAACACATATTTTACAGGTTAAGCACATACTTAAGTTCTTTGCTGAATGAGGACCTGAATTGCCAGCAAAATGAATGCTAAATGAGATGTCATGTTTGGGGTTAGAATGCTAAAAGGTATCTGGGGTATATTTTCTGAAGCATGTGATTTGAGAGAACAGGTCTTGGTGAAAGTCAATGGACTTGTGCCTCAGTCATTTAGACCAGGTTGAAAATTCCATTCATCTTGTCCATTTCAAAACAGATACTACCAATATGTGAACAGAAATGTGCCAGATTGGGGAGAGAAACAATCCTGTCTCTATATAAAACTAGCTTTAAATCAGAGGATTTAAGAGAAATCTTCATTTATGCCCACCTATATTGTAGGGCCCAAGAAAATGCTACAGAGGATAGTGTACCTTCACATGTAAACCATGTGGGCCACATGTGCATGGGTCAGTCCGTGGAAAGCCCACATGAAGATATTTGTGTGTATAGAAGGGGGCTAGGTTGAGCAATGCAATATGTGATTATTTTATATGAGGTTTTTTTTTTTTTTCCTTCTACTATCTCACCAACAGAAAATGGATGCTGAAGATACACTTCAAATGAATTGGAATCATATTCCCTTCATGTAGAGGCAGGGAAAGAGCCAGCCCTAGTCCCATGCTCATTTGACAACATAGTTCAATTCAGGAAGGATTGGAAAGATTTTTGTCAGTAAATATTTTTTCAAACAAAGTGTTTAAAAAAAAAACCAGAACTTTTTCAGTAGTTTGAAGTGTCTTTATCACCAAAATCTTAAATGTTGGGTGGAGGAAATTTCTCTTCTCTTTAGTTTCCTTTCAGTTACTAAGGGGTTATGTTGTGGGCAGTGTAAGACATGAGTTTCTTTTGCTGTCAAATCCCTAGCCTTTGGATACATTCAGATCAGTGGGAAAGAGGAGGAGAGGGGAAAATACTCTTTGAATCTGGCTTTTGGACTATATGGATATAAGAGTGGGTATGTTCCTTGAACAACCAGAGAGATGCATTACAAATTTGCATATCGTTTGAATGTCAAGGGTTTTTTTTGTAGAGCCAATATTTGAATGACAATTTTGCCCTGGTTAGTTGTCTATATAGTAATCTTTGAGGTACATAGGTGGGAGATTTTGCAGGGCTGGCTAAAAAACAGGTGGTTTTTTCCTTTTGCACGTTTTAAAGAGCTTGCATGATTCATTAAAAATAATCTTTCCAACCAGCTAGAATCTGTCTTTTGTGGCAATATATTTTTATTAAATAAGACTGAAATCTAAGCTCTTGTACAGTGTTTAAACTGGGACTGTCAACCTTTTTCTTACCAGTACTGCTCAGTATGAGTGCAAGTTCTGTTTTGAGCGTGAGCTTTAATTGTAAAGCATATGTCAGGTGTCCAGCGATCCAGTTCTTAATATGCATTTCTTATTCTCTAGCAGCAGTCCATGGCGCAGCCAGCTCCTCTGCAGCAGGTTCTCGCCAGCCAGCCAGTTTGTCCATTGCAGCCTGCTGCCCATCTGCTGCCCCAGTATCAAACCCCAAATTCTCAGGTGGTAGCTACTAGTACACCATTACAACCACTA
This sequence comes from Podocnemis expansa, assembly GCA_007922195.1. NCBI lineage: Eukaryota > Metazoa > Chordata > Testudines > Podocnemididae > Podocnemis > Podocnemis expansa. Next base: position 28,214,523 of record ML681973.1, read on the forward strand.
CAGATCCCTGCTGTGCAGCAACTTCCTCATGTTCCACCCTCCAAGGTAAAGTGTTTTGGGTGCTCAGTGGTGTTTTTAATCACTTTAAGAGCTCATCCATTCTAGTAATGTTTTCTGGCCAAGGATCCACGTTATGTGTGCTGAATTTTTCTGTGTGGCTACTGAGAATGCACAATCAGTTGAATTTACTTCATAAGAATGTAATTATCAAAAACTGTGGATATTTCATAATTTGTTTTTTCTTTGATGACCTCCCACCACCCCCCAAAATCCTGTTTGTAGTTCTTCTTTTTTTTCCCCATCATGAAGGAACCCCTTCCCTACCTCAAGCTTAACATCATGAGCAGTTGTCCACTTTTATGTTCTTGAGCCCTTATCTTTACCTTCCGCCCTGGCTCCCTTTCCAGAACAGTAATAGTGATGGGACCATTTCCTTGGACTGCAGTGGTAATACTCATACTGGCACTATTCAATAGCTGGGCTGGTGAGGGTTTTTAAGAGATGAAGCTACTTAAACAAAAGGGAAAAAAGCAAGATGCTTTTTTGATGTATTCCTCTTCTGATGTCTATACCAAAGCAGACAGTGGGAGTCAGTGACAAAAATCTTCAATATCTGCTTCTAAAAAAATTGTCTAACTGCAAAATAAAATGTTTTCACTTCCAAAAGCCAAGTATCTGCTTATATTTCCTAGATGAATGGCATGTTTACTGTAAAGAATTTCTAGTGATTTAAATGTAATATATTGCTGTGTTAATCTGGTGTTATTTTAGCATGACTATAAAATTACTGAAGTATCCAGTTCCTACACTTTTTCTTCTGCATTTTTTCTTATGGATTTTTGCTCTTTAGAAAACAAGTGTTTTGAGATCTGCTTCTACAGTCAGCAGTGCCACTGATTTACCCTGCCCTTCTTATGTGCATGTATTAAAAAGGAAAGTGTGAAATTACAGGAATTTAAAATGTTAAACAGCAGACTGGCAAAGCAGGATAGTTATGACCTATCATTTCACTGGGAGTTTATGTATTTAAAAACTGTTCCTACAAATTTTTCTATCCTGCATATTTGCCATATGGATTATTAAAGTTGTTGCAACAAATTTTGCATGCACAGTGATTATTTTTAAGCCTCTGCTTAGTCTGATTTTTATTTGTTTTTAAATGAAAGTAATTATTATTATTTCTTATGAGATTGCTGTGTGACTGCTAAATAGATTCAGAAACTGTTGACAGCTCTGCAGACTTAAAAATAGCCAAAAACTTTAAAATTCTCCCTTTATATTCAACAAATAAATTTATCAAGGTTTACTGTTTATAAACCTCTGGCAATGGAAGGAAGTGAGTAATAAGTAGCATGCCATTAATGGTTAGATGTTGTATGAAACTAATTTGTACCATCAAATTTGAAGCATTTGCAATTTGTGATTTTTTTTTTTCCCCCCCCTCTCCTAGATTCCTCAACCTCCTGTCATTCCTGCAGTTGCTCCTCTGGCAGGACTTGACAACCTTCCTGCAAGTCTCTCTGATTTACCAGCTGCCAGTGCGACTCCCATACCCACTCCTTCTCAGTATTTTACTCCTGCTGTGATTATACCGAGCCTTCCCATGAACCCTGCTCTGCCTTTGGCACCCAACCCTCCTGCCCTACCTGTGCCAGCAGCCAACCTTCCACATACTTCCGTGGCTCCTTTGGTCCTGCCCTGCCCAGCAATTGTGCCAAATTTACCGGCTGCTCCGATACCACTACTTGCTGTGGCTACACCAGGAGTGCCAGCTTTGCCAGCACATCCCCCGATAGCCCAGCTCTCCCAACAGCAGATGTACCCGCCTTCCTTCCAGCAGATCATTCAAAGTGAGGCTCCCTCTCCTCATCACACTCAGGATGTGCGAGCAGTTTCACTTCCTCCATCACTTCAGCCGAGCATTGTTCATCCTTCAGATCAGACTGTGTCTGCATCTGGGGTTGGTACCCAGGTAACTCTTTTGACATTGTATTGTGTCAATACTAAAAGTGGTAGATCTGGTAACTTGTTCCATGATGAACATGCAGGTGGGGTCTTCATTACTTGAACTGAAGATGTTCTTCTCATTCTTATTGATGTTGGCCCCAGGGGTGCTGCTAGACATAAAGATTAGGTGGGGCCCAGGCCCCCATCAGCCACTGGGGCCGCGATCCATTCCCTACGCACTTCCCCCCCCCCCAGTTCCCTGATCCCTTCTGAGCCACAACCCCTTCACGGTCCCCCCAAGTCCTTCCCTAACCCTCAGTCCTGCCACTATCCCCTGCTGCCCCAGGCTGACCCCCTCCCCTGCACCCCTTTCCCGGCGGGCGGACATGCCTGCCCCCTGGCTCCATTACCTAGCTGCTGGAGGGAAAGCACGGCCCTGGCAGAGGCTGAGACTCCTGGCCTGACCCTGCTCTGACCATGTTCAGAGCAGGCTCAGGACAGGGCAGGAGTTTTAAAAACTCTTAAGTTGCAGCCTGGAGCAGTTCCCTACTGGCCAGAAGATTGTGTTTTCTGGCCGGGTAGAGGCCATGGCTGCTGGCTGCTCAGGCAATGTTCCCTGCATGGGGGAGCGACAGTGCGCCCCCGTGCAGTTTAGTGGCGCACTGCTCGGGGGGGCTGATGCCTCTGGAACCCACCCACTAGCAATGCCTCTGGTTGGTCCAGTAGTGCAGCATGAGAGACCTGTGGGTTGGACTTGGAGTAAGCTCTTCAACTTGTTGATCACAGTCTTTTTCCCATTGTGCAGTAAATACAGAAGAGTTTAACAGATTCAGAGAAAGAAAGAAGGATTAGAAGCACTTCTTGAGCTCCTACTTTCTTTTCTCCTTATCCCAGCTAAAAGGAAAATATGGCTACACAGACAGAATGATCATCTTCATTTCAGTTGCAGGGGAAAAAAGCAGTCCGTAACAATGTGGTATAAAGAGAAAGGGAGGCAATGTTACAACAAGCAAGGCCTGCAGTATTCATAGGGAGTTTAATATCCATAATACAGTATGTGCATGATCCCATGTGAACCATCTCCATGTATGCTTGCGGGAATATGGATATGTTGGGCTGGTACTATTGATGTAGAACTGTTTATAAATAGTATGCTTTTAAATTGAAGGGAAATTTCTGCTGGTGGACACTTGCAGAGGCTGCCTGGAGAGTATCTCCAAAAAAGAAAGAAATATCATTTGCTGGTTCTTTTTGTTAAAATCAATGAAGCATAAAATAGGGCTTCTAACATTAGCACCATTTACAAGATAAGCAGTTCATGCGTTACTAATGAGTCTGTAAATAAGGCCAGTGTCGCTTTTGTAATATGATGACACACAGTATACTGCGGCATGACCCAAACAGGAGATAATGGGCAGGATCAAATCAGTTAAGAATATATTACTTTAAAAGTGAAGGTTGCAGAAGGAAGTGTTCTGTTCCATCTGTTTACAATGGCAGGTGGGTTGAAATTCAAAACGTCCCATTTCAGTATACTGTACCAATGTATCTCCAGCTTACTATACTGAATGTGAATGTCTGTCATCAGCCATATCTTTGGTCTAGAAATATTGTTTATGAATAATCAAAACTCATTTGGGGCCTGCTACAACTTCTGTGGCACTAATAAATAATCATATTTCCACTGGCTTCAAAGAGAGTTGAATCTGGCCCTTTATGCATAGTATGCATGGCAAAAATGGGTGCTGGAACTAGGAGCATGAATGGTGCTGCTGCACCCCCTGCCTTGAAATGGTTTCCATTATAGACAGGGTTTACAGTTAGTTTGGTTCAGTGGCTCTTAGCACTCCCTACTGGTGATACAGAATTGTCATTTACCAAGCACACCTGAGGAACTCACTGCCTTCAGTGTGGAGACGAAAAGAATAAAAGGGTCCAAAAACAAATTAGGTAAATGTGTGTAGAATAGGTCCATCAATGGCTATTAGCTAAGATGGTCAGGGATTTACCATCATGCTTCAGTCATCCCTGTATCTCCACCCACCACAATGCAGGACTGGACAGTGGGGTGGATCACTTGGTTAATTGCTCTATTCTATTCATTCCCTCTGAAGACATCTGGAATCACCCACTGTCAGAAGTCAGAATACTGGGATAGTTATTGGTCTTGACCCAGTAAGACTGTTCTTGTGTTCTTCTGCAATAAATCTTGATCTTGTATGCAGATTGAAAACGTAGATCCTGAGACTTTAAATAATCAAGGCAGTGTGGATTGATTTTATATACTTCAGCTATCCTAAATCTTTAAGTATGATGATAAATGCATTTAAAATACAAATAAAAAATCAATCCTATGTAATGTCAATGGTACTAAAAACCCTCTGTCTTCTCCCTGCACCTTCCAAGAAAAGGTCTGAAATAAGCAAGCAAACTTTAAAATATGCTTAGGGAGTCATCAGTCTTTAAGCATCTTGAACCAAGAAGGAAAGCATATTCCAGAGTTGAGGTCCCTCAGTGGTGAACATCCCATCCCTAAATGCATAAATGTAGAGGCAGTTATGCTGAACAACAAAGGTGTTAGTGTGTAACGTACCTAAATGTGTCCCAAATTCCACAAAACAGTTAGACACAAGCAACTTTTACATTTGAAGAAGTCCATTGATATAAATGGGGCACTCCCATGAAGTTACTCACATGCAAGTGTTTACAAGATGGGGGCTATAGAGCTTCAAAGGACAAAAGCAACGACTTTTCTCAAACTCTGAAGCTAAATGGAAGTCAGTGCAACCTACAGAACACTGAAGTAATATGTTCCATGCGCAAGAAACAACAAGTGTAGATCCCACACCATCTAACATCTCCAAGTGATGTATGCAAATATGTCTTACTAAGAAAAGCTCTAAAGTAATAATTACATGTATCATACAAATGTAGGTCTGGAATGAATCTCAAGAACTTACCAAGTCCACACCCCCCATGTTGTGGCAGAACCAAGTAAACCTAGACCGTCTCTGACAAACACTTGTCCAGTGTGTTCTTGAAAATATTCCATGATGAAGATTCCACAACTTCCTTTGGATACCTATTCCAGAACTTAACCCCCCGTTACAGTTAAGGAGCTTTTCCCAATATTTATGCATAGTCTCCCTTGCTGCATACTAGATCTGTTCCTTCTTGTTATGCCAAGAGTTGGCATGGAGAATAATTAATTGCTCTTTGAGTGATTGCACAAGGTCTATTCCACTGTAGGTGTGTGGATACTTTATGCACAGGTTCTGAAGATTTTTGCTCTCCAGAACCCACGGGGGCAAAATGAGCATCCAGTGGCATTCTGTGCCACCACACTCGGGTATAAAGGGTCACACTGCCTGCAGCCCAGCTCTGTTCCTTCTACTGACAGTGACAGTTGTTGGAGTGCTGATATTTACATTTGCAGGTTTTCCCTCTTTTAATGTCAAGTGTAGGATAGGAGCATTTTAATACAGTTGCCAGTTCCTGGTTAGATACCAAACTTTGTACTGATCTAATGCATCATTCTTCTGGTTTTAAGGCCTTGTGCTCAAGTAACGAGTCTGTGCCAGTGAGCAAGCCACATGCAGCTGCCATAAGGATCTGGGAAAGATGCAAGGGAGTGACAAATACCACATCTGTAGAGGAAATTTGCTAAAACCCCCATTGAGAAAGGGGCAGGACTGCCAGATTGGAGTACCTGCTTGTGGAGTTTGTATTTTGCCTGATATCAGAACCTTCCTGCTCAGAAGGGATCGTGAGCATGTTGTGTCAGTGAGGAGTGCTCCCATTGTTCTGACTGAATCCAGAGACAGACCCTCATCACCAGTACCTAAGAAGAGGCAATGAAAGTCTCTTAAAGATGAGTACTGAGGCCATTACTGCATGGCGTTCAACTTGATTTCAGTCATCAGGTCTTCCCATTGAGGTTCAACAGACTTATTTGAAACTTCTCACTTGAAGGCTTCTCACACTTTTCTGATAAGACAGAAGACATTGAGGATTCAAAGAAGTGCCTTATTTAAACCTTAGCAGCAAAAAGAAAACAATTCTACCTGCAGCAGTGCTAAGGGTTTCAACCCTTCTTGCTGTATCCCCAGGACCTTTCCAAAAAGCAGCACAGAAGTTACAAGAGGTTTCTTCCTCCTTCCCCCTCTTCTGCAGTTACCAGTGTTTCTAGGCCAACTAGCTCCTCTAAACAGCCATTTCTATCTGTTGGTCAAGAGCAGCCTACTGCTTACCAGTACCAGTTTTTGTCAACCACTCATTCAGCATACTTTCCATTCTATTATCCAAGCTATTAATGAAAATTTCAAGCAGTATTTGACCAAGGATTAATCACTCCAGGACCCCCTAGATATGTCCTTGCAGTTTACCAGAGAACCATTGATGACTGCTTTTTGAGTGTGGTCTTTCAACTAATTGTGCACCTGCTGTCTAGAACAGGGGTTGGCAACCCAAAAGAGGAGAAAAGCCATTTCTATCACCCACCTTCTAGTAACTTCACCTCGACCGCATTTGCTTAGTTTGCTTATGAGAAAGTTATGCAGGACCATGACCCAAAGCTTTACTAAAATCCAAGATACATCACATCTGCTGCTTCCCCCATCCATAAGGTGAGTAATGGCATAAAAGAAGAAACAAGGTTCTTTGGCATGATTTTTTTTTTTTTTTGACAAATCTATGCTGGCTAGTCCTTATAGTCCAACTATCTTCTACAGGGTTACATATTGACTGTTTAATAATTTTGATCCAGTATCTTTTCAGGTATCCAAGTTAAAATGACTGGTTTATAACTCCCAAGGTCCTCTTTGTTCCACTTTTAAAAAACTGGTACTATGGTTGGCCTTCTGTAGTCATCTGACACATCTGTCCTCTGTCCATTTTCTAAGATAATTGCTGACGTTTCTGAGATGGCTTTAGCTAGTTCCTTAAGTACCCTAAGATGAATGTCATCAGACCCTGCCAACTTCAATATATCTTGAATTCAACTTGGATGTTGTTTACTTGGTTAAATGTTGTCATCTTTTTCTCCATGTGCAAATTGTAGGCTTATGAAAATAGAGCCAAGTATTCAAGGCATGGAGATATAGAGTTTTGAAATTCTAAGCAGGCTCAAACTTAGTTTTTTCATGATTTCTGTAAATATCATTAAGGAAGTAATAAGCACTTATGTAGTGTATGAGTCCTTAGGCATGCATGTTCTTTGTATCTTCATATCTTATGTAAATGCCAGCCTCTAATTTTGTTTTAACTTTGATTATTTTGAAAACAACTCTAGGGGTCTCTTCTGTCCATGTCCCCAAAACAAAAAAAACCCAAACCATATGATTATGTTCTCACTATAGGATTATAAAGGTTTAATTCATTAGCAAAGAGGGCTTTTACACCTTGACTTAAGTGAGTCATGAACAGCTGGAAGAGAAGGGTTTTTAATAGGTCTCTATTGTATTACAACAGATTATTGGACATCCTCAATATGGTTTGGAAATTGGAGCCCAGGTGCCTGTAATGCCAGTGCAGCCTTCAATAGTTATGCCACCACCTTTGCAATTGCAACCTGAAATATTGCGTCCCTGCCTCGGGCCAGAAAATCTTTCGCAACTTCATAACAACCTTGCTGCAGCTAGTGCAACAGTGCCCATAGATCATTGTCTTCCTCTTCAGCCTACTGGTTTTCTGCAGCTCCAGCCAGATCTTGCCCAGCCTGTGGCACAGCAGGTCCCAGCTCCATGTTCCGCTGTCTGGTCGGTTACAGAGTCGTCTCAAGAGGTAGAACCATTTTTTCTTTAATGATATACCAGTCTTGCCATTAATCTCCTTTATAGATAGAAAATTATCTCACAGGACAGATTATCCCAGCTCATTCGATGGAGTCACTTAATTTAGACAACACACCATTGCTGGAACCATCATTTTAGCAGTTATTTCATGTATAGCTGGAGATTACATACCATACTTTGTAACCTGGGAAATCTCTCCTTAAAGTCATTGGAGTAAAAAACCAACTAGACAATTCAAGTATGAAGTACTCCCTTCATCCTTGGTTGAACGGGTATGCAAAAATAGTATAGAAATGACAGTCATGGATCATTAGGTCATCTCCCAGGGCTAGCGTGTAAGTGTTCCATTCAGCTCCATCCAGCGTGTTGTCCAGTCTTGTTTTAAATATCGTTATGGAGCATCCATCAATTGCTTTGACAGACTGTTCCATAATCTAATGTCTCACTGTCTGAAAGTTCATCATGATGTTCAACATAAATCTTTTTTTCACCACATCGTGTTACTTTATAATGTAGCATCTTTTGGTACTTCCTGAATTTCATTGCATTCCTGATGATTTAAATTCTTCAAAAGTTGGTGGATATTGTCATGTCCCTTATCAGTAGTCCTGTAACCAAATTGTATTTGCTCTTTTAGTCTTTCTTTGCAACACGATTACTTTTTCCTGCCTGTTAATCACTGTTTTGGCTTTTTGTTGCATGACCTCACTCAGTTGTTTAACTTTGAGTCTTCAAAAAGTTCAGTGGAGGTATAATGCCCTCCTTTCAGTGTTGCAATACATATTAATATACAGAGCAGAATTGAATTGGCTTTTTGGCTGTCAGATTGCAAGCCACAGTCTGGCTTGCTGCCTACTCCCAACCTAGTTTCTTCCTTGGCTCTGTCGCTATCCAGGTTTCTCTCTCCATGAAGCGTCTCTGTTTCAGAGTATTTTTTTCCCTGAAGCAATTGCTTTTGCCTTTCAAGGCTCAATATCTCCTTCTGCTCATGCTTCTTAACTCTTCAGCTGCTAATTTGTACTTCTGTCCTCACTGGTATTTGCACATCCTTCCCATTTTACCACTGAACAGTTTGAGATTTTCATTAAGGTACAGTTAGCCTCCTTTTCCATGTTATCAGTGCAGATGTTAAATAAGACTGAAAGTCCAGCCAAATATTGTGATCCCCACCCCAAATTCAGCTCTCATTTTGAAATATTTCCATTGCTCCTTCACCAAGCAGTGGAAGATGTTAAGAATTTGAAGTTTATTGTTAAGAAAACTAACAGCATGAAGACTTGGGGTATTTTCTCCAGCCAGGGGCATTCACGCAAGTCCTGGATCTCAAACAAAAGCAGCAAAACTATGCATGTGGAATTTCATGTGCAAAAATACCATCTGAAATTCCAGCTCTTTGTAGCACCTTCCAGATTCTAAGTGTTTCTCTTCAAGCCCACTCTCTGTCCTGCATACATCCAGCACCAGAACCAGATCAGACAATGCTGTTAAATCTTCAGTCTTCATTTCCCAGACCTACAATACTCTGGGAAATTTGAAATATGTGTATGAAGTGCATTGCCATACTGTAACATGGTGTGGAGTAAAGCTGCTCTGACAGATCTGAAATGGCAGCTAGAGGTCCCTGAGGCATAAAAATAATATTTCTTTTATCATGTCCTGGGAAATTGCCATCCACTGTTTCCCAGCTCCATCCACACACGGGTCCCCTGGGTAAACTCCCTGTTCCCATACCTGTTTCATGGAATCAGCTTTGTGGCCCTCAATTCCCCATATGATGCAGAAAAGTAGATTGGAGAGTATATTTGCACATTGATTCTTGAGGTTTGGAGGCCTAGTTGAGTGCCTAAACGGCCCCAGATTTGCTGGAACTCTCTCTGCTGTACACTCTTACCTGGAAAATCTCCATCCTAAAGCCATGCCTGCCCTTATCACATGGTTCCATTTTTCTCCATACCAGACACTGGTTAGTTCAGGTAAGGTTACATGTTAACCCCTATTGTCCAGCTGCAGAACCAAGGAGCTCCTCAACTAGGTTGAACCATGACCTTTGTCCACTGGAGCTAGATTGTGAGTCTCATGTTGATCCAGGTACCCTCGATGACTATGCTGATGTTAGATACTGTGCAATATTTTTGCTAATAATTCTTAGGGATAACTCTTTGTAAGGCGAGTTTCATATAAGTATTGTATATTGTAGTTCAAAATAGTTCATTACCATTTTGCCATAACACTTCTGCTTGGTGTTATCTTTTGTTTGAATCCATACGACGGTGCTCATATTTCTGGCAATTTTGATTTGATCAATCAGGTATGATTTTGTAAGACGCATGGTCCAGTGTCCTACTAAAATCTAAATGTGTTATGTCTGTGATCTCATTGTTCATTTGTTTTGCAATTCTGTTGGAAAGCAGTCAGATTTGGCACATCTGCTGGATAGGACCATGAGGTAATAGCCAACATGAACTTTTTATCCTTTAGAGACTTACAGGTTTTAACTTTGATATGCAAAGTCTTTCCCTTAGTGAGCAGTCATAAAGGATTCAGGGAACTTTGGGTATGTGTGTACTGCACACTAAGCCCAGGATCTGACTCATGTTTGAGACCTCACCCCTTCTGTCTACACACAAATCAGTCTGACTCAGGCGAGCAAGCACTGACCACCCAGATCCTAGGACTCTGTCAGGGGGGTAGGTCAGAACCCAGCTCTTTGCTGTGTCTTGAGTTCAAGCCCTATCATTTTGCACTGTGGATGCAGACCCAGGTCATAAGGTCTGCATAGTGTCAGAGGGAAGTGTTAACAACCCATTTGTCAGCCCAAGGTTTACAATGCAGTGTGGATATTCAACACAGACTTGAACACAAAGTCCACCGGTCTGGGACCCACAAATCTGGGCTTCTCTGCAGTGTAGATAATACTCTTAGAGTCATAGAGTTTAGGGCCAAAAGGGACAAATGAATCATCTAGTTTGATGTGTTTCTCGAATGTATGTCTACAGTAGGATTTTTGATTAAAATGTCTTGCTATTGTGTTGCTTACCTCCATATAGCTCTGTTGATGGGTATTCCGGAGGGCTCCAGCAGTCATAGATGCTTTAAGCATCATCTCACCTAACTCTGCTTAGAATAAGTCTCCACCACTCTTAAAGCCCTGATGACAGCTGGTCCAATTTAGTGATGGCAACAGTGGGGAACTGTTCTCAAAAGAAAATCTTTTTGTGGTAGAGAAGGTAGAAGGGGGTGGTAGGCAGACCAGCGTATCAGTATTGCTTTTCTCCTTTATTCCAAATCCATAATACACTTTTAAAGAATAAGCAAAACATACAGAAAATATTAAATATTGCTGCCTTGTGCATTTCTTTATTGTAGGATGCTGCAAAATAATAACAAGGCAAGCAGGTCAAATTTTAGATCCATTTTAAAAAACAAGGTCAGGGAATGACATGTGGAATCCACTGTTTTAGTGGCATGAGCTCTTTTTAAATTGTTGATTTATGTGAGACCTTCTCTGTATTTTCTGCTCTTTTGCTTTCAAATGAGCAATGGGAGAATTAAATTATTAATAAGCACTATACCAAAAAAAGGGCTTTAATAGCAATACTTGCTTACAAACAACAGCCCTGGTAGCTCATGCTCCAAAACAAATGCTAGAGATTTGGGGGTGGGGGGGAGGCCAATTCATTGGCATCCCAATGTCCCCTTAAATCCCTCAAAACTGGTCTACCAAAAATCTTGATCTACAGTGTCACATTTCTTCATAAGAGACTATAATATATGAAATGTTGCCCAGAGTCTGTATTTAAATGACTTCTTTTTGCATTTTAGGAGCATGCAATACAGGAAAAACAGCAGGCCCGAGCAGTGAGCTGTGAAAGGTATCCTTATAATTTTTCTAGCATTTGAAATTATTTTGTTTCTGGAAGCTCTTTATTTCTCTCCCCTTCATAAGTCAGAGCCTGAAGCTCTGTTGGGGGAGTGGGACTAACTGTAAGGTGAGTGTTAAGTTGATAGCACGTAGACAAATTGGAGGTAGTAAGGGTAAGTTTGGAGGAAATAACAGGTTGCTTATATGAAGTTTAGTTATTTGAGTTGATCTCTCTGATCTATAGAGACTGTAAACTTGGGGGGCAGAGACTCTGTCTTAGGCATGACCTACACACAACTATGGTGCTGCTTTAAAAATATTGGTTAGATGTGTGATTATCATAATAATTAAAGTGGCACAATCTCTAGAGGAGTTACAGTAATATTGGTATAAAGGTGCCTGCCATCAATATAGGTTATTCCCTTTTCCAACCGGGAATAGCTAAATCAGACAGCTCTATACTGTTAACTGCTTCCATGCAAATAGGTGGCTTGTCCTGCATTAACTATATCAATATAGCATCAATCGCATTATTTTAGCATGTTTAAGACAATGAAGTTCAAATCTGAGTTGGAGCCTTAAAGTACTACTGTAACATTACTAATAAGTACATTTGACTAAATACCTGTCTTAATGTTCTGATATCCAATCTTTTTATGTCTATGAGTCTGAGGGAGGAACCAAAGTCACGGAGCTGAAATTTGTCTTCATCTTTAAACTATTGTATTTTAGGATTGGCAAAGTGCACATGTGTAAATGTGTTTGTGTTATGTAACTTAAATTTGTGAGACTCAGTTGCACCCCAAGAATAACTGGGCTAAAAGGAACACATTGTCTAGGGCAGGGGTCTCAAGCATGCAGCCCGTGGGTCCCTAAAGCTATTTCCTGCAGCCTGCAACAACACTATCATTACCAATATTTGCAATATTATTGTGTGAAAAAGGTTTCAGTGGTGTGGCCCTTGGGCTAACGTACTAGTCCTCATGCGGCCCTTGTGGTGATTTGAGTTTGAGACTCCTGGTCTAGAAGAGGGGAAGCTTACCTTGTCTATTCAGGCTAGAACACTTACCTTCACCCCATTTCTACCTCATCAAAAAAGCCTGGCTGATGCAAGTAGATATGATCCTACAGCCTTAAAATTATTCCTGAGTTGTAAGGGATTTTCTGCTTACAGACAAAATGACATTGGAAAACCCATGAAGGTTCTAGCGAAGGAAAATAAACGTCAGCCTTCCTTTGCCATAGGAAAAGTAGTGTCTTTAAGGCTTCAAGTCACTAAGCTGTGTGTCTGGCATTTTTGTGGCACTTTCCATTCTTTTTTGGTTTTCAGGGAAGATGGAATTTACATTTTCCATGCTACAGTAACTTTCAAACTTTAAAATTCCTGGGTATGATTGAATGAGTCAGTGAGGTTACTCATTCCTAGTGAGTATGCTATCCTATGGTCCCTTACAGGAAGGGACACCAAATATTTGCTGGTTAATCTCTCTTGAATTTTACTTACCTCTTTAGCTATAATATTTGGAAGACTAATTTTCCTACTTGTGGCAACATTAATAGCTGAAGTAACAGAACACATCCTAGGATAATAGCCTGACGCCTTCTCTCCACAATGTGCGTGTATAATTTCCATGAATGTTAGAGTTTTTTGCAACTTCATAGACTAAGAAGAAGCTAGGAGTAGAATGGTCTGGCAGCTGCAAAAACTGTGTTTTGTATCTAATATAACTCTCTTGAGATCCTTTTCCTGCATCTCTGACTGAGACAAAAATGTGATGGTTTCTAGAGAAGGCCATATTCCAATGTCACCACTGCAGTGTAGAACCTCAAGAAAAGTATGAAACTTCTAGAAACCTAAAGGGATTCTAAAGACCACTGAAGACAAGGAGCTGTACTAGAGGTACATGAAAATGATGACATGTTAAGGATAGCAACCTCAGTAGTAAGGAAGGCCATGATTTCAGTGTGGTGTGCATGGCACATTGTGTGCTTTCTTATGCTCATCCTTAATTGCAATGCAGAATTGGGGCCAGGCGTGCTTCTCTTTACTGCAAAGTAGATCCCCTGTTTTCCTGTATTCACTGTTTTTCTTCTTCCCTTTCCTCATCCCCATCCCTTATGTATATCTTTTCCTTCACTGTTGTAAAGCTACATGAGTCCTGATGTGACTTCAGGTAAAGAGATGAGTGACAGCTTTGAAGGAGTGACAGGGGGTGGAAAGCAAGAAGGGAAGCCTTCAAAGAAACATAAGAAATCTACACGCATTCGATCACGCCAGGAAAAATCAAACAGACCAAAACTGACCATTCTAAATGCAAGTACAACCTCCTTGTCCCAGGCTGAGCTTCTGTTCTTGGACATGCCCCAGAAATAATGGTCAATGTTACTCTTTTCTTACAGGTGTGTAACACAGGGGATAAGATGGTGGAATGTCAGCTGGAAACACACAATCACAAAATGGTGACTTTTAAATTTGATTTAGATGGTGATGCACCAGAAGAAATTGCAACTTACATGGTAAGGCACATGCATATTGTGGTGGGCAGACTTTTCTGACCCTGTCTCAGTCCTGTCCATTCCCCAGTCCTGGATCCTCATCTGTGTCCTAGTCTTGGTCTCCATAAACTGTTGACCATTTCAGCTAAAATTTTCCAAAAGACGTCTACCTTGGAATATTCACCCAAGCGTTTATTTCAGTTAACTATAAACATCAAAAGCAGAGTCTTATAATTGGAAGTGTCAGGCAACCTACAGAGGTGCTATCAGTCCTGCTTATCATCTGAAAACTAAAGCAAAGCTCTGATTCTCCTGTATGACACAAAGACAAGACACCAGAAATATGGGTTTAACGAGATCTGGGTTTAAGAACTGTTATGGGTTTAACAATTTTATTTTATACAACTTACTCTGTCAGTTCCCCATCTTCAAAGCGTCTGTCAGAGTGGGATTCTCTCCCATGAAAGCTCATGCAATAAATAAGTGTGTTAGCCTTTAAAAGTGCCACCAGACTCCTTGTTTGTTTTGCTGGACTAGACTAACACGGCTATCCTTTTGGAGCTTGACAACTTTATGTAGCAACACATCTGGGAACTATCAGACAATAGCTCATCCAGTGCAGGTCTTCCTCCCTCACCTGAGGGAGGGCTGACATCAGCCCCTCCTCTTATCTACCAGACCCCAGTCATTTTATAAGAGGATTAAGGTGGTATGGAAGAGGTGGTCATCTTGCTGTACAAAACATTAGGAACCGCAGTCTCAGTGTCTTTAGGAGATTCCTTCTCCTCATAGTCTTTTAAGGTCAGAAGAGACCATCATGATAGCCTTCTGTGACTTCCTGCACATTGCAGGCCACTAAACCTCATCCACAAACTCTTGTAATAGGTGTCTAACATTTGGCTGAGTTACTGAAGTCTTCAAGTCATAAGTGAAAGACTTCTAAAGTTACAGAGAAATCAACATTTATACTAGCTTAAATCAGCAAGTAACCTGTGCTCCATGCTGCAGGAGAAAGGAGGAAAAAACAAACAAACGGGTTTCTGCCAGTCTGACCTGGGTGGAAAATTCCTTCCTGAGCCTAAAATATAGTGATCGGTGAGACCCAGTAGCCAGATGCCTGGGAAAGAGTTCTGTGTAATAACCAAGAGCCCTCTCCCTCTAGCGTCCCATCACCAGCTATTGGAAATATTTGCTTCCAACCAGTCCTCTTCCAGCTCTGGTTTATCCGTAAACCAGACCCTTGATTGAATAGTTTGCTGCACAGGGCACATAACAGTTTGCAACAAAATTTTATAACCAAACTCACCTGCCCGGTTCCTGGACTGCTGAGAGGAAGGTGGAATCACACACCCCACCCAGGCCAGTCTGACAGGGAGTTATTGTTTCTTCACAGCTGCAAGAAAATGACTAGCATGATACCCCCAGCCAGACCCCAAAACCTGGTAATATTCTAATTCCAGAGAGGAGGTTGATGACCCCAGAGGTTGAAGGGCCCTTAAGCCCTTCCCTTGGAAGCATGGGAGGCTTGTGCTTTACCCCGTCCAGCCAGACAGCCCTAGCACCCTGCTCTTCAAACCCCCAAGAAGGAGCAATGGAGTGCTGTCCGCAAAGAGCCCAAGGTTTTTCTCTCCCATCCTGACCCCACAAAACCTACCTGCTTCTGAGGTTGTGGGACTTGGAGGACACATTGTTCTGTATCATTCTTTGGCTTTGTCTAGATCATAGCTGCAGTGAGCCTGATTTTTAAGATGGGGGCTGAGCTTTCACCATGCCAAAGCCACAAGAACTCTGGCTCATTAAGCACCTCTGAAAGCCAGGCTCTGTGTCTTGTAGGTGTGGGGCTGTGGATGTCTTTCTCTTTTTTGTCTATTTACTGTAACAAAGCCTTTCTTTTTTGGGGTGAGAAACAGGATAATAGATCTTACCCACAGAAACATGGTGGTCACTTTGCATCAAACACTCCAAGCCAATAGGATGATTCAGTCTAGCCAGAGGTCAAATAAGAATATTGTCTCTTTAAGTTCTGTTTCCCAAGAAAAATTATTTATATGCTCTCTGTACACAGATGCAAATTTCCACCTAGTAAGGACCATACAGTGAGAACTGACCCATACTCACGCATTGTTTCATCTTAATATGCTCTTGCAGGTAGAAAATGAATTCATATTGCAGACTGAGAAAGAGACATTCATAGAACAAATGAAAGATATTATAGATAAAGCAGAAGATATGCTTAGTGAAGATACAGAAGGGGAACGAAGCTCTGATCAGGGAACAAGTCCCCAGCAAGATGCCCGTAGGCTCGAAATGAATGAAGTAAGAATCTTGTGTGTCTGGTCTTTACTTACTAAATAAAAGGAATTTCTTGATATCAAAACTGATTTTCTTTTTATTGACATAGATGCTAGATTTTAAATTTTTTTACTTGAGCAAAGGCTAGAAAGATTTGCAATACAAATATTCCTTGGAAGAATGTTTCTGTGTTAACACTTGCCTAAAAATACTTTTTTTTGTTTTTGTTTTAAACAGGAGAATCGGCAGTCCCAAGTGAAGGCACCGCTGTATCAGCAGAATGGTAAAAGTGCCTTTTGAGTACAAACTTAATCTTGAATGATAAGGCAGTGATTAGGTAATGTGAGACTGTCAAGGAGTTTAGCAGTGTAAGATAATGCCACCAATTACAGGTGACTGGACTATGTCCTCAAAATATAAGCCTGATAAGAGCTTCAGTTACCATTAACAGGCTTGAAAATACAGGGTTAAAACAGATTAAGCCAGCATTTGGGTGCATGGCAAACATACGAATTTTACAAACTGGCGATGATCCCTGCTGCCTCCAAACTGGAAGTGAGGTTGAGCAGACAGAAACAAGCCTCGTTCTCAGCACTTGCAAGAGAAAGTTAGAGAGATTGGCTCTTTCAGCTTTAGTGTTTGCAAATGTAATTGAATTTTATAACCAGGAAGCCTCAGTCAATTCTGTTTGACCAATAAGAAGTCTCATTCTTTTGGATATGTGCCTGTTATCACTTTCCCAGAGAAAGGAAAGCATCAGTGTGGGCTTTCACTCCCTCTATCATGTAAACTGGAGAAAGGAGTAAAATCCAGAAGAAGTCTGTTTTCAGACCTTCATGTCATCATGTTTCGCTCACACCTCTGTTTACCAGCTGCCTCTCTGAATTTGTTTGTGTGGAAAACTACTTTGGTGCCGCACGACATGCCTCAGTGACTGAAAAAAATGGGCGTCCCTCCCACGCTAGACTTTGTACACAGGTTGTCTGGCTCTTCTTAGATATTTAACGTTTGCTGGCCAATCTTAAAGGGTACTGTTTGCATTTATCGGTATGTAAATAGAATTTTGAAAACAGTGTTTTGATACATGAGGGAGTGAAAGTTCAAGATGAATGTAGGAGAGCAGTGATAAAATAACACTTACGCAAGAAAATAAAGTAAGTTGCATAAAACATCAACAAAAAAACAGTTTCTCTAATTAACAAAAGCCCCTTTACAGTACATTTAGTTCTCTTTAAGCCCAAAACCAATCATCATTTAAGTCAGAGAGTTGTTACAGCAGTTTCAGTGAACTTTGGATCTTTTCTTGGGTCCCACGCTAGTAGAGTCTCTTGAAAGGCAAAGAGCACTTTCCATCTCTGCAAGATGACTTTTTTGCTGTAACCCATTATTTTTAATCTCCATTAATACCATAGAGCAGGGGTCTCAAACTCGTAGCCCCTAAAGTTATTCCCTGTGGCCCACAACAACATTATCAGTGTTGATGTTTGCAATATCATTGCATGAAAAGGTTTCACTGGTGCAGCCTTCAGGCCAACGTACAAGTCCTTATGGGCCCTCATGGCGATTTGAGTGAGTTTGACGCCCCTGCCATAGAGGCTCGTGTCTGTTCCTAAACATGGGAGCTTCACATCAAGAATAAGTTTGATTTGGATCCTATCAACTTTTTAAAGTACTGTATAGAAGTTCCAGAACAAATGCAATGTTAACCCTTCATTTTTCTCTTCACAATTAGTTTTACATACTGGAAAACGGTGGTTTATTATATGCCCTGTTGTGGAAAACCCTACTGAGGAGGTACCAGAAATCTCCCCAGCAGTTCTTCAGAACAAACAGCTGGAAGGTCCAGGTATTTTTGAACTTAAAAGATTTCATTTATCTCTGGGAAAAGTAGTGTGAGCAGTCAACTTTGTCTTCTAAAAGGCATTTGTGTCATTTCTTCCTTTACCCTCCCATGCTTTCTTCATAATTGTTTTAACAGTGGCATGTCAGGAGGCAGGTGGTGAAGAGTGCTTCACCAGGTGATCTGTAAAGGATACCAAAGAAACTAACACTGCACTGTTATTTCTCCTTTAATTACTTCCTTGCACCTTAAGCTGCTGCAAAATGTGTGTGGGTGACCGGACAAAGCTTACATTTCAAAGGAAGTACTGTGGCTTGATTTTTGTTCTAAGTTGCCCATAAAGATGTTGGCAAATTGTGGGGCCATGCGGGTGCCCATAACAGTGCCACTGATTTGGAGATATAAATGATCTTCAAATCTGAAGTGGTTGTGGGTGAGCACAAAATCACAAAGTTCAGTCACAAGTTGCGTTGTGGCATCATCTGGGATGGTGGTTCTAATAGCTTGTAATGCATCCTTGTGTAGGATGTTGGTGTAAAGAGCTTCTACATCCATAGTGGCCAGAATGGTGTTTTCTGGAAGTTCTCCAATGGACTGTATTTTCCTCAGGAAGTCCATGGTGTCTTGAAGATAGCTAGGAATGTTGATAACATAGGGTCTGAGGAGGGAGTCCACATAGCCAGATAGGCCGGCAGTAAGAGTGCCAATGCCTGAGATGATGGGGCATCCAGGGTTTCCTTTTTTTATGGATTTTAGGTAGTAGATAGAACATCCCTGGCCATGGTTCTGGTGGTGGTTGTCTTTACATGTTTCTGTGCTGTCTTAGGGAGTTTCTTGAGTAGGCATTGTAATTCCTTTTGGTATTCCTCAGTGAGGTCAGAGGAAAGTGGTCTGTAGAATGTTGTGTTGGAGAGTTGTTTATAAGCCTCCTGGTCATAATCCAATTTATTCATGATGACAACTGCACCTCCTTTGTCAGCCTCCTTAATGATAATGTCAGAGTTGTTTCTGAGGCTGTGGATGGCATTGCGTTCTGCAGGGCTGAGGTTATGATGTAAAGGATGTTGTTTGTCCACGATTTCAATCTTGGCATGGTGGCAGAAACAATCAATGTAGAAGTCAAGTCTCTTGTTTTGACCCTCTGGAGGAGTCCACGAAGAATATTTCTTCTTCTAGTGTTTGGAGGAAGGTATCTGTGTGTCAGTGCATTGATCTGTGGTGTTATGGAAATATTCTGTGAGTCTTAGATGGCGAAAGTAGGCCTCTAGGTCACCGCAGAATTTTATCTTGTGTGTGGCAGTTGTGGGGCAGAAGGAGAGTCCCCGAGATAACACAGATTCCTCTGCTGGAGTGTGTAGCTTGAGAGATTTAACAATGTTGCTGGCTGGGTTGTAGGTGTCACTCTTGTTTTCTGTAGTGGTGTATAGTAGTTTATACAGTTTGGTATCTTTTTTCTTCTGTAGGAGAGCAAAGTGGGTGTCATAGATGGATTTTCTCTTTGTTTGAAGTCCAGCCATGTAGAAGAATGCATTGTAGGTTGGTTTTCTATGAAAGAATCTAGTTTTGAGAGTTCATTTTTAATTTTCCTCTGTTTGCTGTACAGGATGCTGATCAGGTGGTTTCTGAGTTTCTGTGAGAGTGTATGGCATTATCTCTCACTGTAGTCTGTGTAATATGTCAATTGTAAAGTATTTTTTACCTTCAGTCCATTAGGTATAATGTCCAGTTGTTTGCATTTAGAAAGGAAGGTGATGTCTGTCTGAGTCTGAGCAAGTTGTTTCTGTAAATTGATGGATTTCCACGTCAAACGGCTGTATTTAGTGCCTTGCATCTTGCCAATTTCCAAAGGGATAGCCATGTTAGTCTAGTCCAGCAAAAAAACAAGGAGTCGTGTGGCACTTTAAGACTAACAGATTTCTTTTTCGCATGAGGTTTCATGGGAGAAAATCCCACTTCGTCAGATGCTTCAAAGATGGGTGAACTTACAGAATGGAATGAAAATAAATGCAAGGGGGTGTAAAACATAGGATCAGGTCATACAGTAACAGCAAATCAGAGTAGTTGTTAGGTTCAAACCAGCTATGTGACATCATGCCTACCATAGGTTTCTTCTAAAAATTATTAATAAATCCTGAATGCTGCCAAATTCATCAGCAAAAAATGATGCTTGCGTCCAGTTTTGATTTCTACCCTCACTACTTGCTTGGAGACCACCACAGGCAAGGGAGGAGAGAATCTGTCATGGGTGTGTCTGCCTTGGCCTAGAGGAACATTTATCTTAATTCAGTGGTCCCCAGCCTTTTCAAGGTTGAGGACCCCCTTTTAAGTGGAAAAAATTTTGCCTCCCCCCCCCCCCCCGGCTGCAGGTGGGATGCCTTTGCACCACTACACAGTGGCAGCACCACTGCAGGAAGAATTGAGCCTGCATGCCAGCAGAATCTGGCCTATGCTGCCAGGACCAGCTGGTGAGCGGAACTGCTGCAGCCATGGCCCCAGGGAGTGGGGCCACTGCAGCTACAGCCCCTTCCTCTGCCACAGAGCGGGGCTGCTGCAGCCATGGCCCCCTCCCCTCCCCATGCTGCCAAGCAAGGCAGTTGCAGCTATGGCCCCCAGCCACCCCCAGCAGGGAGCAGAGCTGAGCTGCTGGGCCAGTAAGCAACAGCACTGCCACTCTGGCCCCCAGCCAGCCCCTGCAGGGGAGCGGAGCCAAGCTGCTGTTGGCATTGGCAAAGGCTGACACTGCCCCCTGCCGGGATCCAGCACCAACAGGGAACATCAGGGCTGAAGCTGGGTTCCAGCCCCAGCAAGGAGCAGCAATGCGGACCCCCTGGAACAAGTCTGCAGATCCAGGTTGAGAACCATAGTCTCAGTTGTTCATAAGCCATGGATTTGGGGGAAGCAAGGGGAGCACCCTGAGGTCCAGAATTGCATGGCCCAAAAGGTGTATGTTTATGTAGCTTGAACTTTAAGAACTTTTACAAGTGAAAAATGAACTTGAAGTACCAACCACATAATTCAAAGTCTAGAGAGTCTTATAGGATATTGACCCTCTCATGAACCTCAATTTACTGGACTGCTGAAACAAGGGATATATATCATATTCAATGTGAAGAGCTTTCTTGTAGGGTTACACCTTTTACATGAGCATACAGTTTTATAATAAAACATGTACTGTCTTGTGATTATTTATGGAGAAGTCCAAGGGTTCTTAAACTCTGTTAAGAGTAAGGTGTATAATTTAATTTCTATTCATAGTTATGATGATAAGCTGTATCCTTTGTTTACAAAGATAGTCTGTCGTCTGCACTTAGAGGTCCTTATTTGAATATTGGATTAGTAGTTTCCTGATAGAAAACATTTAGCAGTTCAGGACTTGCTGTACTTTAAATTTGACTAAGAAATGTGATTATTTATATGGTTCTCTCTTTATAGACTGGGAAAGGTGAAATTGCTGTCTTTGCTTCTTATAGATCCAGAACAGTTTGATGATCAGCAGATGAGCTCGGCAGTGGCAGACGCACCTAGTGTTTTATTTTGTCACCAGCTCCCTGATCAAACAAGTGTATATGACAGCCCCAGGGGATCACCTGCTCCACTGACACAAGTTCCTGCTGCAGGGTCACCAGCTGTTTTACAGACAAAGACAGAAGTTTTAGCTGCAATGTTACCTGGAACTGCTCCCTATGTCCTTGAACAGTTTGCTGCTAGTGTAAGTCAACCAGAACAGACTCCACTACAGCTGATGATGCCCACTCAACCTGACGCTTCTGCCCAAAATGTAGCTTCGCTAGGAGATCCTTCTGATGCTCAGCTGTCTCCAAAAGCCTCCCTGCAAACACTCCAGCCAGCAGATGAAGACGGTTGCATTCCCAATGTGGAGCTCTCGTGCTGTACGGTCAGGCCCCCCAGCTCAACTGCAATGGCCCCTGCGCAAGCCTCAGAATTCAGTACAGTCCCTGCTGTCTCTGATGGTGTCATTTTGGAACTCCAGCCGGCACCACAACCCCCCCAAGTGGCAGAAGCCGGTCCACCTGGTGTGGTGCAGCATCCTCTTGTGAACCAGCTGCTTCCTGTGGGTGTTGTTTCTGAGCCTCTCACCCTGACAGGCGCTCAACTCCAAAGTCCTCCCCAGCTCTCAGTTGCTGTGTCCCAGCAGCCAGTAACGCTAACCCAGGTCCAGCCAGTCACTGGCACGGGCCTTGGCCTCAATCTGCTGCCACAACCAGGTGCAGTGGAGTCAGATGGTGAAGGGCCACCCAGAGTTGATTTTGCTGACAACACAATAAAAAGCCTTGATGAGAAATTGCGCAATTTACTGTACCAAGAGTATGTTCCTACTTCTGCATCCGCTGGGACGCCAGACAGCTATGTACCATTAGAACAAGGTGATGGCGAGTTTGTTAGCTTACCACCTTTTAATGAAGAACTAATTCCCACACCTGTATTGGATTTAAGAGAACCAGCATGTCTCTTCCCAGATGCCTGCCAGGAAGCTAGTGCTGATCAGGATCAATTTGCATCATTTGTACCTGCTGAAATGCTCCCTTACCCTGTATTGGCTAGTCAGGTTATGACCATGCCTTTTGTACCTATAAATCCAGGAGACTTGGAAACCTCTGCCATGCTGAACAATGCTATGGTCACTGGCCATACCAGAATAGAGGCCGGAATCAAAGAACCAATGGTAGGATATGCAGATAATTCTATCTGTGAGCACTTCTAATTGCTTGTTGCCACAGTAGTTTACTTTCTGTTCATGTCCTCTGTTTACTGCTTTCCATAATTCAGTGCTGCTTTGATTTTTCAAGTTTGTCACCATTGTTCTGACTCAAAGTATTTCACCAGCAATAGGTTA
The DNA here is from genome assembly GCA_007922195.1 of Podocnemis expansa. Taxonomy (NCBI): domain Eukaryota; kingdom Metazoa; phylum Chordata; order Testudines; family Podocnemididae; genus Podocnemis; species Podocnemis expansa. The sequence continues at coordinate 28,237,607 of ML681973.1, forward strand.
GTAAAAACTAAACTATGCTCTTGGTTTCCAAGGAGGGTGTAATCCCTAAATGTCAGGTTTTTTCATTTCTCATTTTTAATTCCAGTTTCTAAAAGGAGCGAGCTGAGAGGTGGTAAATCTTGGTGGCTTAAGAATGTTAAATATTTTCATAGGGATGATGGTGACTGAGCTAGCTCCTTTTTGAGGATTAATCTAAGTCTTGATAGGGGAAAGAGGGTGATGTCTTTCTGTTATAGTTTATTCCTCATTCATGCAAAGCATCTTAGAATTATAGGACTGAAAGGGACCTCAAGAAGTCATTAGGTCCAGCCCCCTGCACGGTGGTAGGTTCAAGAACTTAGCCCATCCCTGACAGGTGTTTTGTCCAACTTGTTTTTGACAGGTTCTGATGCTCAGGAACACTACAACCTCCCTTAGAAGCCTGTTCCAGAGCTTAACTACCTTGTATTTAGAGAGGTTTCCTTAATATATGACCTAAATCTACTCTGCAGCAGATGAACCCCCATTATGTCCTATCCTGTGTTCAGTGGACATGGAGAACAATTGATCACCAAACTCTTTGTAATACCCCTTAACATATTAGAAGACTATTGTCAGGTCTCACCTCAGTTGTCTTTTCAAGATTAAATGTGCCTAGTTTTTTCAACCTATCCTCATAGATCAGGTTTTTAAATCTTTTCTCATGTTTGTTGCTGTTTTCTGAACTCTTTCCCATTTGTCCACATCCTTCCTAAATTGGGGTGCCTAAAACTGGACCCACTTCTCCAAGTGGGGCCTCACCAATGCCAAGAGGAGCAGAACAGTTACCTTCTGTGTCTTACATATAAGACTCCTGTTAATGCACCACAGAATCAGTCCCTTTTTTTGCAGCTGCATCACATTGATGATTCGTATTCCATTTATGGTCATCTGTGACCCCCCCAGATCTTTTCATAGGTACTGCCACCAGTTACAGTAAAATCTCAGCGTTACAAAGACCTCAGGCATGGAGGTTGTTTGCAACTCCAAAAAAAATGTGATTGTTCTTTCAAAAGTTTACAACCGAATGTTGACTTAATGCAGCTTTGCAACTACTGTGTAGAAGAAAAATGCTTTTAGCCATCTTAATTTAAATGAAGCAAGCACAGAAACAATTTCCTTACCTTGTCAAATCTTTAACCTTTACCCTTTATTTTTATAGTTTACATTTAACACAGCACTGTTCTGTATTGCCTTTTTTTTCCCCCTTTGCTGCTGCCTGATTGCATACTTCGCTTCCAAATGAGGTGTGTGGTTGACCACTCATTTCATAGCTCTGCTTTTCATAATTCTCAGGTTCTGCTGTGTTTCCCGTTTATAGTTGTTCATTGGATTTTTTCCTCCCTAAATGAAGTGCTTTGTGTGTTTGTCTATATTGAATGTCATTTTGTTGAAATCAGACCAGTTCTCCAACTTGTCAAAATCATTTTGCATGTATACCTTTAAACTGGTTACCTGCCCTCCAGCACTCCTGCATACTTTTTATTTAACCAGAGTCAGGTAAGTCATTGTGCTCCATAAATACAAGGGTACTCAGTATTCATCATCATTATTAGTATTCATTATCATCCCACTAGTAGTGATACACATCTTTGCTTGTCTTCCATCATCCTCCTGTGATTAATTCCATGGTATCTACTGTATGGGTCAAGTAAAGAGCTTTGGGCCCTAAACGGTGCCCAGATGCCCTCTCTTTGAAATGAAGTTGCCTCTGTGGTACAGAACATAAGATTTGTATCTTTGCTTGTCAGTTGTGCAGCTTTCATTCAGAGTGGTGACATTTGCCCAGAATATCATAGCCAAGCTTAATTTAAAATTCTATTTAAACATAGTGTGGGCAGTCTCTTAGCTCAAATGCTACAGCTAGTGCTCGATGCTGTAGTCCAGTGGTTCCCAATATTTTGTCTGCCGTGGCACACGTTGCTACCTTTAATTAATTTAAGGCACACCTCCATATAGTTTCCAGATGAACTCATGAATATTCATGAGCCAATGAGCCAATCCAGAGCTCTCTGAGTAGTTTTTCAAAAAATTTTGTGGCACACCTGCTCAGGCCTGATGTCACACCTGTGTGCTGTGGCACACCGGTTGGGAACCACTGCTCTGTGTCAAATGAGATCTGGTCTCCTCTCATAAGTTCAGCAAGAGAAGGCCATATCCCCACTTTATTGGCAGACTGCTGTGGAAAACCTAGATGGTGCAAGGTGCTGGTGATTTCGGTTGGTGGTTTTGGTCATTAGTAATTCGGTGTCCCAACGAGGGACCCTGTAGAGATCAAGATGCGGTCTTTCAGATGAGCTGCTGAGGCTGCTTCGAGACTGGTTTTCAGCCTGTGGTCCCCTGGGGTCTGCAGAACATGCCTAAGATTTCCAAAGGATCCACAACTCCAGTGAAGATTTTTTTTAGGGGTCTGCAAATGAAAAAAGATTGAAAAATACTGCCCTAGAATCATTGCAAATTCCATACTACTTTCTGCTGGATCAGAGATGTTTAAGCTAGTTGGAAAGCAGTACTCTAGAGCTAGTTTATAGGGCCTCTGTCCCCCCTCCCCCCCCAAAAGGTGCCTCCATATAGTTTCATTTGGATTTACTGAACAAAGTATTAAAAATGTGCCACATTTCAGCAGAGAGGCAGTTGCAGTTAAGTGAATGATGGAAGTGTTCGCTTGTAAGCTATATATGTTAACAAACCAGTTTGTAAAGTACTAAAAGCTCACACAGCATTGTCAGTGCTCCCAATTAGACTATATGCCATGGAATAGAACAGATACAAAGTACATCTGTATGGTAACTTAACTCATTTTTCAAAGAAATTTCATAAACATTGGATTGTAATCTAATTGAAAAATCACAAGGTGCTCATTTATAAAGTGTTCTTAAATAGCTAAACTCAGTGCATATTTATGACTTCCATACTCGTATCTTGCTGAAATCTCCTAAAATCTTTCTCTTCTTTCATCTTCGTATGGGAAAAATAAAGCTTTGACTAAAGAAGAAAATAGGAGGTAAATTTCACTAAGAATGCAAAATATTTATTTCTTATATGCAATAACTTTGTGCTAAAATATGTTCTAGATGTTGCAAATGACAGAGACACTATATGGGTTTCCCTGTTTTGGTGTATGTTAAACTGAAATTCACTTCTGTATTTTGTTTCCTTTCACTTCAAGTTGGGACAGTCTGAAGCTACTAGCACTGGTGTCAGCTCTTCAGAAGTAAGAGGTGGGTCAATGAGCAGAAAAACTAGTTAACAGTGACAACTATTCTGAATTGTGTTACCATCAACCATATTTCTTTACTGTCTGAGGGTCTCTTTGCTAACGCCCTTTGGGAAACCTTCACAGCAGCACTCAGTGTCGTGGAGACCTGAGCTGAGTATACAGCTACTGGCCACTGTTGCAAAACAAATAATAAATCTAGTTTTGTTGCCATATTTATGAAGCTTCAAGAAGCAAATGGTCTCATGGACAAAATAAAACATGATACCATCAATAAGCTATGTAGGTATTTCCAGGGACATTAAGTTCAAGGGCATTTAGTGTAATGTGCTGTACTTTTCAAATAGTGTTCTGAAGTTTGCAGGTCACAGGCTGAGCAGAAACCCAAGCAGTTCTTTACTCCATAGGGTAGAATTCTTAAAAGCAGCAGGATTTGGGGTGTGCTCCGTAATGAAGAGCTGGTCTGTAGGGGTGTCAAGGAACCATGGAAGATGGTAATGTCATGGGAGGCATGCTTCATTCTAGCTAAGCTGCTGATAGATTCCCTGGCATTTTTCATAGCAGTCCCTACTTAAACTGTTTAAAATACATAACTTATCTTTGATTTACCTCTCCAGGAGGACTTTGTCTCTTTTAAGGATGAGCCACACTGGAGATTTTAGCTGAGTTCCAAATTTCCTGCTGCTTGTAATGTTAGACTTGAAGAAATTTGTGTAGCTCTAAGTCAGTGTGACTCCCACTGTCCATATGACTTGAGGATTTTTTTAACTGTGTTCTTTGGGGCCACATATTCACCTTGTGCTTTTCCCCCTTTCTTTTCAAGGCTATAAAGGGTTTAGTGGCCACAACCCCTCCTCAGTTTCTCACTACCACTTGTGTCAGCAGCTTGGAAGCAGTTAAGTGTTTGACCCACCAGTTCTTGGCTTTGGCTAAGTCTTCTATGAAGGCTTTCTACAAACCATCAAAACTCTTTTGACTCTTTGACCATCATGAGATACAGATGTAAAATCAACTTGTCTGCAAGGAGCATTAACAACTAGATTCCTCCACTATAGACCACCAGGCTGAGCTACTTAACATGGCAGGTGGCAGCCTCATCATTTATGAGCCCCAAGCCCTGTTGAACTAAATACCCTGAAAGATGGACACAGCCAGTATTCCTTTTGTCTAGAAGAGCTCTGTGTACTGAACTGACATTTGATGTGCCTTTTATCCTCCACCAGGGCACATAAGTTTTGAGTCAGGTTGAGATTTTTGCCATGGTTATCTTTAGTAAAAGATCATGGGACAGGTCTTGGGCAATAAACAGAAATTCATGGGAGCTATGACCAATCTGTGACTTTTACTAAAAATAATGAAGTAAGAAGAGGAATGACACTAGAGCCCTGGGGGCAGGGGCCAAGAGGCTGCACAGATCCTGCCCCAGCACAGCTCCAGGGGGAGGGGCACCACACTGTTCTGACTTCAGCCCCAACCAAAGCTCATAGCCCTTGCTCCAGCCCCAGATGATGGCAAGGGGGTGCGCACAGTCCCAGCTCCAGCTGCAATAGTGGAGGACAAAGGGGACTGTACAGCCCTGGCCTTAGCTGAAACTGCTGGGAAAGGGGAGGGCCCACAGCCTGATTCCTGCCCCAGCTATGTGAGGAGCACAGAGCATGATAGAATTGTGCTTTAGATTTTTGTATAAATTTGAATAGTAGTCATTACTAATCTTTGGCACCATCTTTAAATTATATCATAGCTGTTTCCTAATCTTTGGCACCATCTTTAAATTATATCGTAGCTGCTGTAAAGAGGGGCGTGTATTTCAGAATTGCAACATGACATTCTTACCTTATGTTCATTATATCATATACCTTAAGAAAACAAGCTCTTGAATGATTTAACTTCAAAAAAACATAATGGCCTGGAGGTTAAAGTCTATCTTTGTATGACACCAGGAAAACATTTTGCTTCTAATGTAGTGCTGTTGTGCTCCAGAGAGCTGTTGTTTGAGTCTATAGTGATCACCTTCAATAGCATACTGTTTAAACTTGATCCAGATGAAAAAAGACACTCCACTTGTGGTCAAATCCTGCCTCATGCACACTGCTCAGTGACATGGTCGGACAATTGTTTCTTTGTTACAGACCTCAGAGGTACCTTTGTAACATGAGTTATCCATACAGTACACAGTTAAATCTCCCTCCATTTTACTTCTTCAGAACTCTTCCAAACCTGCCTTTATCTGTACTGTGCAGGTTACTGCAGAGTCTGATTTTTCAACAGAGGGGTATTTTATAGTACCTGCATTATGGTTTAAGTAAATCTTGCTGCTGATACCCTGATTTTAGTCTATGTAATATAGATTTGGTGGTGAATTGAGCATTGTTCCAGTGCAAAATTGCATTTAATAATGGATATTTGATCTAGTGTTGTTTTCCCTTTATTAAGCTAAAATCTTTCCATCCGGACCTATAGTCAGTTAATTTTTTTTTAATTTTCCAGTGTATGAAACAGGTTCAGCTGCAAACATTTCTTCAGCTTCTGCTGTTACAACTAAAGGTCTTCTTCAGGTAATGTAAAACTAAAAACAGTTTTATGCTTATCTGCTACACTTACTCTCAAAATCAATCTCCCTCATTCTTTTTCCAGGTTGCTCCTGCATCATCAGCCATAGCTAAACAAATGGAAACTTCTAAAAGAGATGAGGAGGCAAAGAGCAAAACTTCATCCACAGCTACAGTGAATTTAATACAGACTTCTACAGCCGATGGGGACATAAATAACCTTCAAAGAAATGGCTTTGTAGACATTAGTTCCTATAGAAAACCATCTGAAATGTGTAACAATAGTACCCCAGCCAAAACTATTGGCAGGTTTTCAGTGATCAGTACCCAGGATGAACTAACTTTAATGTCACCAAATTGCTTAAGGTACTCAGCACCACCCGATGTCTATTTGAATGATCTTCCCTCCAGCCCTGATCTAAAGACATCAGTACGGCGAGTGCAGACCACATCTTTTCTTGATGTCCTTTCTGACCATGGTTCCAGTGATTCTGGGGAAGAGTCTCTCCCAAGGAAGTCTGTTGTTACCCAGCCATCCCCGCAGAACAGTAGTGCTGCCAGTGACATCACAAAAAAGGCAGTTGCTCTTCTGCAAAGATCTGGACAGACTAGTTCACCAGGCCATGAGTCGCCTAATGGTCAGGGACCAAAAATTCCCACTATCAATATAACATCTTTCCACTCACAGTCATCCTACATGAGCAGCGACAATGACTCAGAATTTGAAGATGCCGATATGAAGAAAGAACTACAGAATCTGAGAGAGAAGTAGGTTGGATTGTAAAGCAGTGCTGGATACTTGGCGTCTGTTTAGACTACCTAGGAAGCATCTCCACACATATCAAACAGCAGTGTGTGTATAGCTGCAATGGGTAAACTCATTCAGAGAAAATACCACCCCTTTCTGCATTATTCTTGCTGATCCCAAACCACAATGGGGGCAGTTACAAAATCCAAACGTTTTTGCTCATTTCTTTTTATGCACCTTTGCATTTCTTAGGCCAGGTCTGTGTCTTGCTGTATCACTCAGGGCTGTGAAAAATTCTGTGCCTGAGCGCCGTAGTGAGCTTGACATAATGGTAGTATAGACACAGTTGGGTTGACAGAAGAATTCTTCTGTTGACCTGGCAACTACTACTTATGGAGGTGATTAACCACATTGGTGGGAAAACCCCTTCTGTTGATTTAAGATGTCTCTACACAGCTGTAACACCATTAACATCACCTCAGTTCCAACTACAAGTAAAAATGTTGGAGTACTTCAAAAGCCTGTATGCATGTACTGAGCCAGAAAAAACCAGTTCACTGGGAGATCCAGCCCCACTTTCCCAGTCTAAGAATTCAGTTAACTTCAGGACAGAAAGGGTCACCTTTGTTCCACACCCAGCACAATGAGGGTGCAGTCTGAGCAAGAGCCTGATGTTACCTCAAGACAAATAGAAAATAACCTGGTTACTTATCTGGATCTTTTGAGATATGCCCAACCCAAAAGCAGATAATTTTGTAGCTAAGGCCCATTTACAAAAATTTCTTTTTATAATAGCTACAGTTTCTGATTTAATTTGGAGAATTCATGATCCTGTCATATCAGAGAGAGGAATGTTTCGGAGCTGCAGAGCATGGATTTTGATTCGGGCTCACCCAAGGTTTGGCATTTGTCCATAGCCAAGGTTTGAATTTCCAAGGTTTGGATCATTTGTGAAGCAAAATGTTTTTCTTTTTGTGAGGCACTTTCTTCAGTCAGAATCTCCAGTCACGGAATTCTCCTTTTTTAGTTCTCCTTCATCATTTCCCCTTCCTTTCTTTTGTAACTAGCTTTTTTAACAGTCACCTGCAAAATGGGGTGGAGGAATGGTATGTTGTATCCTTTTTTTGCTGCTTTATGAAATAATACAAGCAGAAGTCTTTTTGATTAAATACAAAACAAACAACTGAGTTATTAAAAAAAAAAAAAAAGCCTCTTGCATTCAAATGCTAATACATCAGTTTCTTGTATAATAAACCTACTAGATATACAGTGGTCTGCAGAGTTGTCTAGGAGAACCAGGGTTAACAAGACTTGATTTTTTCCTAAAGTAAAACATAAGCAGAAGATAACTTGTTTGGAGACTGGTGACAAAAGTATCCAGGTTGCATATATCATAAGAAGCAATAGGGAATTATGAACAATTGTGTTCTTTGCAGGTCACTTTTAGAGTAAAACAATTGACTTTCCTCATCAAAACAGTTCAATGTATCATTGTATAACAGTCCTCAACAATCTGCCAAACAATTAAGGGCCAACCTAAAAACCTGGGTTCCCGAGGTGTCTGTCAGAGGAACTGCCACCAACACGAAGCCTCCATGGCCACGGTTCCTTTCAGCGTCAAGCCCCTCCCCTTCCCTGGGAAAAAAAAGCCACTGCCCGTGGCTCTTTCAGCCACTCGGGGGGGCTGCATGGCCAAAGGGGAAGAGCACTGCCATTGTCCCACCCCTTCCCCCCCCCCATGCTGCGGAAAGAGCTGCTGGCAATGGCTTTGGGGGGGAGGGAAGGAGAGGTTCTTTAGCTTTTTGCTGAAATAACCCCCCACCCCCGCCACTGCAAAAAAGCCATTGCTGGGGGCAGGAGGCAGAGACGGCAATGCTGGAGAGGGGAGAGCAGTGGCTTTTGTGACCCCAGACCCTCCTGGGGGACTGGGGCCACCAGGGGAGAGGAGCCACCAAGTTTGGCTGCTCTTCTGGCCCCAGGTCCCACTGGGAGGCCAGGGGGAGCAGCTATGGCACCACTGGGCCAGGAGCCCTGCATGCTGCTCAGAATAGTGTGCATGCCAGCTTTGTCACGTGTGTCGGGGTTGCCAACCCCTGTGCTGTGCTGTGTAAAATGTGTGAAGTTTTGCCTTAGTGGTATTTTTCTCTTTTAAAAGTAAATGTAGTAATCCCTAAAGTGGCTAGATTAAAAACACTGAAGAATGAATTCCCCTGGTAGGAGATAGAAGAGGTGCAGCTCTTTCCCCATCAGCCCCTACCAGAGTGCCTCAGTCCTGGATAATCTTTGGAGTCAAGGGCTAATTCAGGCATATTTCAATTCAGCCATTACCACTGGACTATCATTTTTAAGTAGATTGCTGTCCGACAGGAGCTGGTTTATGATGTCCAGCTCTTCTCGCACTGCACCAATTAGCAGTCACGTGTTAATAGCACAGTTGCTGACCTGGGCTGGATTTGAAGTGGGAACTTGAAATGACCTTGTCACATTACCAGTTCCTAGACAGACTCATGTACCTGTTTCTTTTTCTGTAGCCATGTGATGGGAGTAAAATGCAAGCAGTGGCTCCCCATCTTAGTGTAAAGTTAGAATTAACTCGCAAAATAAGGTTATTAGAAAACAATTCAGTGTGTGTTCATGTTTGGCTCACTGTTTATTTATTTGAAGGGTATTCAAGATACAAATTATACTGCATTATGAGAAGGGTGGCAAGTTAGGTTCTTGAGCCACTGGTTAATTTAACCATTTTCTTTGCTTTTCTTTGTGAAGCACTTCTATTTAACTGTGCTTCTAGAGACAACCTTTTTGTCACTGGTTTGAAGGGACAAGTTCTAGGAACAGTTGAGTTAATTCTAGATCTTCAATTCAGACTGATTGTGTTCACTTTAGATCCTGCAAATCCTCTTTTTACAGGAGTCTCTATAGAGACCTAGTGCTTGAGGAGTATATTTAGAGAAGAGCAGTGGAACTAATTTTCTTCATATATGTGCATACAGGGTTAAATGTCTTTCAAATTTCATGTGTTTATACACATATGCATTCTTGTATGGGAAATAGCTTGCCATATAACATGAGGGGTTTTTTTCTAACTGTAAATGTCACTTGGTTCTGGCATTTTTTCAGAGATATTGCTAGCACAATATCCCTTTGTTTTATATTTTTTTTATTAGGCACATGAAAGAAATTGCTGAACTGCAAATGCAACAAAAGAATGAGATAGAGGCTTTGTATGTCCGACTGGGCAAACCCTTGCCTCCCAACGTGGGTTTTCTTCATTCAGCTCCACCAAGTGGCCGCCGGCGAAGAACCAGCAAAAACAAATTAAAAGCTGGGAAACTGATGAATCCTCTGATTCAACAGATCAAAACTCCACCTTCGAACACAAGTAGGTCCCACATGCTTAAAACCTTGTGTCCCATAAGGAATGCCATTATTTGTTTCAAGTCCCTGACTTGTGAGGTAATTATACTGAATTGAGGTGAAGGCAATGAAAGTCTAAATAATAACTACATTGCAGTGACTCAAACTTTCATGCTGTAGACAAATCTTTTAAAAAGATCTTTCCACGACTGCTCTAATTACAGCTGCCCAGTACTGATCCCATGGCTTTCCTGCATTTAGTGTAGTGTTTTGTTACATGAAAAAGTAACGTTCTGCCAGCAATACTGAGATAAGAAGAAAATAGAATTGCTGTAATGTGTGGTTACTTAGATGTAACCAACTACTGCCCCCCCCAGCAGAATTCCAAATGTGGGGGAGGGAATACTGGATATTTGTGTGGATGAAAAGCACACCCAGCATTAAAATAGAAAGGATTGAAAGCAAACAAGGGAAAATAATCAGGTATTTTGGAGGGGATATGAACACTCATGCTTCAGGGCATAAGCCTACTTTGGACTCAGTTTTGGGGAAAAAACGTTTTCCCTGTTCACAGGCTGTTCCATAACCATCTACTGCAAGATTTCTTCTTCTCAAGCTGTTACTCGATTGTGTATAGATATTGAGCACAGTGTTAGGGCTTGACAAAATAATGTCCCAATTCAGTTTTAGTTTGAGATAGATTTAACCAATTCAAGTTTTCCCATTTTTCTCCCTAACATAATTTAAAGATATTTTTATTCACTGTTTTGATATTGTCAGTTTGCATTGAATGTATGGCATCTAGCGGTCTTTCTTTTCTAAAAGTTGCTCTGTAGGATTGGATTGGATTTGCCAAATGCCAGATTAAAGCTGTGATTGATGCCATGCACTTCAGCGTGGTGTTGAAGTGTTTTCTAATACTTGTATGGATGTCAAATCTGTGATCCAGATTGCATGACCAACAACGGTCAGTCTTTGGCATTGTCTGTTTGGGAAAGTAATGAAATAGTAATTGGGTAGGGAAACTTAGGAAATACCCAGTTCTCCTACAGTAGGGTATAAGGAATTCCTGCTGAATTTAGTTAATTTGAAATCTGTGGTAGCAGAATAGCTCTTCCTCTCTTGAACCTGTACTTCAAATCATATAGGTCTTTCTACTGATGGCTGTTCTGTACCAAAGTAAATTGCTTTATGTCAGTTTTAATTACAGACTTTTTTTTTTTAAAAAAAGAAAAGAAGTATCTAAGTTAGCAAAAGCAAGAACATTCAGACTTAGGACTAACATTCATGATCTGCTTTGTGTCCCGCTGTGCTTCTGATTCAAGTGATTCCTTGGCTTATTTGTGGGGGTATGCCTTACCTCCTCCCTTCCAATGTGGCATTCTCTATGATGGTATCTAATCCTCATGGCCATCTTTTTTTCTCTTTGGGCCATCTACGGGCTGTCTTGGTATTTTTCCCTTCCTTCTGTGCCAGCAACAGCTGTTTCTCTGTCTTTGCCTACTCTGACCTCTCTCTTTGACTTGGCTCACATCAGCATAGCACCTTGCTACTTTGTTTCCAAATTCAAAGTTTGTTTCTGTCTAATATCTCTTGTCACATAATTCTGACTCCACCATCATTCATCTTAAATTGTCCAGCAGAAGCCTTGATGAATTGGGACATTTGTTCACTGCACACTTTGCCTCATACATCTGCTTTGTCTGTAGTCATTATACTGTACCTTTTCCTGCCAAACTATTGGAACCTGACCAGCTGCCCTAACTTGGATTAAATCCTTTATTCATGCTTTAATGACTATTGAAATTGCTGCTTCTTTGGCCTTCTTAAATCCTTTTCCAACCTCAGGTGGTCTCTAATGTTACTGCGGACATACTCTGGTTATATCATTCCCATCCTCAGACACTGCTAGCTTCTGTTCTATCTCCCAAGTGAATTTCACGGTTCTTCTGGTCTAAAAAACTGCTTTTCCTGATTATATTTACCCAGTTCTGCCTTTCTGGCATTCTGTTCATCTCCCTTTGCTTCTCACTTAGTGACCCTCCATTTTTGTCCACTCCTTTTCACATTTCATACTTGAGTGCAGGGTCTCACTAATCCTGCTCCATCTTTCTACAACTTCTTCCAGTTCCTACTGAGGCACTTCGTAACTCGCAGCTTTTCAAACAGTGTTTTTCTTGAGTTTGCAACTCTCTCTCAGAAAAATACGCTAAGACCATTGCATGAAAATTAAACCTACTGGATAGACTGGTTTCTCATATTCCAGATTCTGGGTAGGTGTGGGGGAGTTGGAGGATGTAAATTCTTTTCAGATGCTGGAGATTTACCAATAAAAGTGTATGTTTCTTACAGTTCTTTAGAATTTTACATCTCAGAGGCAACTAGCAGTTGCATCAAGATTGATTTTTCTGTAGTCATTTCCTTATGGTTGATTTGCATTTACAATTTTGTGTGTTTCTTTAGGTAATCTATCAGACCACAAAGACTCTCTCCCCAAAGAAACAACCAAAACTCATGCAGGTTCAACTGAAGCAACAGCAGTAACTTCCTCCACGTCAGCCACATTTGGAAAGTCAGTCCAGACACAGCAGCCCTGCTCAGTCAAAGCTTCTTTGTCTACTGACATCTGCTCTGGCTTAGCCACTGAAGGAAGCAAGGCGCATGGGAGTTCTGGCCAAGGTGATTTTATGTACCTACAGTTCAGCGTGTCTTAGAAACACAAGCTAAAATTAGTACCTATCACTTAGTTTACATGATTTAGGGGGAACTTTACTAACAGTGTAGGCATGTAAGCTTTATAAATGCAAACTTACTGACTTGCAAAAAATTAGGCACGACAAAAGTTAGGCAAGCAAAAATAAATGGGAGACTTTCCAAAGCATAAAGTGAATCAATGCTACAGAAAAATTGCCAGCTTTTAAAGAGCTATGCCTTTTCTTTCACAGTCTCTGATGTACACTTGTTTTAATTGTTTATGGAATTTGTTTTATTGAGATGTGGAAAAAAAGGAAATAGTAGGATAAAAGAATAACTTAGTTTTTCCTGATCCGTGCTATTTTGTCTTAGTCCCTAGATACTGGTAGGCCCAAAGCTCCCACGTTCTGAAGTGCTAATTTATTGTGGTCAGTAAAAATGTATTGATGTGGGGGAAGCTAAACTTTCAGCATCAGAGGAGTTAAATTTTTTCATGATTTAGGTATCATATCTAAGATGTCAGTCAAGGCTGCATTATCCAGTCCTGAGTTCCAACTTTTGACAGATATATGACAGTGCACAGCTCCTTAGATTTGGACTAAACATGTTGGTATATGTCTTGAAAGTTATAAAGATGATTAAAATACCTTGCTCAACACTGCACATCCTGCCAAACTAATCTACAAAATACTTGTTCTCTTCTGCTGTTATTACGTCTCTTTGCATATGGTCAAATATGTTGCTCCTCCTTGGCAAGGCTAAAATGGAGAAGTGGATGATTAACTAACAAAGCTGATATGACTGATGGAATAGGACATCTGACCACAGTTACTTGTACTTTATAAGTGTCTTTGTTTTCTTCCCTTTATATTCATTTGCAGGCTGGACGGTTTTCCACCAAACGTCTGAGAGAGTGACCTATAAATCTAGTAGCAAACCTCGTACCAGATTCCTCAGTGGACCTGTGTCTTTGTCCATCTGTTTGTATTTGTTCTTTTGTATTTTATCACAGCCCCTCATCTTTCTTTCGTCCCTGTTTTTCCAAGCACATTCTTATATCTCTAATATGTTTGGCAGGATGCCCTTCCTTCTACCCCATCTTTTCTTTCATTCTTTTAAATAATCATCATGGACACTCCTTAGTTATTTTCATTTTTCATATGAAGGCTTTTGTGCACTGCTTTTGGCTCATGCCTGGGCACAGAAAGCATGTGTGGAAGATGTCATCATTTATTATATAGCCTTATGGTAAATTTTACCCTGAACGTATCAAAGCTTTTGTTCTTTATGTGATTTATGTTGAAGCAGTATTTTTATTTGCAATGTGGCAAATATACATGTCTGCTGTCCCAGTTCCAGCGACAACAAAAGAAATCCAACCTTCTGTAGACGAATGGTCTCTTTCACACATGTTTGGACTACGAAGACATGCATGTAGCAAGCTGATACAATACTAGAAGGTCACTGAAGGGTATAACTTCCATACAAGGGCTGTATTAAAACAATATACAGTACTGTTTATATCCACTCTTTTTTTCCCCTCCCTGCTCCTTGCATGTGGAAATGCCGAGATGACAGTGCTCCAGCTAGTCCTTTCAAAGTGTGTTTTCTAGGCGGTGTGTTTTTTTTCCACACTAAGAGCTATTAATTAGTGTAAGTGAGCTCTCGTTACTATGATTGTTAGTGGTGGAAAGATCTGGGTACTCCAAAGAAGTTACCTTTTTGTATAAACTAATCTGGCTGGAGCACTTTACTCAGTTTATTTTCTTCTGACCTTATGTGACCTCAGAGATGAAGTCAATTAGCAGTTCATCAAAGCACAAATAAGTTAAAAAAAAAAAAAAAAACAAACAAAAAAAAAAACTTTATCCAACTTTCTTATGGTACTCTGAAATGGATTGTCAGGATCCAGTACTTTTTTTTATTTCAAATAACTGTGCACCAGCTCAAATGAAATGCATGTATTTTATTTGTATGATCTCTAAAGTAATTGGCAGTTCAACCAAACTTAGCAGAGCTTTTTAATTTTAAAATGTAAACATTTTTCACTAAACAGATATGCTGCATTTTGGACACGCAGATTTTGCTTGTACAATAAAGATATGTTGTACTGATCAGGTACTATAGGCCACTTACATATAATGTTAATAAGGCTAATATTCTAGAACAAATATTCAGTCAAATCAATGTTCATTTGCATTGATATCAAACTTTCCCCATTGTAGTTATACATTGATCATCATTATCCAGGTGATGCAGATCAAAGTCACAAGACCATTCAAATACATTTTTCCAATTTTCTAAATAAACAGTATTTAAAAAAAAAAAAAAGAAAATACTGTTTTTCCATCTCTTTTTGTTTTTTAATTTAAAGATCCCCAGGACTTCTCTCATCCAAGCTGGTGAATACTGATATTTACCTCTAAGCTGATTGTATGCAAGGTTTTAACACTGAAGGAAGTTTTGAGATACTCTGCATCCAGGGACTTATCCTAAGAACGTGAGAAATTCTCCATATACAGATTTTTCCATTAATCAGTAATAAAATGGACATGGCTGTAGCCTTGTCTGTGCAAGTAATTCCCAGAAATGGTTTACTTTCTGTATGACAGATTTTACTACTCATTAAGCACAAAAATAGTGGGAGAACATCTACCAAAAACAAAATAGAACCTTATTTTTAAGATTTTGGGGCCTATGCGCTCGTTGTTCTGTCATGGTTTTCTACCACCTTGTACATAATTATTTTAAGTTCCCAATACTTAAATAACTGATTGTAACTAATAGGGTGGTAGATGAGCCCTCCATTTCTGAGTCCACATTGTTTCTGTTGTGGGAAGTGTTTTGGGACACCATTCACGCTAGCCCGTCTCTGCCTTTGTCTAGTTAGTATGAATCAAAGTTGAACACATCCCTCCAGAATCATTACACTTCAGAAAACAGATCCCTTATTTTTAAATGTTAAAAATTTTAGATAGTACATCTCCCTTCAGTTGTTCCACACACACTCCCACAATTGAAGCTGTCAAAACTTTCTGCTGCCTTGAGTTTTTCGGTTTCTTTTCTTCTGAGTCATTCTTCTGGTGGGTCTAGCAGGTGAGGAGGAGAAAATCGTGTTGTTGTTGTTGTTATGTGAGATCAGTTTGGATCTAGTCCTGAACTCTCCTTAAAGCCAGCACAAGAGGAGATTGCTGTGCACTCAATTCATGAGAGGCAAGGATGTTTCTTTAGTGACTCCGTAGCTGTAGCAGTGTCTAATCCTTGTGCTTTTGACAATGGGGGTATGCAGCCTTTTGTAGGAGCCAAGCGGGAATTTGGAAGACGCCTGCTCTCAAGGAAACTGCATCTTCTTGGTCTAAAAGAAAGCCTCGGGCCTTTCAGTTTGCTGATTCAATAGACAAATTGCAAAGGCTTGGACTGGATTCTAAATGTTCTGTATATATGCATCTCTGTTATATGCTTCTTCAAGGATAGTAACTGTTTGAAATAACATGGTGAATCGTGTGTGTGTGTGTGTGTGTGTGTGTGTGTGTGTGAGAGAGAGAGAGAGAGAGAGAATGAATGAAATAGAAATAAATTTGCTGCAGTTTTTGGGTGTAAATCTTTAAAGCTCAGACTCCTATCTTTTTTTAAACAAAGCAACCTCAAGCCAAGATGAAACTGATAAACAGAAGCAATTTTCAGTAGAAATATATAACCCCTTTAATGAGTTTTCTAGTATTCCTTTTGTTTTTAGTGCTTATTGACAAGAACAGACATATATATCAGGAAACTACTGTATATATTATGGAATATTTAACTTTTAAGCATTTTCCCTCCAAGTTAGAAATTGGTTTATTGAATCTTGCCTGCTACCGTTTAGGTATGAAACATTTATAAGAGCCCCACTCCTTATTCTTAATTGCCAAATAATTTAGTAACATGGGTGAACTGTAGATGAGAAAAGATGTATTTCAGCTGGAGAAAGAAGTTGTGTTATGGGTTAAAAAGGAATCTGCTTCGCTCTTGACAGCTTTCAGAGGGTTAGCCCTGTTAGTCCTGTTCGGTAAAACAAACAAGAATTCAGTAACTTAAGCATTGTCTGCCAAGCAAAGTTGAAGTCAAATGTGGGGTTTCACTCACTGTTAGTTGGGAAGACCCTTCTGTGAGCAGTCTTATCATTAGACATCCTTTGTGTTGACTTTGGTCCTGTCTGTGTCTGGGTTTGTGTACCCTGTACTAAGATGGTGCAACAGTGGGGTCAGCTCCCAGCCTTGCTCTGCTCCCCATGTCCTTTTGGCCTGGAGGCAGGTCTCAGACACTCAGCTCAGGTGGGGGGGAATCCCAGGGGCAGAGGAAGCCACTACACACAGCTTATGCCTGGGGGGGGGGGGGCAGAGGAGAGGATTGCACTTCTCTGACAGGGGAGTAGGGCGTTGTACCCCAGTGAGGGTATTGGGGCTGGCAGGGGCAACCCAGAGCTCTTGGGTAGTGTGGGGCCAGGGGCTGGCCCAGAGAGGGGGTGCAGGGTTGGGATTTCAGCCAGGGGTGCTACTGGGGGGTCTGAGGAGAGTTTCCGTGGGGAGGGAAGGGGGGGGGGATACAAGGTTGGGAAAGGGGTAGGGAGCCAGCTCAGGACTGGGAGTAGCAGCATGAGGCTGGGAGCATCACAGGACCTGAATCAGGTGGGGGGGTAGGATTCAGGCCAAGGAATGGGGGGACAGCACAAGGCTGTGCGTGCCCCCTTCCCTCCCCAGGCCCAATCCACCCCACCCCCAGCCGTCCAGGGCATGATCTGGGTGGCCCAACCCAGCTGGCCACCCCCAGCCATCAGCTCCAGGACTGAGCCAACCCTGAGGGGCTCGCCACCCTTGCTGTCAGCCCCAGGCCTGAGCCAGCCCTGGCTATCTCACTGCTATTCCTGGGCCTGATGCAGCCCTGGCTGCCTTGCCACCAAGCCCACGTCATAGTCCGCCCCAGCTCCAAGGTGGCCCTGGCCAGCTCGGCTCTGCGCCCCCCAGCCCCATCCCTGGCCAGCCAGCCTCAAGCGCCACCCCAGTCCCCACCGTTGACCTGAGCCCAGTCTAAGACCAGGCCACTCACTGCTGCTGGCCCTGCTCAGGCCAAGTGTGACAGGCTGATCTTGCCCCAAATAGCTCCCTGCCACCAGACCCTGACCTGATCCGGCCCCCAGATGAGCCCTGGGCCAGATCAGCTTTCCCATCTCCAGGCCTGAGCCAGTCCTGGCCAGCACGCTGCCCTGGGCCTGCTCCAGCCCTGGGATTAGGCCCAGGCCAGGGCAATTCTTTTCTCATGCTTTGATTTTTCTCTTACATCGAAGACCAAAAAGTCTAAAATAAATAGGTTTTTTTTAAAGTTTTTAAAAGAAGCAACCTTTCAGCAACAGACTGAAAAGGAGAAAACAAGTACATCGGATTGATCACAGTTCTTGCATGAGGAAATTTGTTCACCTTGAATTCATTCATTTGCAAATGGTCAGCTGACCAGGAGAGAAAAACTAACTCTGGTTGGTCAGTGTTCTTGTATGAGGAAATTTAATCACCTTCAGTACATGTGTTTGCAAAAGGTCAACTGGACACTTGGGTACGTTTTCTGGCAAGGTCTCAGCTATATTTTCCAGAAGACCTTTTGCAAGCAGATGTATTGAAAGTGATTAAATTTTCTCATGCAAGAACTGTGGCCAATCCAAAGTACTTTTCTTCTTTTTAGTGCATTGCTGAAAGGTCATCTATTTTAAAAACTTTTTTTAATTATATTTTTATTTAAGTTTAGCTTAGACCTGTTCCCAGTCAATTTAAGCTAAGCCAAGAAAAAAACATACTGAAATGTATCCAAACAGACATTAGAAAAACATTTGATTAAATTGGTTAAGGAGACACCTTAGCTTGTCAGTGCAACTTGCTTCTACAAATGGATCCTTGTTCCCTTCCTTGTTCTGTGGATTAGGTTAGCTGAGCTTTCTTCAGTGCTGTGTGCGTGCTAGGAAATGGTGGTCCTACTTAGACTTGAGATCTACAAATTCAGCCCTCAGTCCTGCAGTTTACATGTAGGCAGTTGGCTGTACATTGCTGTAAGAAGGCCAGTTAGAATTCAACTCTCTTCCCTTCATTTTTAAATATAGACAATGATATTTCAAGATATTTATTTTTGGTACCTTTATTTTTGGATACCTAGCTTCTGAGGAAACTTGGGCCACATTTTCAGAAATGCTGAGAATCCATTACTGCAGTTGAGGCCAGAACAGTTCTGGGAGCTCAACAGTTCTGTAAATCAGGCACAACATGTCTCAACTAAGGCATCCAAAATCAAGGTCCAATATTTAAAATTGTGACTACTTTTTTTTCCTCAAACTCCCACCTCCACCCCCCCACCCACCCCCCACCACCACTTCTACAGTATCCTCCCTAAACTACATCTTGCTCTGTTCACTTTTTTCAGGGTTGGATCTTTCTGTGCCTTTCTAATAGAATGGGATTATGTGGCATGCTCGGTATTTAACTATTCCAGAAATACTGTTAACTTATGCTCCCTCTGCTGGCTATGTATAGGTGTGGCAGCATTAGATTTTTATTGGTGGTTTTCAGTTTATATCAGTTTTCACCAGATGTGCAAAATGATGAGAAAATATTTCCATCAGTGACAATCAGAATTTACAGATGAGCAAAGTAAGAAAAATGCTGCTTGGCAACTCACTCAAGCTTGGTTTAAGGCTACTTGCTTTGTTTATTTTGACATATGATTTTGATAGCTTGTATTTTAATGGATATAAATCTAGCTTTTTGAATCTCAACATCTACTGTCATTAAGTGGTTCTCCGACATTAGCCCCAAACCTTGAATTTTTTTTGTCCTTGAATAATTTCCCACAACTGCAAAAATTTAAATTGATAAAAATTGGGGGAAATGCTTTAAAAGAAACATTGATATTATCTGTCAAATTTATAAAAATTAAGAAAGAAAAAGAAATAGAAATCTAAGTAAGCCAAGCCTAGTTCTGTGCCAAGGAATCAGACATTCAATGAAAGATCTTGCGTGGATTTTTAGGAAGGGTTTTCAGAAGCACCACTGGAACAAGTGCTCCTAAATTAGGTGCTTTTACCAATGCCACCAGAATGTTTTTTTCTCAAATGTCTATATTGCAATGAATTAAAATATTGGAACATCTGATGGAAAATGGTCCCACCATTTATAGAAATTTGAGAAGTTTAGTTTGAGCTTATGAACTTCATGGTAACTATTGATGAAAGAGTTTTGACAGTAGATGTTGTGGGTCCTAGAAAATATAATAGCAGCTTAATTTTTCAGTAATAATATGTAAAATCTGAGGGCAAACAAGGTATCTGGTGGCACTTCTAAGACTAACAGATTAATCACATGAGCTTTCGTTGGAGAAAATCTCACTTCATCAGACACAGCCCCTTTGGAACTGAAAACCTAAGGGGCACCCTTTTATTTTAGTTACCACCCTGCATCATATCAGACTTCAAATCTTAATTACTTGTATCCTGTTGATAGCTTTTCCATTTCAGAAGTGATAAAATAAATGTAGTTTGGATTTACCTTGATTAATAAAGTGCCTGAATTTCAGTTCAACAGCGTGAATGTTAACTGGAACCTTTGTTAAAATAAACATCTCAGACTGATCATCAGTGCTGTGTTTCAGGCATTATCTTAATCGCGGTAATGTTTCCTTTCTTCCAAGCAATGTTCTGCAGGGGTTTGCTTGAAAAAGTGAGCCTTATTTTTGGTGGTTTACTTTCTTAGGTTGTTGTTAATTGACTCCTTCTTATTGACACTTAGATGGTGTAGTAATTTTACACATAAGTAGCACTGTAGGCATACTCGCATGTCTTGTTGCTCATGCTGAGCCCTCCTTGATAGAGTACACAAGACAATGTGTTGTAGTTTGCTTCTTTGTTTTGGGAGGGGTGAGGGCATAAACTTAGTGATATGAGCATGTGCAATAATCTGCTGGCTGCTTTTATATTTTCAAGGTAGTAATACAGAAGTTCTTTTCACCATGTACATTAGCTGATTGAGCCATGCTTTCCTATTTGCATTTTGCAGTGTTGTAAGACAGTTAGAAAAATGACAACCTAATTTTAGTCCACTGAGACATCTGTAATGGGGATGGCCAGCTGACTGCAAGGGGGAGAGGAGGCAGGATAAGGCATGCCTGAGGTACTGGAGACAAGAAGCATGAAAAATGAGTTAAATGCAATCCAAACTCTGTTCCAGTTATTATTACCATGTGTGAATTGTATCTGCCTTTTAAGTGTAAAGAGCTGCGTGCTAAAGTACTGGGAGTATGGTTACATACAAATCGAGTTTGATGCTTCCTCAGTAATGTCCTTCTCTTTGTTTACAGGGTGAACAGTATCACTCAGCTGTGTTAGAGAATAATGATCTCTCTCCAATCCCTTTTTTTCCTTATGCCACCCCCAGTAAAACAGAATGCATCATTCTTTTTCCACTCTTTCTAACTCTGAGTTGTCTCCCTTCTCTCTGCTTCTAAAACTCATTGAGTCCCCATTAAACATAGAACCAAGTCCCCTGAGCTTATACCTAGCTCTTTCCACAGCACCATGGTGTGTTGATGCCATGCCTGTAAGCAGGGGGACCACGCTGTCTTGAGTTGTGCTCTGCCCTCTGATTTGCTCATGTATTGGAAGTGCTCCTGGACAGTAGGTGGTTATCCTCCATCACTCTGTACCCCCTGGCGTACCATCAGGAGACTTGACTTCTCACCAAAATACATCGGAAAATGTGATATTCTGCAAGGCAATCATAGTGCTGCCTGGCAAGACCCTACCTTCAGACAGGGTTATCTGTGCATCCAATATTGTAATAGCATAGATTCTGCTGAACTTGCCCAATAATGATGGAAAATGTAACGATAAGCGATTACTGAAAAGTACATAGTATGTTTAAATGAGACCTCTGATATTCTGCTTTACTGTCTGTGCACCTTGAAAAGAAATGAAAGGGAAAGTTGTTTGTGGCTATTATTTGCCCCAGTTAGGCACAAATCCTATTACTAAACTAGTTAAAAATTGGCCTCAGACCTGCAGAACAATGTATCTTTTTGGACTGGTAAAACAAGACTTCGGCGGTTTTACAGTTAGTCTTTGCAGCCAGACTAGCTTTAGTTGCTGCAATAATTTTTTGCTTCCTATCATGACCTTAATTAACATAATTTCCTGCATACATAGAGTAGGAATCCAAAAAAAAAGGCCTATTTGGAAGCCAAGATGCTTTTAACAAAAAAAGGGCATCTTCAAGTTACTGAATCTTGCTCTTGGAACACAATTCCATCCTTTAAAGCACACTAATATAGGTTTGGGCTGCTCAGTTATTTAGATTCCATAGCTCAACTGAACTGCTGACTTTCTGTCTGCTCCTCCTTGCATAATGACTACCTTTTTAGTTGCCTGAAAGAACCGAAGCTTGTCCATCAGACCTGTTGTGTTTAGTCCTGCCTAACTCTGTGTGTCTTTATATTGTTCTGCCTTGTAGGGTCCACCCTGAAACGACTGTGTCTAGGCAAAGATCACAGTAGTAGTAACTATCCCATTTTTGTTTCTCAGTATTTCCTTTACAGCATGGGATGTTCTATGATTTTTGACTAAAAGTCTAGTTGTGTGCTTAATAGCAGCTGTTGTAATTTGCTGACATTAATTAAGGCTGCATATGAATTGTGAGCAGGTATCTCTTTAGCTACAGTGCATGTCCTATGATGCTTTGAGAAACATGCATGCTGCAGGATAGTTGTGATTTGTGTGTGTTGTGAGAGAGAACCGAGTCCTGTGCTCATCAAATCTTACATATACAGCTTTTACGAAACTGCCATTTTGCTGCTGGCTAAACCTATAGCTTGAAGCTACCTCATTCCTGTTGAGATGCTTGAAATATTGAATACTATTTGGAGACCTTTAGCCTCAAAATACAGATCCTCTCATTATCCCTGTCCCAAAAGAATGGGAGCAGGATTCACATAGAAGCCACCCCAGAGGTTGAATGCATGATCATTTCAAGGAGGATGCAGGTATTTTATGTAACTGGGGGAACACATCATACTTCATTGGCTGGCAAATCCATGTTAGCATCAAAAAGACTGTGTCTTGGTGTTTGTAAATAAATCAGTTCACTCCACATATCTCTGAACTTTTTGCTTGAAGAGATAGTCTTTACTTAAACTTAAATTTTAAATACTTTTATATATATTTGTTGAAACGTTTCACTTAATGTATTTCCTGGAAATTGAAATCTGCACATTTGTCACTCCCTGTTCAGTACTGTTTTTGACATAATACTAAATTTCCAGGAACTGGAACTCCAGCTCTTAAATGGGACAAATATTCCCAGAGAGAGAGAATACACAGGAGGTGGGATGAGACATATTAGATAGCAAAGGCTTCTGTAGCCTTCAAAGCATCATCAACAGTATCTCTTCTAACATCTGAAACCTATACCACACTTTCTAAGCTTATTTTCTTGTTTAAACTTGCACAAAGATGAACAAAAATGCATATCATTTTTGCATTTAAATTTGATCTAGTAAAATCATGGCTCACAAAAGCAAATAGTTGCTGCACAGAATTTTGTTTCAAGCTGTGGAGATACTTTAAGTGGTGTTACATCAACACCGCTGTCAAGTTACTAAGCAACTTGATCCAGGGGGAAGGTTCATGTCTGGGGGAAAGTACTGCTGGGGCTTAAATGATGCATCATAATGATAAATGTGAATACATGGACCGTCTCTTGAAGCAAAGATGTTCTTTAGAAAGGAATGAGGCTATTAAAGGATCAAAATGCTAACTTTTGAACAGTAGAGTGTGAGAAACCTAAATCAAGCAGCAAAGTGGTGCACTAATGACGACCTTGCTGACCTTTCTTTGTGTGTGACTTTCTAGGATCCTCCACAAACAGTCTTGTAATGTGTCCGGAAACTCTGCCACCATCAACTCTGCAGGTCCAGGTGCAAGCTAACAATAGTAACAACAAGAAAGGAACATTCACAGATGATCTTCACAAGCTGGTGGATCAGTGGACAAGCAAAACTGTTGGCGTGGCACAGTCAAAACCTTCTTTAAACCAACTGAAGCAGAACCAAAAAAGACAAGACATGGAGCCAAAGGCTAACCCCATGCAGACACAGAATGAGACGTGTGGAGTAAGTGGCACTCCTTGAAGAACATACATTTTGCTCTGTGTCTGACAGCCATTGCAGAACTTATAGAAGGAGGAGGATGTAACCCTACACATACTGCAGATAATGTCCAGCTCACTTCACTAAGTACTAAAATTAGCTAACTTTCTTTGGTCTTTTGGAATTAATTTTGACAAACTATGGGCCAAGATATATTTTTGAAATTAAGAACTGCTAA
This sequence comes from Podocnemis expansa, assembly GCA_007922195.1. Lineage (NCBI taxonomy): Eukaryota > Metazoa > Chordata > Testudines > Podocnemididae > Podocnemis > Podocnemis expansa. The sequence continues at coordinate 28,261,576 of ML681973.1, forward strand.
TTTATAATTGATAAACAGCAACACACTGACTGATGATCCAAACATGGTTTAAATTAAACAAGGTTTTAATTCTGTTAATATCCCTCTCCCTTTTAATGGCCATCTTCCTCTTTCAGAATGGTCCCTGGCCTAATGACTAGGTTTTAGAATGTTGCAGATGCTACGTGAATGCTCTGTCTGGAGAAGGAGACGGGTGCCAACTGGATACTTGCCCTTGCCAGTAGAGCTGTGCTGTTACTACTCTCATCTACCTTAAAGGCATTTTTAATATGTCACTAAGGTGACCCTGAGTGGAAGCAATAGCATCTCCTTCCCACTAATCCTCAGTTTAGTGGAAGAACTGAATATCCTAAGAAGTGTGCATTTGTGTGCATGCATGCGTGCGCGCAAACACACATGCACACACACATCATGGCAGAGGTGATGGTGTTGAGAATAAACTTATACTAAACCCCTGAAGGCACGGAAATGGAGGGAGACGAACCAGGAATCCCAGTTAAGCCTCACCTAGGCCCCACAATTCTTCCCGGCCTGTATTTTCTTCTTCTGGACTTAATGATGATAGCCCAGTCACTTTTTGCTTTGGTTCTCTTTTCAAGAGACTGAAAGTTGAGTCTAGAAGAAACAAAATAGCAATAAAGATGAGAGAAAAAAACACCTTGGAAAGTGTACAGTGATCTTTTCCAATTGCAATAACTAAACGTCGATGGGGAAACTGCCTTTTTAAAAAGAAACAAATCTCTGAACAATTTTTTAAAAATTCTAGAAAAATTATTTTGTGGGGAAAAGAATGCATTGTGTTAATGTCAGGAGATTCACCCCCTTTTGAACAAGATGTTTTCAGTACACATGAACTTAGGAATGTGCTGGCTTTCTTTCATGGGACAAAATGAAAATGTGGGTTACTGCAGCCTGACTGCAGATTCATAGAGAAAACAAGTATACAATAGTTCCATAACTTTTCTGTTCAGTGACTAGAGTTTAACAAGTGGGGAAGGTCATAACCTCTCTCTACCAAAGTGTACAGTTTGGTTGCCCTGGTGCATAACAGATGACACACTGTTTCACAACGATACCATATCTGTCTGTAGAACCTGTCATTTATTGCAAGCTGAGCATACTTGTGCTTGGTCTGTTCTCATATTCCCCAGGTTTCTTCAGGAAGTGGTTTGGTTGACACAAGAGCTGACGTGTCTTAACTTCTGCACCATGACAGGAGTCTTGCTGTTGGACAGTCTCCACTCAAACTTTGGTGCAAGTTAGAGGTGTTACCCCAGGTTCCAGTTTGTGTAATGACAATATAGTTTGTCTAACTCTCTTTATGATAGCCATTGAGTAGTTGTCTTTATTTCCTATCCTAACTGTCCAGTGATATGCACTGCTTAAGAGCTCCCATGTTCTGCCCCGGATATGGCAGAATATTTGTTGAGGGGTGGGGAGGAATTATTCCATGTATGGGCTGCAAAACTTTTGGGGATGTATTTCATCCTACAATAAGACTATTGCCCAAGGAAGTAACAGAAATGGCTGAGTTTTCAGAAAAAATGACTTGCAAAGAAAGGTTAAAATCCAAACATCCAGGGCCCTGTTTGCCCCGCAGGAACTGTAAAAGCCTCACTGAGGCTGATGAGGGAGAGTGACTGCCACAAGCATCCTTGTGCACTCAGCCAGGAGAGCCAGGGCAAGTGGCAAGTCCCCACCAACACTACAGGAATTCTTGGGTGTTGAATTTGCAGAGCATGCCACCAACAGCCCCAGGACACTACCATTTTCTAGAGCATCCTTTGATTGCTCTAATTTACACTGGAGTCCAAGCTGCCTCTAGAGCAGCCTTGGGTCCTGGGGATGCAAAGGTGGTTCACAGCCACCATAGCCCCACTTGTGCTTGGTTCTGGCCTATGCCACCCAGAGGCACAAAACAGAACTCTAGCCATAGCTAGCAAAATGAGGGCTATGGATGTGATTTAGGAGGGAGATTTCCAATGACACAAGTGGCTTTGGTGTTAAAAATCTTCCCTGAGTCTATAGATGTTTGGACAGATTTGAAATTAAGGGACCCCAGAGTGGTTTTTGATGATCAAAAGAGTAAGCAGAAGATGGAAGATGACAGTGATTTGAGACACACTTAACTGGACAGCAGGAAAGATGGCTCACTAACGTCACAATAGTAAGTGTGAGCAGGAAGCTGATTATACTTTTGCATATGGCAGTGGGGAGTTCAATGCTGCAATGGTGTGTCCAGTCCTGGCATCATTATTTTTTAAAAGTTGTTTGAAAATTGAAGAGAGTGCAGAAAAGAGCCATAAAAATTAGAGTGAAGCTGGAGAAAACGTCTTAGAGTTTTAAAGTCTCTCCCTGTATCTGTTTAGCCACCAAAAAGAAGATTGAGAGTTGACTTAATTACAATGTCTAAGTATCTATCTTCAACGGGAAAAAATATTAAGTACTGAGTGGATCTTCAACCTAGCAGAGGAACATACAAAGAATCCAAGGCTAGACGTTAAATCCAGATAAATTCAATTTGGAACTAGGCTCAGTTTTTAAGAGTGAGAAAATGAGACTTGCATATTTAAGAGTGAGGGTATTATCCATTGGAACAAACTCCCAAGGAAAGAGTGGATTCTCCATCTCTTGAAGTATTCTGTTCAGCACTAGATGTCTTTCTTGCTTTAGTCAAACACAAGTTATTTGGCTCAATGTAAGGATAAATGGGTGAAATTCCCTCACCTGTAATATACAGAAGATCAAACTATATGTGACCCGTTCTGCATTTAAAATAGGTAACTCTGTATCAAGTCTCTTAGAGAAAGACAATAGTAAGAGCCCCCTCCTCCCAAAAGCCACCACAGCTAAACGACAGAGTAAAAGAGGCCATTAGAAGCAAATAGGCGTCCTTTAAAAACTGCATACTTAAAAATGGGAATTCAGATTCTACAGAGCAAAATAAAAAGGAACATAAACTTTGGCAAGCCAAGTGTAAAAGTATAATTAGGCATGCCAAAGAAGAATTTGAAGAGCAACTAGAAAAAGTAACTAAAACTAACTGCCAAAAAAAAAATCAGAAGCAGGGAGCCAACTGAACAATCAGTGGGATCACTGGACAGTTGAGGTACTAAAGGAACACTCAAGGAAGAAAAGGCTATTCTGGAGAACCTTAAGTGATAGATCGGCGGAATTGTCCCAGATTCAGTTATCAGAAGAGGAGGTTTTGAAACAAGTCGATAATAAATCACCAGGGTCAGATAGTATTCATCCAAGAGTTCTGAAGGAACTCAAGTATGAAATTTTAGAATTCCTAACCTATCACTTTTTAATCAAACTCTATACAAGGTGATTGAAGGATAGCTAGTGCAACACCAATTTTTTAAAAAGGTTCCATAGGCAACCCTGACAATTTCAGGCCAGTAATCTTAATTGCATTATCAAGCAAAGTGGTTGAAACAAGAGTGAAGAACAGAATTTATAAAACATAGATGAACACTGTTTGTGAGGGGCAGTCATCATGGTATTTGTAAAGGGAAATCATGCCTCACCAATCTATTAGAATTCTTCAGGGGGGGTCAACAAGCATGGACAAGGGTGATCCAGAGCAATGGTTCTCAACCACCGTGTCAGGACACATTACTGTATTACTGCAGTGGTAAGTATGTCACGGAGAGCCAGGGAGATGGCTGGATTTGTCTTGGGTGGGAGATGGATTGGTATGTCCTGTAGGGTCACGATATGCCGCCAAGTGTGTCATGACCTGAACAAGATTGAGAATCATTGATCCAGAGGATATAGTGCACCTGGACTTCAAGAAAGCCTTTGACAAGGTTCCTCAGGCTGTTAAGCAGACTATTCAGTAATGGAATAAGGGGAAGGTTCTCTCATGGATCTGTAACTAGTTAAGACAGGAGACAAGTAGGAATATATGGTCAGTTTTTGCAACGAAGACAGGTAAATAATGGTGTCCCCCAAAGATAGGTACTGGGATCAGTGCTGATCCATATTCATAAATGATCAGGAGAAAAGTGTAACCAATGAAATGACAAAGTTTGCAGATGATACAAAATTACTCAAGATAGTTAAGTCCAAAGCAGACTGTGAAGAGCTACAAAGGGGTCTCACAAAATTGGGTCACTGGACAACAAAATGGCAGATATTTATTCATTGTAGTTAAATACACAGCAATGTATGTTGGAAAATGTAATTCCAACTATACATACAAAATTAAAGGGGGAGAAATTCATTGTTACCACTCAAGATATATCTCAGAGCCATTGTGGATAGTTCTTTGAAAATATCTGCTCAGTGTGCAGAAAACTAACAATGTTAGGAAGCATTGGGAACAGATAGATAATAAGACAGCAGATATCATAATACTATAAATCCATGGTACAGCCACACCTTGAGTAGTGCATGCAGTTCTGATCATCCCATTTCAAATAAGGTAGATTAGAAATAGAAAAGGTACTGAGGAGGACGACAAAAATGATTTAAGATATAAACGTCCATATAAAGAGAGATTTAAAAAACTGGGATTCTTCTGTGTAGAAAAGAAATTACATGTGGGGATGTGATAGCTATCTATAAAACCATGAATAGTGTGTAGAAAGTGAATAAGGAAGTGTTTACCTGGTCACGTAATACAAGAACCAGGGATCACCCAATTAAATTAAAAGGCAACAGGTTTTAAACAAACATAGGCAAGTACTTCACAGAATGTACAGTCAACCTGTGGAACTCATTGCCAGTGACTGTTTGTGAAGAGCAGTAGTATAACTAGAGTCAAAAAAGAAGCAGATAAGTTCATGGAGGATATGCCTGTCAATGGCTATTAGTCAAGATGCTCAGGTATGTACCCCCATTACCAGGGTGCCCCTAAGGATCTGACTGCCATGTTTTGAGACTAGACAATGAAGGGTGGATCTCTTGATAATTGCCCTGTGCTGGTCACTGCCTCTGATGCATCTGGCGTTGGCCATTGTCAAAGAAAGCCAGGCTAGATGAACCATTGGTCTGACCCAGCATAGCCATTCTTATGTTCTAAAGAAACCTGTGGCAGCCCTGCCGCATGAGTCAATCTAGTTTCCATGATGTCAAGGCCATCTCTGGGCGGACAAGGTCCAGGGCCAATTGGCTTGTGTGGGTGGGGCTGGCCCAGAGGCCAAGCTCTGCACTCCCACCCCACCCCACCCTGGGCTGGCTGCTCCACCCTGCAGGCAGGGGCAGGGCAGGCCAGACTCCACACTCCTGCCCTACCCATTGCCTTCTGCTTGCCACCAAGAGCAGTGGAGAGTGGGGTGGGGGAGACAGCAGTCCAGGTCACCACACTGCCTTCGTGCCCTCCCACCCCACCCCAAGACAGCAGTGCATGAAGTAACGCTGAGACAAACCTGCACTAGCAGAAGATACACTAGATGGGCTGGAAATCTCTTCCATCTAAATCAGTTCATCTGCATTTTGCCCCCCCCCCCTTTTTGCACCAAACCCTCAGTATTAATAGGAGTTACCCACATGATCATAGGGCTCAGCAAAAGCACAGCCTCCTCTTCCCTCAGCCTGTAAGAAAGAAAACTTTTGTATATTTCTTCTGAAAGGACATTTCTGTTGCCCTGAAGATTCCTTTTTTGCTGTAGGGAAACTGTTTCTGGGTGCATACAAGGTATTACAGGTAAATTTTTAAAGTGAGAGCTCTTTTTTTAAGGGGAAATTAACTAATAGTTCTTTGCAGGGGGTTGCATACATACAGAACGGATGACTGCCTTAGGAAAGAATTATGTAAAAGGGATTTGAATGGTCATAGTGAATCACAAGCTAAATATGAATCAACAGGGCAAAAAAGGCAAGCAGTCAGAGATGTATTAGCAGGAGTGTTTGTAAGCAAGACACAAATAATTCTTCTAATGTACTTTGCACTAATTAGGGCTCAATTACAGTATTCTCTCCATTTCTGGGTGCAGTGTTTCAGGAGAGATGTGGACAAACTGAAGAAAGGCCAAAGAAGGTGCAACAAAAATTATTGTAGGTCTAAAAAACAACCTAAATAGGAAGATTGAAAAAACTGGGTTTGTTTAGTCTGAAAAAAAGACGGGGGACATGACATAAAGGCTGAAGTAAGGAGGAGGGAGAAAAATTGTTCTTGTTAACCTCTGAGGATAGAAGAGGCAAGGAGCTTAAATTACATCAAGGGCGATTTAGGATGGAATTAAGAAAAACTTCCTAATTGTCAGGATAATTAAGCATTGGAATAAATTGCCAAGGAAGATACATGGAATATATGTCACTGGAGATTTCTAAGAGCACGTTGGACTAACACACCTGTAGGGATCATCTATAATCCTTGGTCCTACCTTGAACTCAGGGGGCTGAGTTGGAAGCCTGCAGGACATCCATGACATTTCTACAATTCTGTGATTCTATGAAATATTGGTGGATGGGTTCAGCCAATTCCATAAAGACAGTGTTTTTTCTCATTCTTAATTTGCTGCTCTCCATGGTTGGAGACATAGTAGGCAATCATGAGATTTGGCTGGCAAAGAAGATCTTAACATTTCCTAGGGGAGAGCAGGGCAGTTTGCTGTTTTGTTCCTATTGAGGTGAGAATTCCTACAGTAGATTGCAACATGTTTCCTCTCTGTATGAGTATGAAAAATAGTCACTGTCTTGTCCATTAAAAAAAAACCCACCTCCCGTTTTCAGTAGTGTCATGGCTGGTGCACCCAAATTCTGGTAGTATTTTCATCTGAGCTTTCATGTGACATGCTCCCTTTCAAACATAAAATACACATGAAATCTGCTTATTAAACAATACATGTTGAAATGGAAAGGGAGATAATTAATTAGATGTTGAGGTCAGACCATATCATAAGAAAATTTTCACCAGTGCTGATCCATGCTGGGCACGTACCGAAATAACCAGTACTTGTAGGTAGTTGTGGGCATCACAGACATACAAGAATGCAGCTATTAGCATGAGGGAGGGCAGGAGTAAAGTACATAGAATGTTTTTTAGGTAAGCCTATTGCCTGAAATTGACGGGGGATTATGGGATTCATCAACGAGGGCTTTGTTTTTCTTTCTGCTCCTTCATGAGCTCTAAATGCCTGGAAGAGAAACAACCACAAAGCAAAGTTGTGAGCAGAAAAAAAAGGTGTTGAGCAGGGCCGTAACTGCAGCGGGGCTGACGGGGTGCAGTCCCGGGCGACCCGAAGTGGCACAGTAGAGACGTGCTACTAAAGGGGCAGCTTTGCGGCCTTGGCTCTGAGCACTGCTATTGGGAAGGGACGTATTCTAATCGGAAGATGCCCCAGGCAGCAAAACGCCACATTACGACTCCGGTGTTGAGTCTATGATATGATTGCTCTGGCAAAGGTACAGTCTCATTTCTGTCACTGGCATGTGATATGTCATAGAGCTTTCGGTTACTGATAGCTCATATGGGCTATGTTCACACACAAAGTGCTTGTTTCGAAACGACATTTCAAAACAAGCCGTTTTGAAATAATGTGTTATTTCGAAACACCTTATTTCAAAAGACAAAAAGTGCCTTCAAAATAAGGGAAACGAAATAGCATGTCCACAGTCCCCTGCAGACCCCTGCAGGGTGTGCCTGCCTGCCGGCTGTGGCTCACCCCACAGGGGTCTGCAGTCCCCCTCTGCCGGCCAGGAGACAGCCCTCAGCACCCTTGCCAGGGTGCTGAGGGTTCCCTGGCCAGGGTGCTGAGGGGATGGCCCTTCATCCCAGGGTGCTAAGCACCCTGGGAGGAAGGTCAAATGTTGTTTCAGAACAGTTTGTTCCAAAACAACATGTCCCCACGGGGTTGTTTCAAAACAACCTTGTTTCAAAACAGAAGGAGGTTTAAGCCGTTTCGAAACACGGCTCCCATTTCGAAACAAGGGAATCCCTTGTTTTGAAATGGGAGTACGTCGTGTGGACATGCTGTTTCTTATTTTGAAACAACCTCTGTTGTTTCAAAATAAGAAGCCTGTGTGAACACACCCACAGTGTTTGAGCTTTGTTGTAGCTAATCAACTGTCCCCAAAGCAAGAATTCTGAAGCAGGTGTAGGAGCACAGCCAGGGAACAGATTCACAGTACTTGTTTTGCTATGTCTCATCTCTGCTGGCTTGAGAGAATAATAGAACCATGGTGAAATTTGTGCTTGAACTGCATCCTGCTACTCATCATCTTCCCTTGTTTAGTTTTCTGTACATCTAGCTTGTATAGATGCCAAGTAAGTGGGCACTGGGAGGACCAGCTGATGAAAGTTCACAATGGTTCATCATATCTCTTCATGTTTGACCTTTTGTACAAAGACAGGAGAAAAAAGGAGTCACAGTTCTGCTCACCAACACTAACCGTATCCTGCCAGTGGGAGTTATATTAGACAAAGATTATTGCAGTTAGTTGTCTTACTGTAGATATGACATACTTGCGTCAACAGGATTTGATTGAAGTAAAAATCATCTAAGGCTGCACTGTGGGATCTGACCAGACTTAATCTCTGGAACATATTATCTATGTAACGATTTATCTACCCCTCCTAGATGTGAATGGCACTTCAACCCTAGCCTGGAAAGAAAAGCCAAGAGGCAGAAGAGCTGGAACAGAGAAGACAAGTGTGTGTTGCTTACTGCATCTTGTCTCCGTTTGGTTTGTCTTATTGTCATTTGTGTGCTGATGTATTTGGTCAGTTAAGACTTAGGAGAGCAGATGCCAGAGAGGATAGCAGAGGAGGAGAAGGAGGAAGGCAGAAAAAAGCAAGTCAAAGGAATAAGGAATGATGGGGGGGGGGTGCAGATGCACTGCCCAGGGGTGTAGTGGTTGTTCCACACCTAAGGGGTAGTATGAAAAACTCACAGGACAGAGAGTTTTATGAAGGTATCAGGAATTTGGAAAGTGTAGTGTGCGAAAGAAGGTACATAGAAGGAAGGGGTGGGATGTAGATTGAAGGTGGAGCCTGGAGGTGTAGGGTAAGTAGGAAGTGATAGAAGGAATTAGAGCAGAGGGATGCTGTAATAGTCAACACACCAAGGAAGGAAGATCTGTTTGCATTTCAATGGATTGGAGTGGTGAGAGTTGGGGAAAGGGAAGAAAAGGAGAAACTTCCATTATGCCATGTGAGAGAACCAGAGTGTGAAATGTTTTGGTGGATTGTTTGGATTTCAGATGGAAGCCTTTGTCAGTTTTTTCACTCTATTCCCCATAGCTTGGTTCCATTGGTTGTGGTGGTTTCTTAGGTTTTGTCCTACATTCACTTCAGCTACTGTAGGTTGAGTAGGTTTGTACTTCATATAAACATGTAAACTGTGTTGATTGTTTCCTAATGTGTAATTATACATTGTTTGCACAGTTGCAAATGTGGTTAAAGGAAGATAAGGATAGTGTATGTGATGGGGAAGGATTCATAAGAGAGGAAGAAAAATGACTTGCTCATCTCTTTCCATCTCAATATTACTTTATTTATAATATTTTTAGCATGTCTAAGTGCTTGTCTATGTGGAACACCAAGGAAAATTAATCTGAGCTAATTAAAGGTGTGCATTTAAAGTGGATTAGACAAACTGCATTAAACACTTACATGGACACTCTTGTTCAGAACTGAAGTGGGCTTAATTTGGTTTAAGCATAATTTACTTCTTTCTAAATTTCTCTCTCCAGGGAAGTTATTTGTACGGTGTGTGACGTTAGGTGCTATTTTGCAATGCATCTAGTGTGTCATTCGCTGTGAGAGCTGTGGGTTTGTTTATTGAGAATGTTTAAGCCTGGGCTTAGCTTAATAAAGAAACTGTCCAGAACAAATAGCAAAAAGAAACAAAAAAGGAAACTGATAGGCAAGCACTATGAAATACATACAATTCATTCAGAATAGGCTAAGGTGTGATTTAGTACCACTCACAATTTGTATGAGTACAGTGTATAAAAATCAGCTAGAAAGTAAAGGCACAGAAATACTTTTCTCATCCCAGAGAAACTAGCTTTCTTGGAAACATTCTCAACAAGCTAGAAGACACGGCTGCAAACTGTTCTGCAAAGAATGAAATGCAAGATTTTGGGGTTTGAACTATTTGTACCAGCACAGCAGCTTCTGATATTCCCACACCTCCCAAGGCAACTTCATTATAAAATATGTGATCCAAGCCAATCACAAATATTTCGAGGTGTGTCATAGATGCTGATGTCAGGAAATGCTGTCACAGTTGAACAAGGCTCCCTATAACTGCTAAAACAGAAGGCACCATGTATCACGCACTCGTCACTGATGAGCAGTACAGTATGTATCCAAGAGTCATCAGGATACGATAAAACAAGCCTGCACTGGAACTTTCTTCTAAATGTGTAACTGACTCTACAGGGTGTGACTACCAGATTTTCTGACAAGAAATTAGCCAGCAGACTAGGACCTGTGAGTCCAGCAAATATCTGATGATTGAATATGGCTCATTGTCAGAGTGGAGTTGGCCATCTCGTGAGGCAAAAGGCGAGATGAAACAGTGACATAATTCAAACTCAGCTGTGAATTCAACACTGAAATTAACACTGGGATGACAAGTTTTAAGAGCCACAATTCTTACTAGAACTATGGGTGTATGTTTACAGTTCACTGGGTAGCTTATCTGATGAAACCCCAGGAGTGCCTTGCAATATCTTGAATGCAGCAAATTCGTCAAGTGTGGTTCTGTGGGAATACCTGCCTGGTCCTCAGACAGATTTAATGGAATACCTACCTGATCTTGATTGTGGCCCTACACCAGGGCTCAACAAAATTGGTTCCCAGCTAGGTACCAGCAGTTTTATTTTTTGGTCACCAGAGAACATTTCTTTGCTGCATTTCCACAGCAGAGCTAGGAGCCAGATTACAAACCCTGGTTGCCATGGCAACCTGCCACCCAGGTTTTGTCAAGCTCCGCCTTCCACGGATATTCAAGCTGTTGATCGGTGTGAGAATTTCAGACTTGGCCAGGTTTTGTCTTAAACTTTATGTACTAGGTCAGCAGAGAACTAAAACCCATGACATCTCTGAAACTAATAAATAAAGGATCACTTGCACTGCTATGTGACGCTGGGCTTGGGTGTTGGCTGTGATGTCACATTCACCAGGTGCTGAGAAATGCAAGAGTGCTAATAATCTGCTGAAAACATTTGAGGATTGTCTACTGTGAAGGTATTGACTGAAATTGTCTTTCAAGCCACATCAATATTCATTCAGTACAGCTGGAGAATCACAAAAAGGTTGCTGGAAAATAATTTCAATCAACCTCCTATAGATGGAGAAAGAGGCAATAGCTGGAATGCAGCCGTCTTTCATAATGTGTTCATTTGATCATTTTCTGGCAGGAAGGCACAGCAACAAGAATGGAGAAGTCCCTGAAATGTTAAGAGGAACTTATCCTGACTTTACAAGATAAAGTCTTTGTGTGGGTGGTTTATTTTTTGTGAACCAGCTCATATTCTGTCTAGCCGTATAGATGTAAGTAGCAGCCATGCCCAAGATTTAGCTGTGGGACAAAGCCAGACACATGCACAGGCACAAATGTAGAATAAGACTTCTCAGCGTCTAAAAGGAGTTGCATCACAGCTGACAATAAGCATTTTTCCAAGTTCTGATTCTTCTGTGTTCAGGTAAACAGAGCCAGTGAAACCATCTGCAGAATGCCATTTCATGACTTCCAGTAACGTTATGTCGTCAATAGCTGGGGCAATATAATCAGCTGTAAATTGGAATAAAGCAAGTACACAGTATGTCTGCTGTCAGTTACTAATTAGGTTCTTAAATAACAGTTTTGAAAAATCATCTAGGTTCCTGCCCTTATTTTTAGTGATGAGTTTTGCTGCATCACTTATTTTACCACACAGGTATTGTATTCATTTTAATCTGTTGATACAGGCAGTCAGATTCCAACTTCACTTCAGATGTAAAGTTAAGAAAATAAAATGCCTCCAAATATTTCTGCATGGCATAAAAAATTAAGAGTTTTTTTGTTTTTCAGTTGCATGTCCCAGCCTCAAAAGCAGAAAGTCCCTCTGTGATGTCACTGATTTAAAAACAAAAAAGGGCAGCTAGTCCACCACCCCACACATACACACACATTCACTCATACTTGCTTTCCATCCTAAAAATTCCCCACTTGAATCAATCTTATCAATTTGACCTGTTTTGTATTGAAAGTCCCAGATTAAAAGAACCAGTCTGTCTGCTCCAGGAGTAAGTGCTGACTTGCTGCAATCACTGCAGGAAGTTGTAAATTATGTATGAACTAAAAAGTAACCCAGTCCACAGGGAGAGCAGATTGTGTCTTGCACCATAAGCATTCTTTTGTATTTGTCCTATTATTAATGGTATCATTTCCAAGAAGCCAACCACCTCCTGTGTTTAGAAAACAAATTCCTTTCTGTCATCCCACTGTGTGACTGCAGATACTGTCATTTCAATGAGCAATGTGAGGTTGAAGTAGTGGGAGCTAAACTGCCTTCCCTCCTTTGAAAAGTTGTGCTGGGTTGCTAAAACACTGGAGAAGTTTAACATGAGATTGGGCTAAGGTTTGATTTTGGGGTTGTTGGGGGTTTTATTGGTTTTTCCTTTCTGTCTTGGGCATAAGTGCCTGCAGGGGTTTGGGAAAATCTTGCAGATCATTTTTTACAAGTGGCTTTTTGTGTTGCATTCTCTCCCTTGTTCAGTGGCAGACTGACATCCCTGGCCCTTTTAGGGTTGGTAGTCAACTTAGCTGTTACGTATGCAGGCGTCCGTATTTTTCCCCATCAACAGTTGTTTTTAATTTCCCAAACTTCCCATCTTCGAGAGAGCCTGAAAGCACTCCTTGCTGCTTTTGCTGAACTAGACTAACACAACTGCCCCTTTGGAACTTGAAAGTGAAGAGTACCTACCCTGTTCTCACCCATGCTCGGACATTCACTGTTTTGGAGGCTTCCAAAAGACTTGAATAGAAGCTGTTTATCTGCAGAGAGGCCAAGAAACTTGGTGTAAGGTTATTGTTTGCATTCCTCTCCCATTTATGTCTCACATAGAGGGGGTTTCTGTTTGAAGGAGTCAGTAGAGATGGGAAATGGGTGTTACTCAGCATGTCATTCAAAGCTTTTGCCACTTGAGGGAGTGAGGCTAACATAATAGCTGAAGCATTTGCCATTTGGGTTGAAAATGACCGATTCTCCACGACTTTCATCGTTCAGAAAATAGAACACAGCATTGGTCAGTTAGGAGACTATCCACTTAATAGCTTTGCTTTTTTTATTTGTCTTTTTTTATAGGTTAATTCAGTAAGAACAGGAGTGGGGAAAAAGTGCACTGGTCCAGTGTCTTGTCCTATGTCAGCCGCATTAACTCCTGGAGTTTCACCAACCATGTCAGTGCCTATGCCAGGTACTACTGCCCTTCCTGGCACAGTAACACCTTATGTGATGCCTCTTTGTCCATATGGAGGAGTTTTCCCTACATCAGTTTATGGAGTACAGTGGTCGGGCACAACAGCACAACCTGGGATGGTAGGAGGTCAGAGCATTGCACAGTTCCCAGCTCTTGACAAAACTGGCTTGCAGATGTTTCCAGTCTCACTGCAGCAGCCTGCTCCACCTGGCCCTAACATGAAAATAACATAGCTTTGTTGCCTTTTGATAGATCATGATGATTTCAGAATTGGAAGGCTGAGTGTTTGAACCTATAGATGATGATGTGTGTTTTTTGAAGAGGTATGGTTCTACTGCTGGTCTAATAGCATACACAGCCATACACTGCATCAAGCAATCACTGTGAAATGCTTTCACGGAAGATAGTTTGTTTGTTATGGCAATATTTGCTTAAATATGATTGCTAAAGACACTTTATTCTGTTGTGTTCCAGTGTCCTACACTCACAATCTTTAAAGTTAATGTACTTGAATTGAAGGTTACAAAATTGTATTAACCCTTGCAGGAGGACAGTGCCTTGAATATAAGCTTTTCAGTTGCAGCTGGAAAGATGTAAAAATATTTGAAAGGTGTATTTTATTTACAATCTGCTTGTGAGTTGAAACTTTTATTCTTTTTATTTGCAAAATTACTGAAGGTTTACAGTTGAAGCTGTTGTTTAGTTCTGTTCCTTTTTTTTTTTTTTACTGTAAATGCTTTTATTTTCATTAGTGGGTTGAATTGAAATTTTAAAGGCTTTTCGGAAGTTTGAGAGGTGATATTTGTTTGATTGAGCCACTGATCTAAATCCATTTTCCGTTGTCCAATGAGTAGTGAAATAGTTACATTTTAAAATAGAAGCATTTACAGGAACAATTAAAGTATGTTGTATATAGGTATAGGGAATAGTTTTGGGCAGTGCAATTCCTTCTGCTATGCAGTCATTGTTAAATTTGTTGCAGATAACTTATTTTTGTTCAAGAAAGCAGGCCCGGTAGATACTGCTGTCTTTTAGTTGAGCAACAAATTGGTTACATTTTATTTCCCACAGCAGACTTGGGTAATTAAGTTAAATTACAAATCCAGGCATGTTTCATAGGTGACAAATCTAATTGAAATCTTGATTATAGGAGAACCCATCTCCAGGTTACTATAAGAACTATGTACGTATAGTATTTGCATGTACTTTCCCTTCAATTCTGTCAGGTATTGGTCAAGAATGGTTGGGTTTGGTTTTTTGTTTTTTGGGTTTGTTTTTGTTTTTTCTTTTTGTTACTGAAGTGCTAACAGCACTCACATGAAATGGAATTAAATGTGAAGCTTACATTTTTCTTTTCTCCTATGCGAACAATGAATCCTTCCATTTTGGTTTTTGACTATGGTTTGAAATTTTTTCAGTTTTAATTAAGTTTGCATGTAGGTAGCAAGGACACCTCTGTTTTCTGAAAGTTGGGTTTTGTCCATTTAACTAGCATCTGCATCTTCACCTCTCAGTCAAAAGGCACAAGGTAACCACTAAAACTGATTTGCTGATGGTAAGTTTCATTTTGATAGACTGCATTAAGGGAAATCATTTTGGGCACAGGGAATAAAAACATTACATGGGTCAGACTTGAAGGCACACTGCTCTATATTTCTCTACTACAATGAGATTTTATATTACCTGCTGAAGGGTGGAGATGTCTTGTGCTGCCAGGCTATGAACTGTATAGTTTTGTTGTATTTTGAGATTAGAACTGTCTATATTATTTTGTTTGTACCCTTTAAATTTGTTATTCCATCAATTCAGTTAGAATTGAATTTTATAGACAATTTTGCAGAATCTTCTGCCTGGGCAAAACACTTACTGTAGTAAGAGACTTTTGTTCTTTGTAACATGTATCTTAATTTCTTTCTTTAGATTCGTATCTGTATGCTTCCTGGGCAAACATGGAAAATATGTTCTCACCCCATTTCTCCTTCAGCTTGCACTGGATCTTACAGTTTGTTGCTATTGCCTGATGTATAAACCACTCCTTGTATGTTGACAAAGTCAGTGGCACTAAAACCCCCAAGAATTGTATATATTAAAAGAAAAATAAACATTTTGTGCTTGAAAACTGTGTGAAAAACTTTAGTATTTTCCTAAAACCTTGAAACCTGCCCTCCCTCCCTGCCCCAGAAAGCCCTATACTAGCCCAAGCCATCTGTTTCTTTTCTTGCTTTTAAGGAGCAAATGCTGCCTTTGCTAGCTTTTGGCTTGCTTGTAACTGCTGCTTTTGGACAGCAGTGAAAGTGATACTGTATTCAAAGAATCCACAGTGCACACCTCTTTTTATGTGAAGAGTTTGAAAAGGAAACTGTATATATCTGTGTCTAGATGGTGGTTATTGCTATCTGTTCTGCCTATAGTTAAGGTTATCTGAGAGTTTCCATTATAAAACACTGGTTTTAATTGCTAAGAATTTTGCCAAACTTAGACTGATGGGATAAAATTTTTCACAGTGGGATTCTGCCTAAATTTGAATTTCTTTAGACATTTCAGATAAAGCAGCTCAGTCATTCCAGAGAATGGGGGGGGGGTTCTCATGTTGGGGGAAAAATTTATCTTTCAGCCCTTTTGCTGAGCAGCTCTAGGGTCTCCATCATTCAGAGCAAAGAATCTACATTTGGTATATTGTCTGGAATGTACTGTTTGCTGTTCCATGAAAATTTACCCACATCTGTTCAAGTTAAAAATCTCTGGAAAAGCTCGGTTTGCATGTGCTCTGTAGAGATTTGTTGGCATTTGGAAAGCTAAATGCTTGGAAGATTGCATCTGCATTGAGCATGCTTTGTCCTCTCATAGCTCCTCCATGAAGACCAAACTGCATTGGTCGTTCTCACTGGGTGACAGCATGTTCCATCTGAGCCTACACGGGCTCAGCAGGACTTTTCCTGCTCTGGAGTGCCAGGCACTATGACTGAGAGCAAGAAGACATTCTCTGATACTTTCAGTGCTCCTACTGCCAAAATCCAGACAGTGAGGAGGAGGAGGAAGCAGACTGACCAAAATGCAGAGAAGGGAAAGGAAATAGGAGCTGGGATTGCATGGCAGGAGCACAGAGGATGGGAGAAAAGTTGTGTGGGAGACAGGAATTGTGGGGTGTGGGTGGGTAAGGGAGTCAGGAAGCTTAGGGCAGCAGCTTGGGGAGACAGCAGTAGGGGGCATGAACTGAGGAGGTGGGGATAGAAGCAGAAGTGTCTGTACCCACTAGGCAACACTCCCTCACAGAGTCTGGGCTGGAATCCTTTATTCCTATGGCTTACCATTCCTCTATTGTCCAGCAAGTGTGTATATGTGTGGTGTTTGAACAGAACCAGTGACCCTGACCACCTTCCAAAATCTTTTACAGTCACTCATGGAGATTTCTAATCATATTTCTCAGTTTTTAAATGCTTTGAAACCAGTGTGGTTTTTTTTTCCTCTTTCCAAAAATAAGCAGAGTTTCCAGGTCTTGTTCAGCAGGGATCAGGTTCCACTTATACTAATAGATATGACAAAAATCTGCTGAGTTCCACAGCCATTGCCAGCCTCCTGAGGTCAGTTGGATATTTGTTGTTGAAGCAATTGGCCTTGGGTAACAAACTAAACAGTCCAAGGCAGGGTCCAAAATAACTCATAAGATTTCTTGCATCCTTCATCCCTTTTCATTCCTAGACTGATCACTCCAGGTGTAGCAGGTGCTGAGTGCTGGCATGGTTTGTGTGTGATGAATTGTGTAGTAAGTCTCTTTGCATAGGAGGCAATAGTGCACAAATAAAAAACATTTTAATTGTTGATTGGGTATGTGTATCTTGCTGTGTGATTGGGGAGCTAATGAAAGAACAAACAATGCTGACCACGTGATGCTTGATTATGCTACAAAGTATTGTTATTTATTGACACTTTTATTTCCGTCTTAGAATTTATTTTTTTATACTATTTTTTTAACCTGAACTCTGGCCTACAGTTATGAAGCCAGGGCAGTATAGATCTCCCTCTAGACAAGAGGTCTCAAACTCAAATCACCATGAGGGCCACATGAGGACAAATACATTAGCCCAAGGGCTGCACCATTAAAATCTTTTCATACAACAATATTGCAAATATTGGTAACAATTGTGTCATTGTAGGCCACAGGAAATAGTTTTAGGGGCTGCATGCAGCCCACAGGCCACATGTTTGAGACCTCCCCTGCTCTAGACTGAGTTCTAGTACATAGTCCTTAGCCATTCTGGGGGTTTTGTGGTGATGTTCCTGAATAGATCTAAGTCAACTAAAATGACTTTCCAGTCTAGATGCTTGAGACTAACTTCTGATGAGCATGGATGTGAAATTTTTGGGGCTGTGTCGAGGAGGTTGGGTGTGAGCAGTTATCTCACTGGCTACTTCTTGATCTGCTTTATTGTGTCAGCTGTTTCATGTGCCAAGGCCAATATGTAGCTCCTCTTCTGTGTGGGGAGATCAGGTTCTAAACTCTGATCTTCTTCATTTTCCTCTCACTCCAGATGGGTATAAGGAGTGCTAGTTTTGGTAAATGATAGGGGTCCATGTCAGTAATCAAAGAACTTGGTGCTGGATGGGATTTGGATGTGCTCTAAAATGACCCAAAATGCTGTTGATAAATAAATCATTGAAAATAATGTATCTGGGATTTAATCTTGGATAGTCCAACTGACATGGCATGTATGGCATTAGAAACCTGACTGGATAATAAGTTGGCTTCATTTTGTGAACTTCCTGGTTCCCCTTGCTTTGTAATGCAGGGAGTACACCTGTCTCTGTAGTGTGGGGCACAGCTCTCTTCCTGGTAGATTCTCTGTACCTTAGAGACTTTAAATCATGATTTGAGGACGTTAATAACTCCATCATAGGATAGGGTTCCCGACCATTGTGTCAGGACACGTTTGTGTGCTGACAGTGGTAAGTGTGTCATGAAGAGCTGAGGAGATGGCTCAGTTTGGCATGGGAGGAGTGAACTAGTGAAATGCCACCAAGTATTTTGCAACCTGCAAAAGGTTGCAAACTACTGTAAGTTTATGACAGGAGTGGGTGGTTGAGGTTATGTAGCTTGTGACGTGTGGGAGGTCAGATTAGGTGATAATATTGGTCCTTTCTGACCTTAGTCTATGGGATACACAGTGACTATCTTCTTTTAGATCCAGTCTTGAATGTAGAATTTTTCTCCTAGAATGATTTTTCAGACCGAGTCTAAAGGCCTGAGTATTTGAAGCATTTGGATCTTCTACATCATCAGGCGTGGGTTTTTTCTTGACAAATACAGAAAAAAATGGGCATAGTAGGGAAGCTTTTAGCAGCCTTAAATTAATCTCAGCTGTAGCCGTGAAACCCCTGAGAGTTCTTTGCGGCAATTTCAGTGCTCAAGAAGTGAGAGCAGCTTGGATGCATTTATTTTGCCAGGGAACAGATTCACCAGTACATATTCAATAGGTAGAGTAATTGCATGTTAGAAAGGATTCTTTCTAAGCTAGATTTGATCTCATGGGGTGTAAGAAGTCTCCAAAGTAGATCCCCCACCCATACTCTGCTCCACAGTATTAAGGACTCAGGTCCACCCCTATGGTCAAACCTGCAGTACTGAACTACACCCACAGCTCTCGCATCCTGTGAATTCAGGGTGAAATGGAGAGTGTTTGACTTGTGCTCCTCTTTCCCTGGCATGGTTGATAGATGAAGAATGTATGGGCCAGCACTTTCAGTCCCTTGGTACTGGGCTTCAGTTGTTCTGTCCTCATTTCTCACAAAGAAAGTTCTCACCCAGGGGTTAAAGTAAGCCAGAACGTGCTGGAATGGCATTCCAGGGCCCACTGTTTTTAGGTGGTCAGCACTCCAGGCCCCTAAAACCAGAAAATGGAGCCTGAATACTACATTCCAGGGCCCGCCATTTTAAAATAGTGGGCATTGGAACACAGCATTCTGGCTCCACTCTTTTTTTTTAGAGACCTGCTGAATGCTGAGCCCCTAAAAATAGTAGTCCCCAGAATGCTGTTCCAGGGCATTCTGGCAGGGCAGGGAGCTGCATCAGGCTGGGAGATTTTAAATCTCCCCCCTGAGCCTTCTCTGACTGACATGTTCAGAGCAGACTCCGGGTGGGAGCCTCAGCCTGAGCTGGGGCTGCTCCACAATGGTGGCCAGGTAAGGGAGTCCTGAGGGGGGTGTTTCGGGGACATGCAAGCCAGCCCAGCAGGGAAAGGGCGTGGGGGAAAATGGCGCAGCACAGTGGGGGGGTGGTTGGGAGACCAGTGGCGAGATGGAGGATTCAGGAGGGGGTTGAGGAAAGGTTCAGGGGACCAGCAGTGAGATGGGGGCTGGGAGCAGTAGCTGGGGTGGGGGTAGGCATGTGGGGGGCAGTAGCTGGGGTGGGTGTACCCATTGCAACACATCAGTGAATCATAGTGTAGTCAGTAAGAGGCTGTTGGTGTAAGCCAGACTGACTCACAGACTAAGGTTGGAGGCAGTGGCATTGCTGGTGCTGGGCACAGGGGGCTCATGCCCCGAGTCTCAGCACCAGTGCCCCAGGTGGCAGCAGCTTGACCCAGCCCCGGCCCCATCTGGGGCTCCCAAGCTAGGCCGCCCACAGCAGTGCCTGCCTCACCTGGCTCCATCCCCGTCCTAGTCCAGGGCTCCGGAGCCAGGCCACCTGTGGTGGCAGCCACCTTTCTGGGTCCCAGCTGGGGACCCAGGGCAGGGTTGCTGGCTGGTGGTGGCAGGACCCTAATCTGGACCTGCTGGTGGCCCTGGGGACTGGATCAGCCTTGGGTCCTGAATTGGGCCTAGGGGGCAGGGCCCAAGCACTGGGTCTTTTTCCAGGGCAACATCGCCCCTAGTCAGAGAGGACTAATATGACCATCTAGTCTGATGTCCTGCACAATGCAGGCCACCAAATCTCTCCCACCCCCTCCTGCAAAAAAACCTCCAACCTATGACTGAGTTAGTAAACTCCTCAAGTCATAATTTAGAGACTTGAAGGTGCAGAGAATGCACTGAGCTAACCAGACAGGAAGAACACATGCTGGTGAAGAGCAATATAAACTGAGCAGGAAAAATATGTTGTGAAAAATCATTTAGCTTGGTATCAGGATTTCCTCTTATATTATTACAGGACTGAGAGTTTCTTTGAGAAGAGCATCTTCTTTTTCAGTTTCAAAGGGGTAGCCATGTTAGTCTAGTTTAGCAAAACAAGCAAGGAATCCTGTGGCACTCACAATAAATAAATTTGTTAGTCTTTAAGTGCCACAGGACTTCTTGCTTCTTTTTCAACGTATACTTCCTTCTCCATCTGCAGCTACTGGACACTGTGAAATAAAATCAGTTTTTCCTTTTCCCACATGGCACGAGATTTTTGGGTTTATTGGATTATCTGTACTCCATGCATTTAATAGGGACGTAGTCAAAGACCAATGTCCCAGTCTCTCTGCTCTAGAGACTTTAGGCTTCCTTCAGAATTTAGAAGTGCTTGTGGGCACATGGAATAAGCTTCAACTAGTAGGGTGAAGAGAAGTCTGAATTCTGTTTTTGACTTTGCAACTGACTTCTTGTTTAATCTTGGGCCATTTCCATAATTTCAGAGCACCTCAGTTTCCCTCTCTGTAAGACGGATATGATGCTCACCCATTTTTTGTTAAAGTACTCTGAGCTCTATGGACGAAACATGGCATAGAAGGACTAAGTGGCTTTTATTGTCACTAATGGGAGGTTGTTCAATGGTTGTCATGGATCCAAGACCATGCAGAATTTGACTTTGATCAGAAGCATGCCTGTCAGACTCAATCAATTCTGCTTTTACTCCCTTTCACAGTGAGTGAGTGACATGTGCTGGCAGGTTGGGACAGCTGAAGTGATGGGAGAGAGAAAGGAGAGATTGGATTTAATGAAAAACACTATGGGTACCAACAAGACCAACAGAGTCACTGCTCACCTAGTACATGCTTCCCCCTTAGCCTACAAAATTTCTTTGCTCAAAATAGCCTACTGCCTTAAAGACAGTGATTGGTCTTTTTTTATACCGAAAAGCCTTGTATAAACCAAACATGCCTGCAGCTCTGATATCCACCAGGCACACACACCTGTGGGATCTGGACCTGAAGACTTTAGTGTACTTCACTGAGGGCGACCAAAAAAAGACTGATTGATGACCATAGCTAACAAGTTCCAAAGAGGCAGCTGTTAGTCTAGTAAAGCAAGGAATCTTGTGGCACTTAAAGACTAACATGTATTAATCGCATGAGCTTCCATGGAAAAAAATCCCACTTTGTCAGACGCTTTAAAGAGAGGGAATTTACAGAATGGGCTGAAAATAAATGCAAGGGAGTGTAAGACATTGGATCAGGTCATAAACAGCAAATCAGAGCATTTGTTAAGATTTAAATCCTGGGAAACAGCACCAAATTACCAGTTGTAATGGGAAAAGAAGCCATAGTCACGATTTGTAGCTAACAAGGAATCTGTGAAAGCAAGATGAGAGATGAGATGGGAGAAAATCCCTCTTCAGACACTTTGAAGATGGGGAAGTCTCAGAATGGGAACAAAACGAATGCACGGGAGTGCAAGTCATGGGATAAGGTCACGCGGTCACAGTAGATCAAAGCAGTTATTAGGATTCAAACAGTGGAGTACAGCAATTAGCCGGGGAGGGGAGGGGGGCAAAATTACCTGTTGTAATGGGAAAAGAACCCATAATCTTTATTCAGCTCTGAGTTCACTGTGTCAAATCTGCATATAAATTCCAATTCTGTAGCTTCTCTTTGAAGCTATGATTTGTTATTCATTTGCCTGAGTAGGGCTTTTAACAGATCAGAAGTGGAGTGATCAGGAAGACTGAAGTGTTCTCCTATTGGTTTCTGAGTGTGGTTATTTCTGATGTCAGGCTTGTGTCCATTTATTCTTTCGCACAGACACTATCCTGCTTCTCCAACATATAAGGCCGCGAGGAGGCATGGGGTGCATTTCTGGCACATGATGGCATAAATCACATTGGTGCATGAGCAGGTCAATGAGCCCTTGATGGAGTAACTGGCTTGATTAGATCCTGTGACAGTGTCTTTTGTGCAGCTATGAGGGCAAAGTTGGCAATGTGGTTTGCAGGGATATATGCCTGCTTGCTTTGTTTTTGGCTTGCTCCCATTCTGTGAGTTCCCCATCTTCAAGCGTCTGACAAAAGAGGAATTTTCTCTCTCAGAAGCTCATGTGATAAAAATATTTGTTCGTCTGTAAAAAAGTTCTACCAGACTCCTTGTTCGTTTTGCTGAACTAGACTAACACAGCTACCCCTTTGGAACTTCTCCTCACTTCCCTAGTACAATAAGAAATCCCCATCCATTATTTTCCTTCTGTACACTGACACCTGTTCCAGACACATTTCCCCCACCATCATCTTCTGAGGGATTGGAACTCTCCCAGCCATTGTGATATAAAAGTTTGGAGAGGCACAACTAGGGAGAAAGTTTACACCTCGAAACTTGAGTCCCAGTTGAATGGCTCAGATGTGCTTGAACAGCCTTCAAACCAGTAGTTTTAAAAGATCCTTGTCTCTCCGAGAGCTTTCAGCAAGCCACAAATAGCTGTTGTCATTCTCATCTTGGGTGATTGACTTCTGCTTCCACAAAGCACCTAAAATATCCACAGTGCAAAGGCACCGTCTAATGAAGATTTATTCCGTATGCGAGGGGCCTGTAATCTGATGTGGCGGTTTTGTTTTTTAGATTCTGAAAATGAGACCGTCATTGACTGACGCAGGACCCACTCAGATGCGGTGCCAAGTACATGGGCCTACTGTCACAAAAGAGGATGAAGAGGAAGATGTGAAATGATGTGAAGTTCTGTGCCAGTCTGGTCCACGCCGCACAATTTTGTAACTTCTTTCTAAGTGTTTTTTATGTACAACTGAGAACACAAATGATATGCAAAAATAAAGGAAAAATATTTTGGGGGAAAAGGATTTGTTCAAAAATTGTTTTCTGTTGTGACTACAGATTGAGTTCTTGAGAGCAGCCTGCAGAGAAAAAGGGGTGGGACGCTGGCTTTACCTAAACCAGTGAGTGTCTGGCAAGCAAGCTCTTTGTAATGTTTCAGTAGTCAAACTGGTGCTCAACTAGAGGTCACTTGGGCTTTGTGTTCCGGCGTAAACGAACGGCCTTTTGCTGACTCAGAGACAGGTCCCTGACCAGGCTGGCATGTTTTGGGTTAAGATGAGAAATCCTGCCTGACTGTTCCTCTTCCTCCAAAGCTGGCTACTTAGTACAAGTGACATGGAAGATGCCACTAGCCCTTTTCACCTCACCTAGGTGGGCCCTGGATGGCTTTTTTGTGCTCCCAGCCTTTCTAGCTGCTGGAGAGCTAAATCTGAGTTTTGCCTGCAGCTGATCCTGACTGCCCCACGCCCAGGCAGCTCTTGGGGGGGGGGGGGTCTAAATTCATACTCTCTTACCCACAAGAGAATATCTTTGGGTGGGGTGGGCCAAGGGGCTAGAGCCTCCAGCAAATGCCCCACAGAGATATCTAGGCCTGACCTTCACATTCTTTTTGCTTTATACAATTAATCATAATGCACTTAGTTTATGAAAAGCAAAAACAAGCATATTTATTCAAATTCTACTCAAATGACGAGTTCCAGTTCCATTTAAATTTCTTCTAGTCATGAAGAGAAATTCATAGTGAGTAATAGTCTGTTTAAAACCAGCTTCTATCCAGTATGAGAAACCCACAGTAAACTTTACCAGAGAATAAGCTTGTTCTTGCCGCAGTTAAATACAGTTGTCAGGTCTCTTCTCCTTTTAAGTCTAAAAATGTTCTGTGAGAGCACTGGTAACTGGAGCAAGTCTTAAAATACTTTAAATGTGCCTTCAAGAGAAGACATGCTAAAATTATATGGTGGGTGATTTCTCTTTCTTGAGTCACTGAAGGCAGCTTTTGACTGCCCCCTGGGTGGAGATGATGTAGAAATGAGTGTGTAGCAATAATTTTGTGAGTAAGTACTCACTGCAGATAGCCAATAGAGCACTTGTGAATTTAATTGGGTGACTGTCTAATGCTCTCATTGGGAAGGGGACAGAGTGCTGGTCTGGCTGCTGGCTCTGGCCTCCAAGCTCTTCCACACTCCAGCTGTTAACTATTTGCTTCCTGTCTGGATTGTTACTCTTGTCCCAGACCTTTCATCACCCCTATCCTGATACTGTGAAGCCCCAATTATCTACTCACTTTATGCTCACTATCATCTATACGCACAAGGCTGCGGCCTGACACCATGTGTGGAGAAGTGGTGGTTGCCTGCAATGTCTGTCTTCTCCATACTTCGGCTCTCAACCATAAAATCTTATTTTGATGCCATCGTTCTCCAAGCCGTTGCCTCCCTGAATTCCAGCTCGTGAGGAGCTAGTTCTTTTGCCACCTGCACAGGGGTGTGGAATAGGGACAGGAAAGGAAGGGCAGGGACTACAGAAGGCACACACCATACATTTAAATTAACCTGAACAAGACGCCCTGGCACAATAAGCCATTAATACTAAACACCTCAGTGTCGTCCATGATAAAAGTCTCAATAGAAGCAGGGTACACTAAACTGGGAGTGAAAAATAGCTCCCAAATGGGTGGTGTATGTGCGATCCTAATGCTTAGCTATTATGCCACCTATTCTGCCCTTGTGTAAGGCAGTCAGAGCTGACTAGAATGGCAGCCCCCAACAAGCTGTAGAGTGGTGGGGTTACTTCTAAATTACACTTTACCTGCTTCTTGCTTCTCTGCATATATGATCAGTTTTGACTTCCTTGCATATGGGTGGTTGGTGTAAATAGATCTGTGAGAGTCTCAAATGCTAACTGAAGCGTCTGACGTACACATTCCTATCATTTGCTTCTGATTTTTGGCCTCTGGCTGTTTTCTCTTTGCCTCCATTAAGCACAGTGAATCGGAAGCTCCCTACAGTGCTGTTCCATCAAGTAGCTGTGGGAGTAGCCAACACCTCACAGGACAAATGTGTATATTCCTGACATGCTCTTCCAGTAATGATTCAGCTCTCTGGTCACTATAGCAACTAATAAGGGCACAATAACCTAGACGGGTATTTTTATTTTTTTTACAGTTTTAACGGGTGCTTTCTCCCCACCCCTCAACGGCTTCCCTACCTCCTGGTTCCCACACCACGCCAGAGACTGGGCCTTTCCCATGGCCTGTGACACCCACTAGCAAAACCCAACACTTTTGTTGCTGTAGCAATTCACCTTTTGCCACCTCACTGACTGAAACCTGCTGCAGTTACTTGACAAATGGACACCCAAAGCAGGTATTCTCTAGGGCCCAGTGCACCATGGGACTCTTTAGAAGCTGGGTTTTGATGCCAGCGGCCCTCACATCTACCCTGAGCTGTAGATAGGTTCATCACCCTCCTGCAACTGAAGACCCACCCCAGATGTGCTGCTCTGGAGCCCAGCATTTTAACAACCAGCATAATGTAGTCAACATGGCTCCAAAACTTACAGTTGCCCTATTGGATCAAGGCTTCTGACTTAGTGGCAAAGCCAAGCTGACTCTGGCAGAATATGGCATACAGCTGGACTTTTCAAAGGGCAATGGGACATGCTTTGCGGCTGTTTTGGGCTACCTGAGGAGGAAACTATCAAACCACAACCAGGCTCCCCCAAGGGGGTGAAGTGACCAAGAGGGAGATGAGCTCATAGTTCATCCAGTAAATACCTAACTACTGCTAAGATGTATCATGGGAAAGCACTGTGTAGGCTTCTGCCAGAGTCTCCAATGTGTCGCTGTTTCAGTCACAACCTGATGTATGCTAAAGGTAAGAGAAAAAGCATGTGGTGTGTAGAAGGTGACTTCTGTTGGCTTCCACAACACTGGTTCAGCCCTCCCACATGGCACCTTGCAAAACATGTAAGAGGCACAGGAATGGACCTAGGGTGATCAGATGTCCTGGTTTTACAGAGCCAGTCCCACTGTTTGGGGCTTTTTCTTATCTAGATGCCTTACCCCAACCTGGTCTGATTTTTCATACTCACTATATACAGTCACCCTAAATGGATCTAGGGATAGAATGAAGGAAGAGCTGCTTTTTTTCCCTCAGTGGGTCTATGCACCTAACCTTCCTTTGTCAACTCATTATATAAGCAGAAACTTCCAGGGCCCAGTTTTCATAGCTGCATGTCTAAATTGCATGCAGAAGGTGCACATGAAAGCTGGAGCTAGGAAGATCAGCCATTTGCTGGGATAGAGTTTGAATTTTGGTTGGAGTTATAGACACAGAACATTAGATGTTTAACAGTTACTACATGGATTGTTGGCTCACACACAAAACATGAAATTGGGCTGGCAAAGCCATTCTAGAAGTGCCAAGGATAGCAAAATCATTTTCTAATGTTTGTGCAAAACGTGGAGCAAGATCATTTCAGTAAGAACACTATAATGCAGTTTTTTTTGCACTCTTTATGGTGGCTGAAATGATAGATTCTATTGAAAATGGATGTACAAAAACTACAACTCCAAAAGGGCTTTTTGTAGCCTTATTTTTCCAAGTTTTGGGCTTATTTGACTGTGCGGCTTATATTTGTGGACCTGTTCATTATATATTATATAAAATTAAGTTGTGTCAGTGACGCTTGGAACTGACTTGGTTGATTACAGGCAACACAATCCCTCGTTTTCACATGAATAATTCGTGGTACATTGTAACAGCATGTGTGGAGGAAAGACATGCTTAGGCTGGGCTTCCCTGTGCTATGACAGTGGGACAGGTGTGTTTTTATCATACCCAGTGCAGTGCTAACTTGCAATCTAGGAACAGATAGAAACACTGGTTTGATCATGCGCGAGTCTAGCAATGTATCCAGGGTGGCTGGCTGACTGCTGAATATTAGTAACCGTGCGTGAATTATCTGAAAGCAAGACAAAGCACTTCATGGGCTCTGAGTCAAAATACCCAGAGCTGGTTCAGCACATTGCCACAAAGTCATTTCCCATCCTCCCTCTTCTGCCATGTTTATAAAAGCTATGTGAATAACAGTAGAGCTGGTTTGGCAATTTCTATTGGAATTATTTTGTGATGAAAAATACAATGTCTGGAAAATTAACGTTTTCCACAGGAAAACTTTGACTTGGTGGCAAATGGAAAAATGTTGGCAAAATCAAAATTTTCCCATAAAAAATTTCAGTTTTCCAGCAACTTTCTTTTTCCATTAGAAAAATCATTCCATTAGGAAAATCAAAATTAAATGGTTAATTTTGGGTCAGTTGAATCAGAATATTTTCGTTTTTGACTGGACCTGAAAATGTTTCATTTTGAATGAGTTCAACAAAAAAATTAAACTGCATTTCTGCATCAAGGTATTGCCTTATGGGAACTGTCACTTGTGCTATTCTCTCCTTTGGACTAGGATTCCTGGGTGTAGAACTACATCTCCCATGATGCAATACCGACTTTCTGCAGATTGCATTGTATACTGTATTATACAGTCAGATTACGTATCTGGAATCATGGAAGATGTAGTCCAGGCAGAAAGTTTGTCTTAGAGGGACAGATGGGGACAACAGACTCCTAAACTACTACTACCATAAGGCAACAAGCCATTATGGAAAAATGCCATTTAACATTGAACTGACTCAAAATTAAGCATGCCGGGAGAGTATGGTAAATCAAAATTAAATATTTCAATTTCAAGAATCTCAATGTTTCATTTAGACTAAAAATACTGAAATGAAACTTCAGAATTTTGTTCTTCAAAAACATTAAAAATATCAACTTTGTGCTAATCTGAGACGAAAACAAACACTGAAATGTAAATTCTGACTTGTTCAGCTCTTAAATAACAACAACATTCTCTTGTGGATACAGTTTAGGCCCAAGAGACAGTTGAGAGATGAATTGGCAGTGCAAGAGTGAGTGTATATACACCAAAAAAAAGCAATTTTTTAAAAAGGCTCTTGGCCAAACAACCAACAAAGATCAAATAAACCCATGAAGTAATAAAAGATATCATGTAAAACCACTAAAAGATTTCCCACATATTATCCATTAAAATTAGAATCCAGTCCTTGATTTCCAGTGGAATTGAACATCTGAGCAGAGACCAGAGGAAGTTAGAAACTCGAATGTCCCAAGGCACCATCAGAGACGGTTCCACTTTCTGTCATCCCACTTTCTGATGATATTGTAATTGGTCATGTGTTTACCCCAGCAAATTGTTCACTGCATCTGTTTTTGTGTGAGGCCCTGTTTTTAGCCTGTTATTTTGAAGTAGGATGACTAAAGCACGTAGAAGTTAACTATTGCAGATGAAGAAAATGCGTCAGAGTCTCAGCTAACACTAAGGAACTTCAGACCAGATCCTCCAAGTTTTTTTTAGATGTCTAAATCTCATGGAATAAAAGGAAGTTAGCTGCCTAAATACCTTTTGAGAATCTGAGCCTTCCTGGCTCTTGATTCTTTACTTATTCTGCCAGCTATGCTGCCTTCCAAAGAACAGATTTGTCTCCATAGAGTAAACATCCCTAACTGCCCACACCTTAATGCCACAAAAATAGCTGTCCTGTGCACTGGCACTTAGTCAGGCTCTATAAATGTACAGCTGAGTTCATTACCACTACTGTCATATAAGTCATGTTCTGAGAGTAGAAGCAGGGAATGGAATCTGAAAACCCAGTTTACACTCCTGTAAATTACAGACAGCAAATGATGCTGATCTTTGCTGCTTGTTCAGCAGAGACAAAACAAGAGCTGCTCAGATCCAAGGACTTTGTTTTGCAAACTTTCTGATCTAGAACAACCCTTGGTCTGCCCCAGTATAGCCATTCTCATGTTCTTAAAAGTCACATGTATTTGGCAGCAAAACTCTACTAAAATATTGCCCCTTTTGACCCAAGTTGTTAGCCAACATACAGGGTCCTTTGGGTTGTTTCTGTGAGAGAGAGAGAGAAATTGATTATGGACATGGTATTTCTTTGAGCATAACCCTGTTTATGTACAAAGAATGCACACACAGTCCTGGTTCCTAGAACAGTAGCAAGCAAGCAGGACATGGTTTGGATGATCTCATGAGGTCCCTTCCAACTGTATGATTCAATTACACAATAAATTCGTTGCTCCGTTTGCCAAGCCTTTCTTCCAGCCAGCACTCTCCCCAAAAACCCCTCTCTCAGCTTGCTTTCAGGAAAATGGAACAGGTAGGTCTCAGGCTGTCCTTGGCTTTTTGGTCCCCACTCTGTGGGTTTCTGTGGTGTCGCCACTGTACCTGCTCACCCACCCAGGTCAGCAAAACGCTACCCCGTCCTCTGCTTGCATTCAACCCTCAGTGAAACCTCTCTGCCCACGTAGCTCAGCTCCTGCCTGGCCTTGTGCGTGACCTGTATTTTACAGAATGGCTCCTCTTGTTTGAGCTTTCTTACTCCAAAAGGAGCTTAATTAATTCTTCCATTTATCTTGAATGAAAGGCAGCCATCACGCCCACGAGACTCAACAAGGTTTCAGCCAGCCCCCAGCACAGTAATAGAACAGCGTGACACATGCCAGCTGATTTGTTCTGCCAAACTTCCTCGCTGATGGGAGAGAGATAATTACTGATTGGTGCAGAAATTTCCCTTTGGCGGTGGAAGATAAGAATCAAAGATGCTCACTGTGAAAGAACATGCCATTGAACTGGTAAGCAGGAACCCATAACTCTCTCAATCCCCATCACCTAGATCAGTAGTTTTCAAACCATGGGTCAGGATCCAGTACTGGGTGGCAGACCTTCAGATACTGGGTTGTAGCACCCTCTGCTGCTGCCACCAAAAGACTGGATTGGATTGCTCAAAGATGTAATGGTTGAGTCATGGCCAAAAATGATTTTTTCACCTGGGTCCCAAGAAAAAAGGTTTGAAAACTACTGGCCTAGACTGGCAGATAGCCAGGGTCTGGTGGGAGGCAGGACTAGTGGCCACATGGCAAGGGAGGAGCTGCAGCAAAGCTGGATGCAGGGTAGAATCAGGATCCGTGCAGCCCCACACATGGAATAAGCTGTGACTACCTGCGGCTTGAAATTAGAGGCAGGTTTCTAAGCATCAGAAGACTAAAGTTGTGGAATAGCCTTCCAAGGGGAGCTGTGGGGGCAAAAAAACATAACTGCCTTCAAAACTGAGCTCAATACATTTATGGGGGGGACGATATGATGGGACAGCCTAGTTGGCAATTGCCCAATGGTGGTGGGTATCCAATGGCCTAAGAAGGGAGGGTAGATGGGGTGAGTGCTGCATTATTACAGAGAATTCTTTCTTGGGTGACTGGCTGTGGAGTCTTGCCACATGCGCAGGGTTTAACCAATTGCCATATTTGGGGTTGGAAGGAATTTTCCCCCAGAGCACACTGGCTGGGGGGGGGTCTCCTTCCTTTATAGTGTGGGGCATGGCTCACATACTGCTGGATTCTTTGTATCTTAAAATCTTTAACTCATGATCTGAGGACTTTAATAAGTCATAGAATAGCGGTTTAGTGCACAAGAGGGTGGGTAAGGTTTGGGGCCCTGCATTGTGCAGGAGGTCAGACTGGATGATTATATTTGTCCCTTCTTACCTTAGAGTCTGAGTCTATGAGTTGCTTATAGGGCAGCAGCAGCTGGACAGGGAACCAGTGAGAGGGGGCCAAGGAGAGAGACTGTGATCTAGCCTGGAAACCTGCAAGCTGCTATTTCCCTGGAGAGGGCATCCAAGGCACCAGACCTGAAAAGCCCTGGCTCCCTACCACATGTGCCTCTGAATGGCACTATATCTGGCCTGCTACTGGCACCCTAGCAGCTTGGTGTACTTGAGCCCTGAGCACCCTCAGTCCCTACAAGTGAGTGAGACACCCAAAGAAGAAAGGGCCCTTCCCTTGGGAATGGGAGCATATTTTCTTTTAAAAATACTTTCCACAAGACTCCTAAGATAATAGGGTCATCTAAGTGCCTACTTTTACTAGGGTGCTGGTGACCTTGTGCATCAACCCAACCTTGCTCATAGTTGCGTTTTACTTCGTACTCTAATGCACTGGGATTTGGTTAGCTTGGGAGAGACGTGAAACCCAGAATTTTACTAACCATGAGGCAGAAAGAGGAACCCACGCAGAAGAAGGGTGGAAGATGGTGAATTGCTAAACACAGTAAAACCCTGTTAAGTAACATGATGATGACAAGAACCACGTTAACCTGAGTTATTGCGGGGCTGAAGAGATTTATGATTTAGTCTGAGGCCACTGGATGACCTTGTGTAACCCATGGGCTTAAAGGAGGAGTGTTTCTTTAAGAGTTTTGCTGGTGTCTGAGTTGCTCTTGCTGTGTCGCTCTTGCTGGACAGATTTAGCTGCCTAGACCCAGAAGTTCCAGCATGTTCTGTGTAGTTTGGAGCATGCTCAGCAAGGTTCCCTGCCAGCGCAGTGGTCAGGGGTCTGAGATCAAGCAGCCAGGCCAGTTGCATGGAGGAGAGTGCTGGTGCTCTGTGCAAGGGGAGAAGCTGAGCCAGGAGCAGACAGCAGGCTGTTTTTCCCAACTCTGAGGCATTTTGCTTCAGGTCAGTAGCCTTGTTAACCCTCCAGCAGGGAAGTCTGGAGGCAGGGGGTACAGAGAAGCAACTATTGGGAAAAGAAGGGTG
Source organism: Podocnemis expansa (assembly GCA_007922195.1). Classification (NCBI taxonomy): domain Eukaryota; kingdom Metazoa; phylum Chordata; order Testudines; family Podocnemididae; genus Podocnemis; species Podocnemis expansa. The sequence continues at coordinate 28,293,581 of ML681973.1, forward strand.
GTTGCCTTCTAACTTTATACTCTGGGTTATGGGCTTAGCTACAGTTCTTTTGTGTAATAAGGGGAAAGAGATAATTATATTTTGTTATTGTCAGAGATGTATTTTTCCTTTGTAACAGGGTTTTTTATATATGTGTGTACGTAAATGAGTGTGGACTGAGTAAGCTGTGTGGACAGCAGTGCTCCCAGCAGAGGAAGACAGGTTTTCCAGGACTCATACAGAGGATTTCAGCTGCCAAAGAGGAGGGAGATGCTGGCTTCTAGCACAAGCCTTTGGACTTGGTGATTTGAGACTATAACAGACTCATGTGGATACTGCTAAATAACCACTATGTATTATAGATCTGTATACTAATAATTTCTTCTGCTTTCATAGAAGGTTTATAAAGTTAATGGTTAATATAGTACATTGCTTTTGTTTACTTTTTTATGAATTCTGCACAGTCTTCACTGTGAGCCCCTTTACAGACTAGATCCTGGCTCTCCAGCTGCTTTTTGCAGGTCTCTGCTTTGTGAGGCACTGGAGAGGGGCAGATAAATGACTTTGAGCCCACCCTAGCAGGTTACACTTGCACTCTTGCATTATGGAAGTGAAATTTTTGCCAGGTTGGGTCAAAATTATGCATAAATTATTGGTAATACTGGTGGGGGCAGGAGGCGTGTTCTGCCATGTGTGATGCAGGTCCATCCTTGAGGAGCTGGGCAACCACCCTGATCTCTGCAGTTCTGCAGGCCCTGCTCCCCCCCTCACGCTGCCTGCTCTTCCCATCTCGCTGCCTTCAGTGGCAAGCCAAAGGCAAGGGGCAGGGCAAAAGGGCAGAGCCCAGCCCAGCGAACCCCTCACCCACCCAGAATGGCGCAGGCAGCCAAGAGGCACGGTAGGAGGGTGCAGCCTGGCCTGGGGGGGGGGGGTGGCCTCATAGGCCAACTGACCCTCCTTTGCACCCTCAAGGATGGCTCTGGTTTGATGCAAACTGCAGAAGCTGTTCCTTTTAGCTAAAAGTGGGTTGAGCCTTTCCTTCCTCCTAGCAGCCTATGCCTCCTCTGTGCAACAGTGGCTAGCGTGCATGCTTATCATGGGGCTTGCCGCAGGGTCCTTGCCCTGGGGTGTTCTGAAGCTTGTCCCTCCCACCCCCATTAGCGTGTTGTAGATAGATTTGCCCTACATTTTGCCTTGAATCTGTCCCACATTAGGCAATGTAATTTGGTCCAGCCCCAGAGAGCAATGCTTGTGTGGTCTGGTGATTAGCCGCAATGCCTGAGCAGTTGCAAATTCAAAATGCCCCAGGGCTGTTCTCCTAAACCTTCACTTCTGGTGATTGGGGGGGGAGGGGGGACAGCCCTTTTTCCTGGTGATCCTATTTCACTTTAGTTAAATGTGATACAGGCAAATGGTGTCCTGTGACTTCTCGGGCAGCCTAGTGGTTTGATGGTGTGCCCAGCGGATGGAAGGTGCAGCTTTGAGCCTGCCCTGGCAGCAAGGCCTTCACCTTGGGGGGGGGGCTGTCTTTTGCCCATTGAAGCCGTTTCATTTTGCTTAAATGTGCTTGGGGGCAAAGCCAGCTACTAACCTTGCTCTCTAGGCTAGTGGGTTGGCTCTTCCCCTCAGCCCCTGGATAGCTATGTTAAAATCCCCCACTTGCTTGTTTAGCAGGGGTTTGCCCTACAATTTCTAGCCTCTGTGGTGACCATCCTTTACAGTGGCCCATTCTTGTCTGAGTCCCGTCTCTTTCAAGAGTCATTGTTGTTGTAGGAAAAGGAGGAGACTCTAACAAAGGTTACCCACCAGCTACCCCCTTGTAGGAGGCAGGAGTCCCCAGCTCATGCCCCTTACCAGCGAAGGGGAGTACGCTGGGGGTCTGCCACAGGCTAGGTGTGTGTCCTGATCACAGCAGACGAGAGTGAGGGGGTGTTTTGGTGTGAATCAGCATTAACTTTTTACACAAAAGGAGCAAGGCGGCTTCCAAAACACACTTGCCCCCACCAAGGACTGTCGCCTACTCCCCAGCCAGGCAGTCAGTCAGTCAGCGATGCCAAGTGAGAACCTTAATGTGCATGGCAGAAAGTGCTCTGCAGGGCAGGACCCAAACCACAGGACTACGGAGGACTGCACCTGTTGCTGTGTGCCCAATACCCATTTAGGTATGGAATAACTGTGGCTCACAGTCAAGAGGAAATACTGAGAGAGGGAGGGAGCCTATAGGAATAATGACCAGCCCAGGACTTGAGCCACCACCCACTCACCTGCAACAGGACTCCTGGGTTCAATTCTACCCCTGAACTGGGTGAGTTTTATTTTCTATCTCATGCTCTATCCTCTACTGGCTCTTTTAGAAGATGCTAGGACAAGTGGCCTGAACTGTTGGTGATCAGGTATGGTTTGGCCAGGGATGTGGAAGCCATGGGCCTTGTCAGGCCTCAACGGGGGCGACTCAGGGCTTGAGCCTGCCACTTCTGGATCATCCATGGACCTGCTGTGCCCTGCATGCCAGGCAAGCTAGGCTCAAGATCCACCAAGCAGCTGGGGAACCTCAAGATGTGCCTGTGTCCTTTAGTCAGTCAATAAACCCTCCTGCACCAGTGGCTGCATCTGTCACTCAATCCGTGGGCCAGCAGGGCTGCCCTCAGTGCAGTAGGGCAGGAGCTCAGTGGAGGGCACATGTCCCTTGTAGACTGGGCTGGCCCCAAAGCCCCAGTCCCGGGAGCCAAGCTCAGCACAGAGCTAACAAAGGCTGTGGCCTGGCAGTGACAGGCATCTGCAGGGCTGCATGGTCACTTGGCTCCATCTCCCCGGCTGCTCACGCCATGCCAATCAGCTCATGGCTCCAGCACCTGCAGGGGAGGCACTTGGTTTCTGAGCAATTGAGCCCATCTGTTCCTGCCATAGTCTTCCTGCTACCCTGCCCCCCCCCCCCACAGTTAAAGGGGCCATGTTGGCCCTGCCCCGGCAGGCTAGTCTCGGAGGGCCCTGGGTAGCAGTGAAGCCCAGCTGCCAGGGGGTGAGCATGGGGACTGTTCTTACAGGCCTCCCATCCCTGGCACTGAGATGCAGCGGGGGGCTAGCCCCACACATAGCACAGCTCATGCTATGACCCTCCCCACAGCACCCAAGCAGGGATCCTCCTCTTCCTCCCTGCCACCAACACCAGGGGAATGCCAGGCTCAGCCCCTTCAGTGGGCCACATGCACAGACACACAGCACAGCTGTCCCCTCCAGCAGGGTGGCAGCCAGGGGCACGAGACGAAGAGCCTCCCTCGTTCATGCCTGGCTGTGCTGTGCTTCAGGAACACACCCAGACTTCACTGTGAGTTTTGTGTTATTTTATTCCTTCTCACGCCACTCTCCAGCCAGGCCTGCCCGGGCATGCACCATTAAACTAGCGGCCCCTTGGCCCAGCCTTGGCCCCAAATCATGAGGAGAGGGGATTGGCAGCGCAGAATAAATACTTTGTGAGGAGGTTTGAGTGGAAATTAATCTGTCCCCAGCCTCACTCCCCCAGGGGGTCCCAGCCTCCAGGAAGGGAGAGCAGATTGTGAGGTGCCAAACCCAAAACATCAAGGTTTTCCAAGTAATGGGCTAGGGCAGCTCCCTCCCACCACCTCCAGAGGAAGCCCCCACCCTTTCCTGAATATCTGGCACAGCTGGGGAAGGCTGCCCCTTGTCCCAGGCTGCCCCATCAGCCTGCGCACAGGTCTGTCAATGCCTTTATCAGAGTGCTGGAAAAATTCGACCCACAGGAGCGGAGATCACAATCTAACATGACCCCGTGGCCAGCAGCAGGTGATGCTGGATCTACCCCGGGGGGCTGAGAGCACACCCTGGCTTCACTGGGCAGTGGCTCCCCTTGTTCTAACTCACGGCCTTCATGCCACAAGCCTTGGGGTCCCCAGGGCAGGAGAGTTGGGGGGTACAATTTCTTCCCCAGGGGGTAGGTCTTTTGTTTTTCTACTGTCTCTGGGCACCACAGTCCAGCCACACTCTTGGCTATCCCCTGGGTTCACAGAGGTGTCCCACCCGATGTGCCCCATGGGGGGCACCCTTCCCCTCTGCGCATGATGAGCACAGGAAAATAAAGGGCATCACGGTAGCAGGGCGGGCTCCCAAGGGTCTGCCTCTCCTCTCCACCCCCACTCAGGCTGCGGAAAATGCCTCCACCCAGCGAGAAGCGGCTGCGGCTGAAGGGCAGGCGGGTGTAGAGGGCACGGGTGCTGTGGGAGGGGAGCGAGTTGCTGCTCAGTGTGCGGCGGGAGTGCTGCCAGCCCCGTAGGTAGACACCGCCTGCCACGCCAGGGTCCATAAGCACTGCCTCCGAGTAGCTGGGTACCAGCTGACGGTTGGAGCAGATGTGCCACTCCAGCTCCGTCATGTCCACTGTGGCCACGCGTGGGACGGGGCGTCCATAGCCAGAGGGCTCCAGTGAGCCAATCCCATCCTCCGCACCGAAGATCTTCTCCACATGGTAGTGCACGTTGGCTGTGCGGTAACCGGCCACCACCCGCAGCGGCCAGGACAGAAGCACCAATGAGGCTGCCCAGAAGACCCAGCGCCGGGCAAACCAGGGAGGGCACCCTGGTTCAGGGAAGACCATCAGCTGCTCCTGAAAGTTGATATCTTGCAGCCGCATACCCTCACGTGCCTCCAGGTAGTCATCCAGCCCCTCATTCTGACTGAAGAAGCGTGCCCGCTGTGCCAGGTAGGCAGCCTCAGCCTGAGCACTAGCAAAGCTGAAACACTTAGTGAAACGCAGGCGGGTGGCAGGATGCTCAGCGAGGCCCAGGAGCTTCTTGGAGATGTCCCGCACGCCGTGGGATGTGTAGTCAAAGTGTGTCTCGGCCACATGGGTGTTGACACGCTCATGATACACCTGAGTGGTGGTGTAGGCGTCACCATTGCGGTAGCGAGTCACCTGGCGTGTCCGTCGGATGTAGTGATAGCTCACCGCCTTCCACCACACACAAGGCACCGCCTGTTGCATGTGCTGCACCAGCTCGTGAACGCTGGCAGTGCTGGCACGCGGCTGGCACTGGGTCTGGGTAAAGCGGTGCCAGCACTCCACCAGGTAGAGCAGGTAGAGCATGGCCAGGAAGGCCAGCGGGATGTACAGGTAGCCATCTGAGCAGGGGCTGGCATGATAGATGGTTGAGGTGCCACGGGACGCCCCGTCAAAGGCCAGGCGGGTGACGGTGGACAGGTGGCACCAGCCCACGGCCCCAAAGCACCCATACATCAGCAAGGTGAGCAGTAGGCACCGCCAGTGTGACTCCCGCCACAGAGAACTGCTCAGGGACTGCTTGAGGGGGCGCTGCTGCTCCAAGGAAAGAGAAACAGTTAGTGGGGAAAGGCCCCATATCCCATTCCCATCTCCCAAACCACCCAGCCTGGCCATCGCCCTGAGCCTGGATCAGAGCCGGTGCCCTATAGAGGGGAAAATGCCATTTCCCAACCTCATTAGGCAACCAGTCCCCCCTCCCTTGTGGCCAAATCAGAGCTGCTGCCCCTAGAGGGAAAAGGCCCCACATCCCATATTCTGCCCTCTAAACTCCAAATAGCAAAATGGCTGCCCCAAGCCATGCAGCAACCAATGACCACACAGATGACTAGACTATTGACTGGAAAGGGAATGGGTGGCACTGCTCATCAGATGGAGTTAAAAAGCACCCCACTTTCTGTGACTCAGCGTCAAGGATCCAGGTTCGAATCTCACCCATGTCAGGCGCGGGCCACATGGATGACTCTGGATCCTGAGTGTTGTGCCCCTTAGCCAGCCTGGCCGCTGCAGCCAGAGTCCTGGGACGAGGATTCATGATGAGCTCCAGACCAGACCCCCCAAGCACAGGGTCCCTCTGGCCCAGCTCCAAGCTTTGTCTGCGGAGGGTCTAAGCATCCTGCTCCGCACGCCTCAAGAGCTCCTCGTGGGCCCCAGGCAAAGCGCCAAAACCAAATGGACTCCCGGAAGGACCAGGAACGCAGCTGCATCAGCACCAGTGAGTTTACTGGGGGATGGGACGGCTCAGGGACAAATTAACCAGCAGGTCCTGTGCCCCCACCCAGGGGTCCCGGCTCTGTGCGCTGAACCCTGCCCTGAACTGGTGCCGGACGAGCCCGGGGACCTGGCCCCCACCTGCCCCTGTGCCCCGCGACCTTCCCTGCAGCCCGTCCGCTAACCACTGGGCCCCACAGCCTCCCAGAGCCGGGAACGGCTGGTGGGGGGAGGGGAAGGGCGCAGACCCACCCAAACCGGCCCCCCCCCGGCCGGGCCACCCGAGCCTCGCCGGCCCCCCCCGCACCCCGCCAGCCCCCGCCGCGCCGCTGCTGCAATGCAGAGCCCGGCCCCGCCCCGGCCCCGGAGCATCCCGCCTCCCGGCCCCGGCCCCGGCATCCTGCAGCCCCCAACCCGCCCCGCCGGCCGGCCGGGGCTGCTGCGGCTTCCGAGCGGCCCCCCAACCGCCCCGCTCCCCCGGGCCCCGGATCGGGCCCAGCGCTCACCTCCTCCCGGTGCGGGTCCCCCGCGGGGGGCGGGCCCGGCATGGCTCCTGCCGGGGGCTGCGGCTGCCCGGAGCCTCGCCACCATGGCGGGGTCACAGACCCCCGACCCCGGCCCCGGCCCCAAACCGGAGCCGCCGTCCTGCCC